>PVIJ01001665.1:0-57500 GCA_004024925.1 Scalopus aquaticus
TTTTGTATCCTTTGGGTAAATTCCCAAAAGTGGGATTGCTGGGTCATATGGAAGCTCCATGTTTAGCAGTTTGAGGAATCACCATACAGCTTTCCATAGTGGTTGGACCAGTTCACATTCCCACCAGCAGTGTAGAAGAGTTCCTTTTTCTCCACATCCTTTCCAGCATTTGTTGTTGCCTGTATTTTTAATGTGTGCCGTCCTCACATGTGTGAGGTGGTATCTCATAGTGGTTTTCATTTGCATTTCCTTGATTATAAGTGATGTTGAGCATTTTTTCATGTATCTGTTGGTCATTTGCTTTTCTTCTTTGGAGAAGTGCCTTTTGAGCTCTTCTGCCCATTTTTTGATTGGGTTATTGGCTTTTTTTTTTTATTGAGTTGTGTGAGTTCCTTGTAAATTTTTGTTATCAGTCCTTTATCAGATGTATTGTGTCTTTATATTACTTGTAGGGAGGTAATAAGTTAGTTGACTTTGATGACTGCAAGTAGTGATTCCACTCAAACTTCAGTTTTGAGAACTTGGCTGGTGCTCGCTGAGTTATTCACTGGCAGAGAGCCTCTATCACATAATCAAGGAGATAGCAAATATATTTAAAAACTTATATGGGATTTACAATCCTGCTGTGATTCATCATCTCCATTTGTCTTTTGTTATCCTCCTCTTCTAATGCTAACAAAACCTCCTTTACTATTTCATCATTCTTTGATTTATTTTTGTGCTTTAGTTAATTCTGAAGGAAAAGTTGAGACATCAATAAATTATCAAGGCATTTCATTCGGTATTTATCTCACTGCTCTTATTTAAAGGGAAACAGAATTGCAATAAAATTAACCAACAGTGTTAAATTACATGTGGTTAACATTTTATTTAATAAGAATGTGACTTTACCCAATTTTCTTTTTCTTTGCCTTTGCGGTTGAAAAAAGTATCTATGAAATCACACTAAAACTCAAAATCTTAGATTTTTTTCATGATATCTCTGGCAAGACTTACTCTGAAAGATCAGTTCATCAGTTAATGGTTAAAGAAGAAATTAGTAAATACTGTTATAAGCAATGATTCAATCACTTCATTTACACTCTACTGTTCTCTGAGAGTCTACCTTTTTAAATATGAGTCATATTTTTCTGCCTTGATTTTTTTTCCAACTGCTCTCCTGAATAAAAAGCTTTTATTTTTTTAAAGATTTATTTATTTCTGCATACAAGACCTGGGGTGCAGGCTAAAGGTGTGGGACGGTGAGAGGATTCACCAAAGACAGAGTGGGGAACAGAACAGGCGGATCTACTGAAATACACTGCTGAGGGGAGGAGTGGTCTGCTGAGCCATTTGAGAAGCTCCCTGACTGGGGATAGATCTCAGGCTGCAATGGCTACTGATGGCTTCATAGTGCTGAGACTCAACCCGTTGTGCCATCAGGGAGGCCCTGAATTAAGAACTTTTAAAATTCATTCCAGAGTCTCTGTTATTATAATTTTCCGTAGGTCTTTTATCCAAGATTGAAATAATATTTTTTTTAAATTAACAAAAATGCATAGTATAGAAAACATTTTCCCTTATTATCACTAAAACAATTTGGGAATGCTGATGACTTACAAAAAGCTATTTTGCAATTTATCAAAGACTCTTCTATCTAAACATATAGTCATATTCCTTATATAATCATATTATGTTCATTTCGTATCCATTCAAGAGAGGTCTAGAAATTATTAATTTAATCTTTTCATAACATAAAGACCACCATTCAGGGATTCAATGAGCTATAAAAGTTACAATTTATGACCTTTGCTATTTGAGAATGTACAGTATAAAGGCAAAGAGTTGAATAAGCAAGAGCATTTACTCGTCAGCTCCAGGAACTGTGACATTTTGTTCATGACATCCTTACAAACTGCCTGACACATAGTAAATACTCAGTGAGGATTCTGAATGAGTAAACAAACATGATATAACCAAATGAATGGGATTAATTGTGAATGCTCTACAGAGAAAGAAAAAGGAAGATAGTAATGTGATTTGGGGCCAAAATATACTACATGAGGAAGAGGAGACATAAGTTATTTAGGTACAAAATGCTTTCAAATGGAAAATACTTCACAGTATTGGGAGATGATGGAGTGTTTCTATCTCTGTTTTGTCATTCAATGACGTTTTCATCACCCAGACTCATCCCAAATTTCTGAATATCCTCTTTCTGACCTCATTTGTCCCTACTTTGCATCTTCTGAATTTTTCCTCTGCACTCTCTGGAAAAAGAGACAAATCCAAACTTTCATATCTTCATCAGTTTATCTGGATGATCCTTTACATTCTAATTTAGAAAAAGGCACTCTCCCTTGGAGATGTGGCTTACCTGGAAACACTCTCAGGAGTTTGTCTATACTCACTTCTCATAACTCAGACCACAGAATTTAAAGATTGGATAATCATTTCTGCTACTCATCAATTCTTTCAATTCTAGGGTTAAAAAAAAAAACTTTTATTCAAATGTTGATATTATTACAACTTCTGGTTATAATGTTGGATCACATTGGTAAAGATTTTGAGCTCTTTTGTCACAGTTGTTTTGACATAATTTTCATAATTATGTAGTGATTTGAGTATACATATAAATTATATATTCAGTATGTTGGGTTCTCAGCTCACTAATTTTTGCTCTTCTAGCTTCTCACATACATATCATATTCTATCTCCTTTGTAATTTAAGAAAACAGTTAATATCTTCATTTTCTCATTTTCTATCATTCTGTTCTCTCCGCTTTCACTGTCAGTACTTCTGAGTGTTTTTTTCTGTTTTGACCTCATAAACTTGAACTTTAAGTTTCAGAATATACACAGTTTAGTCCTCATCTATGTTACCTTATTCCTTTATGCTTACTGTGGGTGATTTTTATCCAATCTCATAGTTTTAATTTTACTCCAAACCCTAATATATACAGATGTCTTGCTACTTTTATGTCTCAATATGAATGATTGTGAAAAAGCCACCTGATATTTTTAATGCAGAACTTATGCTCCTCCAGTGTCTTCTATCTCAATAAATGTGAGAACAATAGTCAACAAAGAATATATTAACTATAACATATCTATGTATTATAAATGTCAGATATATTCTATTTGTTGGATTTTCAAGCAGCAAACAAAACTAAATCATAGTGTTAAGGAATGCAACCAAAGAAATAATAGCTATTAAAAAGTCAAAATAGTGATTACCTTTATGGAAATTATTGATTTCCATAGATCACAAGGTAGAGATCACAAAGTTGAATGAAGGATACGTCTGAAATGCAGATTTTTTTGTTTGTTTCTGAATTGATGATGGTAGTTTATAAGAATGTTTTTCTTATAGCAATATTTTGTTTTATGTATTTTGATCCCAAATCAATTGTTTAAGAAAAAAGTAAGTGATGATCCATGAAATATTTTTATGAAAGATAATTATAAATTGTAGAGGCCAATAATAATAACACTTTTAAAAGATGCTTATCAATGTTCATCAAAATAGTAGATTTTTTTTTTGTTTTCTTAGACTTTACTATATTCTTTTGATGAAAAAAGTAAGGAAGGGAGGAAGGGAGGGAGGGAGGGAGGAAGGGACATTTTCTTAAGATATATAAAATCTTGTATCTATTCATCTTAATCATAAGTGTGGTATCAAATGGGGAGACTGTTATAGGCAGGAATGTGTTAGAAATGTCATTAAAAAATATAAATTACATTGTGAAACAGATGTTATATTTTGTGTTTTATATTAATTGAATTTTTATTCTCCATTAAAAATGGACAATTCAAAGAAAAGATTGCAGATGAGGCTATGGTGTGCTGTCTTTCAGAGAAAACAACACAGTTGAGTCCAAATTATTTTTGGTCTATGCCTCCCACATTGACCCACACTTAACTCATAAATTAATTTGGGGGAAACGTGTCTATATATTATAGCTTAGAATTGGTTACCCAACCTTCCCTGAAATGTCCTACAAGATTTTTTGATATATTCCAAATGATAAATCTGTGTAATAAAAAATCTGTGTAAAAAATAAAAAAGGCAGGAGAATCACATGTTTTGTTAGATTCTTTTTAAGTTAGATACTGACATAAGCAGGAATATGTCATGCATGGTATTTATTCCAGCAGAGAACATGTGTTCAACAATAGCTGAAAGACACAAATGTGAAGGAAAATATGAAGATATTACTAACTTGATCTTTTTCTTATTTAAAATACGCAAAATATCACTGCAATTTTATTGGTATTTAAAATAAGCAATTTTATTTGTACTTAAAGTTGGTACTTACAGATTGTAAAGCATAGTGTCCATAAAAACTCCTCAGTGATTATCCTTATTTCATTTTCCTTCTGTAGTTGTGAAACATAATATTGCTTTTAGGTAATTCATATCACAATCACAGCAGGATAGCTAAGTCCTTAATTTTCACTTCTTCTGTCATAGCAGAACTTTAATAACATGAGATAATTTTCTAATGTTGATATGCCTCTAACGTAAGTCAGGTATTAATGAAATTTATTCTCTTCTCATTCATTCAAAGGCACTTGAAATCTCCTAGATGATAAAAATATAAATAATATATGAATATACTCATTCCTTAAAGTAGGGAACATAACTCCCTACTCCAAGTGTAAGTTACGCATAGTGACATTCTTCCAAACTTCCTCCAAAGTGGGAGGATAAAGTAACTTTACATAAAGAAACTGGAAATACAGGGGACCATGGAGATGGATCACGGGTGAATTGGTGGTGGGCTGCCCAAGGGGAATACAAAATGTAAAAGACATAAATAAAAATTAAAAAAAAAAAGAAACTGGAAAATGCTGTTGGTCATGTTGTTAAGGTTAATATCAACAGTCATACAGACATTAGGCAACATTGATGTGATGTGATGAGAATGTCATTTCAGGTCTATGGTCTTTCTCCCCAGATAAAAGCATTAGTCTAACCGGAGAAAAATCTATTAGAATATAACCTTTGAGAGATATTCTACAACATTTCTTACTAGTGATTCTCAAAATTGTAAAGGTCATCACAAAGAAAGACTATGTGAGAAACTCTCACATCAGGTCTAGGATTTGGAATATTCAGAAGAGAAGAATTAAGGATAATTGAGAAAACGAAGTTCAGTGAGCAAAGTAAAGAGGAGCATGAAAGACAAATTATGGAAAATGCTTTCTTTGCAATTGTAGAAGAGACACTTAGCAGGATTTCAAAAACAGAGTGAAGAAAAAGCATGACTAGAATGATGCAGAGGCACACAAGATGAAAGAAAAATGATTTTGAGGAACTAGAGAACGCTAAACATTTTCATGAGCAGAACAAAATAAGTAGCTCTGATAAAGACTATGAAAAGCTGGTGATGCAGTTGTATATTCAGTATAAAGGTAGAATAAAAGTGTGACACAAAGAATTGAGGAGCAAACAGAAATGGGAAAAATGGACACTAATTTAGTAATGTGATATTTCAGTTCAGGCTGCTAAAAGAAAATTCTGTAGACTGGGTGAATTAAACAACAGACATTGATTTTCTACAGTTTTGGAGAGTGGGAGATCAAAGAATAAAGTGCTGAAAGATCCATGTCTTCCTTGTTTGTGAGAGGCCCTCTTCTTGCTCTTTCCTCAAATGAAGGAGAGAATTCTATTGTGTCCTCCTCTTTTTAAAGAGGCATCCACTCCATTGTGAAGGCTAACCCCAAAGGCTTTGTCTTCAAATATCACCACCACATTGCATATTAGGAATACAACATACAATTTTTGGGAGACAAACTCATCCAACCCATACTATGTGGTAAGAATTTTGTAAAGCATAATTTGAATTTTTCCTGGTCAAAATGTACTACAGATCAGCTGTATCATCATCCCTTAGGAGCCTTTTAGAAATGTGAAAATTTAGCCCACCCTAAATATTTAAGCAACATGCACATTTTAGTTACATCATCTGGTGTTACGGCATTTAAATTTGAGCCAGTAGGCTATACTACTATTTCAAGAAGCTTGGCAACCTTGAAATGGAGAAAAAAAGATCAGAGTGAAGCATGAAATGAATTTTAAGATTTTTTTTATTAGAAGAAATGACACAATGCATATATTAAAGGAGAGAAAGAATCAAGAAAAGAAACAAAGACAGGGAAAATGAACACAGATATAAAATATTGCAAATAATATTATTCATCCTAACTGCTCATAAACATTTATTTATTATCTCATAACTGCTTCTTTTACCAGGGGCTTTGCCACTTAGAATAAACGGAAACAGGAATTCTGAGGGAAAGGGGATTCCTTAAATCACTTAACTAAGGTCATCCAATGTCATTTGTAAATTCCCTGAAACTCTGACTTACCCTTCACTCTCCTGAAAAAGAGGCAACAAAACAATCATCTATATAAGGAATTAAAAGTTCAATAAAAAAATCTTCTGACTTTGATAGTACCTAGTTAGCATTGAGTAAAATAGCATGAAAGAGACAGCTATCGTATTTGTGCTCCGATTATAGAATGTACTTTACAATCCTACTTTCCCAACTAATTGTAATTTTCTTGAATCCCCAGAGAGACTGTCACTAATAGGCTAATTAGGAGGTCTGCAAAAATACTTCTATGATTTTTGGAGAGCCTTCCCCGAGGAAGCATTAGTATCAAGTATTT
This sequence comes from Scalopus aquaticus, assembly GCA_004024925.1. Lineage (NCBI taxonomy): Eukaryota > Metazoa > Chordata > Mammalia > Eulipotyphla > Talpidae > Scalopus > Scalopus aquaticus. The sequence goes on from PVIJ01001665.1 coordinate 6,659, forward strand.
TCCTTTGGATAGTCTGTAAATAAAATGTAATGAACAAAATATTATTTGCAATGATACTATGGAGACCTTATAAGTACTAAGGTTGCTTAAGCAAAATTGTTATATTCACTGATATGCATTTATTGATGCAGAGAAACTAACTAAGAATCTCTATATTAGAAATTAGGAAATCAAAGCTTAATTTAAGGTTTTTTTAATTTCTTCTCAAAGATTTAGTATTCTTACCTGTTAGTGATTAAATGAAACATAAATTAGAAAACTGGGAATCCTGAGATCAGATGTGCATTAAACGGGTGCTTTAACATTAGTATATGAGCAAAGACTTAAAACAAGTAGACTAAATTCATTCATTTGAACTGTAGGAATTTTTTAATATATATTTTATTGTTATTTATATCTTTATATCTTTTACATTTTGTATTCCTCTTGGGTAGCCCACCACCAATTCACCCGTGATCCATCTCTGTGGTCCCTTGTGTTCTTTTCTACTCCATTTTGTGCCCTTATCCTCCCTTTCCCCCCACCCCCCCAATTGTCTCTCTCCTATTTGGTTTCCCTGTAGTCCTGTTACAAGTGAAACCATTCGATATTTTTCTCTTTCTTTCTGGCTTGTTTCGCTGAGTATGATCCCCTCTAATCCCATCCATGTCGCTGCAAATTGCATGTGTTTATCTTCTTTCCATGCTGAATAGTATTCCATTGTGTATATGTACCACATCTTCTTGATCCAATCATCTATTTTTGGACATCTGGGTTGCTTCCATACCTTTGCTATTGTGAACAGTGCCGCAATGAACATACGGGTACATGTATCCTTTTGGATTAGTGTTTTTGTGTACTTTGGGTAGATTCCCAAAAGTGGTATTGCAGGATCTTTTCTTGAAACATTGGAAGTTATGGTATTATTGATTTCATTTTTCAATATGACAACAATGAGCTGTAAGTGGTTAGCACCATAAAGGGTATACGATGATATGTTACTAATATCCCCTCTTTAGCATCAACCAAACCCTCCCTACACCACCACATTGATTCACCCTCACCCACATTCTACTGTAATTATTAACTGATGACAGCTCATCCTGAAAATTGTCCTTGACCAAGAGCAAGGAGCTAACTCAAGACTGTATCCCCTACTAGACCCATTGTCATTAACTGAGATGTGACACTTTGCCATCAAATGAGAACAATTCTGAAGGCCCATACCAGTTCTGAGACTTCCCATGGAATCATATGAGCCATTTACTCAATCTTGTTTTACCTTACGAAAGTATCTCCTCAGAGCACATCTCTGTAAGCCTGTATGTTTTTCTCCTCCACAAAGTCTGTTTCCAGAGAACCAAAGTATAGCATGTCTTATATTTGTCAAAATTTCCTCTTAACACTCACTAAATATTCCTAGTTAGATAAGTTAAAGTTCTGGCTCTATCAACACTATCTGACTGTTTGTTTTTTGTTTTCCTCATAGCAATGACAATTTTTTTCCACATTCATCTATCATGTATGGGAAACATAAAGGATGGAGGGTCATAGGACACTATTTTATGATATTTTACTCATGCCTCCATAAAATTTTGAATTTCTGATCTCAGAATGGATGTTTGCAAAGTTCCTTTCCAGGAACAGTATTCAGTCTTATAAGATCCCTTGACAATTCTCTCTTCAAAGGAAGAATAATTTTAGCACAAATAAATGACTGTAGCTATAGACTTCCAAGGCCCAGCAACAGACAACAGCTTAATCCAATTAAAAGAGTCAAGGTTGAACAGCAGCATCTAGACCATAAAGAATAAGCAGAGATAATATTCTATATGACATTTCTGTCAGGGATAATTATGTAGTACAGATGGAACATGTTTTTCCCTTCCTTCTAGAGTACAAAATGACCAGTGAAAAAGAACAAACAGCCTAATAATATATTCCAAGGATAGAGACCCTTACTATATCCAATACCTCAGTCTCTGGCATTTAGCACTTACCAACATTTTACAAATAACTTTCAAAAATAAATTCTCGTTTCATTTTGACAACAGCACTGTCAAGAAGGTATTTTTAGCCCCATGTCTAGATGAAAAGTCAGAAGTTGGGAGAAATCAAATCTTTTGCACAGCTGGTAAATAGCAGAGCAGGGGCTGTGTGTGCAGATTCCAACCTTAGATATTTGACTCTTTCTCAATTATGGAAAATACAATCTATGGTATGCTCATGTTCATCAGAATCTCTCTGAAGTTGTCAGAAATTTTGAGACTCTGTGGCAATATTTAGATGACCAAATTGACATCAAGGCAAAGGTTAGACTTTTTGCTTTCACTTTTTTTTTTACATATCTAGTTTGATATACAAAAAAATAAGATAAAATAAAAGAGCAGGCTTGAGCATATAAGCTTTGCTTTATAAGCTCTAGAGTTCAGAGTTTATAAACTCTACAGTTTTGTTCAAGTATAAAGCTTTACTATTATCACTGTTTCTAACCTGTTCAAAATAATAAATAAAAGTTAGCTCCAACAGTAATTTATTCTAAAGTGAATATATTGACTAAAATAATACTATTTTCCTTGTACTTTAGCAGAGCTTACGGGGCAGGGGTGAGGGGGAATGTACCAAAATCACTCTTTCTATAACATAGCATTTATATATGTTTATTTATTTATTTTAGTTATTTCAAAGAGAATATATGCATCATGTGTGTGTATAACTATGAATGAATGATTGAATCAAATTAGAGAGTGTTACCCTAAAAAAATGCTTATCACAATTTTATTCAGAGTAGTGAAAAAACATAAACTGATCCTAATGTTTGACATAAGAAAATCAATTTGGTAAATTATGTCACATCCACAAAATGGATTGTCATATAGCCCTTGACATTGCATTTCTGAATAACGCTTCATGACATGAGCAAAGAGAAAATTATATGAGCTAAAAGCAGATTGAAATCTGTGCAAATGATGTGATTTCAGCTTGTTTAAAGAACAATTCATAAAAAGCTGAAATAAATGTACTGATCTCTTATAACCTTAGCACCCTTACCTTTAAAGTGTTATAATAACCTATCTCCTAGTACTGCTGAGAGAATCAAATGAGCCAGAAAAGCAATATAGCACAGTACATGTACCTTCAGAGTCCTAACAAGAAACAGATGGCACTCTCAAATTGGATAATGGAGATAATTTGATAAGGGAACTATTTGCCAAAATGTGGCAAGGTTATAAAAAGACACAAAGGAAAGTGGAGTAATGCATGACCAGTAAAAAATAAGAGGCAAGTATCTCTTCTGGATAGGAGGGGGTAGTTTTCTAAATCCCAGAAGCAGAGAGATCTGTAAGAAAAGGATCGGCCCACAGCAGCTTTCACTTTCTGCTAAGTATGATAGCCAGGTTATAATAATCTAACAGAAAGAAACTTAGATATAAGCATCTTCTTTCTTTCCTTTAGAGCCATAGAGTTTTGCTTTCCAAGGTAGACAGCAAGATAGAAGAAGGTGGAGATTGAATATTAACTGAAATTGAATATTAACTGAAACTATCCATGCAGTTCCTCTTTTTCACCCCTTTTTCATTGTTGTTCAAACAGTGATATTGTGTGTTCATAACAAAGAGATCATACAAAGTCCTATCAAGACTTTATCCATGTGAGATTTGTTATTTGAGACCCAACATGAAGGATATGGTACTTGGAATGTTCATTAATGCTTATATGGAAGAAACCCTATAGACAGAAAAGCAATTTCATACCTGAAGTAAATGTGTATCCCTGTAATGATATGTTTTCCAGTATAAGTCATGTTCCACCATTTGTTCTTAAAAAAAAAAAAAAAAAAAAAAACTTGAAAATAAGTGATAAGGTGATATGACAAAGGGGAAAAGAAAGTTACCCAGAACCATCCATCAGGATTAGTGTGAGATGGCTAAGTCCCTTAACCTAAAGCCTCAGGTCCAGATAGGCAGTCTGTTCCACCCAGTTTTCAGAAACCAATAACTATTTTCTTTTCCCTGCTCCTCAGCCCTAGTGATGACACACATTCTCTTGTGTGTTCCAAGCATTCTGCTCAGATGAGAGTAAATAGATCTCTTTCAAAACTATTCAAATTATCCAATTTGAGATTAACATCAGATATCTTTCTTTCTACTGACTGATAAAATAATTGGAACCGGCAGTGGCCTCAGGAAAGACATTGTCAAAATGAAAGTCTAGGGTTATGTTGCTGATATATTTGAGAACTGCAGGGATAATTCCTTTGATAGAAGGAAATAAGTAATAGATCACCTATGGCAGACAGTAGTACTACAGTGTTTCAAATTATCACTGGGGGTTGCTTGATAGCACAGTCTGCTTAGCTACCTTAGCAAAATACCATAGGCTGGAAGTTTTATTTTTTTTATTTATTTTTTTAAAGAATAAATAATAAATATAAGACATAAATAACAATAAAAATATATATTAAAAAAAAATAAAGAAAGAAATTTTATTTATTTATGTATACAAGCTGGGGTACAGGCCAGAGGCGTGGGGCGTCGAGAAGGTTCACCAGAGACAGAGCGGGGAGCAGAACAGGCAGATCAGAAATACACTGCTGAGGGGAGCAGCGGGTGAGGCAGGAGAGGTCTGCCGCACCATGTGGGATTCTCCCCGGCAGGGCGTCGAACCGGCATTGCCCGCGGCCGACAGCTCCACAGCGCAGCGCCCAACCGCTGCGCCACCGGGGAGGCCCCAGGCTGGAAGTTTTAAACAATAGAAATTTATCTTTTCATAGTTCTGGAGACTGGAATTCCACCATCTATGTACCCATATGAATGACTTTGGATGAGAGCTCTCTTTCTGGGTTGGATATAGTCACTTTCTCATTGAGAGTTCCATATTGACAAGAGTGAGCTCATCCAGTATTGAGGATCTAATGTGTGGTGTAAGAATGAAAAGTCTAAATTGACTAATTACAACCTGGACTCAATGTTGGCTATAGTTAATGGTGTTGAAATCCCAGAACTTGGGCTTCTGCTATAGTCTTTCTATTTAAAGTGTACAGAAACCATAGCAAAAACATTACCTGAGAATTTGTTAAAAATGCAGAACCCTTGGCTCCAAACTCCATTTACTGAATCAGAATCTACATTCTAACAAGAACACCATGCAATTTCTATCCACCTTAAATACTAACAAGCACTTCAGGTAAAGAAAATAATCCCAATGCTTAACCTGAAAAAAACTTCTCACGTAAAAATAATGCTAGTAAAAGACAGTTTTCCATCATTATGTTGCATTTCTGCATGACTTGTGAGCAGAGACACTGATAGCCTTTGTTCTGTGCTACTTTTCCAAAGGTTCTCATATAGTGAACACTGTTAAAAACAGAAATAGCATTCCTGCTTGTGAAAAACTCAGGAATACTTACTAACCAATATAATAATGTTAATATCTCCTGTTGGAGCAAAAGGCATACAGGCATATATGGAAGCACAAAGGACCACAAAAAAAGTAATCCTGATTAAAAAAAAAAAAAAAGAGGGCACTTTCACACTTTTACAAAGCTCTAATTATCCAAACAATGTACTACTGGAACAAAAACAGACACAATAACCAATAGAATATAACTGAGAATCCAGAAATAACTTCACACCTAGATAGGCAATTAATCTATAACAAAGGAGCCAAGAATATACACTGGGACAAGGAAAGATTATTTATTTTTGAAGACTTATTTATTTGTTTATGCACAGAAGGACCAGGGTGTAAGTCAGAGGTGTGTGCGGGGGAGCTGTTGAGAAGATTCACCAGAGACAGAGTGGGGAGCAGAACAGGCAGATATATGAAATACACTGGTAAGGCGGGCAGTGGGCAAGACAGGAGATGTCTGCTGTGCCATATGTGGGTTAGTTTCCTGGGCCTCTGACAGAGGATCAAGCCCAGGTTGTAGTGGTGACAGCACTGAGACTCAATTCCCAGGTCACCCAGGAGGTCCCCCAGGGAAAACCTCTTTAATAAGAAGGGTTGGGAAAACTGACAGCCACGTGCAAGAGAATGAAACTAGTCCCTCTCTCAGAGCATACACAAAAATTAGACCAACATGGACAAAAGACTTGGATGTAAAACCTGAAACCATAAAGTACATAGAAGAAAACATAGGCAAAATACTCCACTACAAGGAATTTGGAGATGTCTTCATGGATTCATCTCCAGCAGAAAGAAAATTAAAAAGAATATAAGTAAGTGGGATAACATCAATCTAAACAGCTTCTGCACTATGAAAAAAAAATTTACTAAAAAAAAGACACCTTACTGAATGGGAGAAAATATGTGCATACCATATACCTGATAAGAGGCTGATATTAAAGATCTACAAATAACTCACACAACAATGCAATAAAAATAAAACATATCGGGCCTCCCTGTTGGCGCAGCGGTTAACCGCTGCGCTGTGGAGCTGTCGGCAGCGGCGAGGCGAGTTCGACGCCCAGCCGGGGAGATTCCCACGTGGCGCGGCAGACCTCTCCTGCCTGGCCTGCTGCTCCCCTCAGCAGTGTATTTCCATTTATCTGCCTGTTCCACTCCCGACTCTGTCTCTGGTGAATCTTCTTGCCACCTCACGCCTCTGGCCTATACCCCAGCTTGTATGCATAAATAAATAAATCTTAAAAAAAAAAGAAACTGATTTTTTAAAAAAATAAATAAATAATAAATAAATAATAAAACATATCACCTGATCTAAAAATAAGCATGAAGGTTAAATAGGCACTTTTCCAAAGAAAACAAAAATATAGTCAAGAGGTACATGAAAAACGTCAATCATCACATTTTATTATCAGGGAAATGCAAATCAAAACCACAGTGAAGAGTCACCTCATACCTGTGAGTATAACCCATATCAAAAAAGTAAAAAATAACAACTGCTGGTGAGGACATGGTGAAAAAATGAACCTTATTACACTGTTGGTAATGTAGACTATCCCAGCCACTATGGGAAACAACTTCATATCATGACACTTCCAAAAAAATGGCCTCCCTGGTGGCGCAGCGGTTGAGCACTGTGTTGTGGAGTTGTTGGTAGTGCAGCACATGATGTGAGATCGACGCCCAGCCGGAGAGAATCCCACATGGTGCGGCAGAGCTTTCTTGCCTCGCCCACTGCTCCCCTCAGAAGTGTATTTCTGATCTGTCTGTTCTGTTCCCCACTCTGTCTCTGGTGAAACTTCTCGCCACCCCACACCTCTGGCCTGTACCCCAGCTTCTATGTATAAATAAATAAATCTTAAAAAAAAAGAAACTTCCACAAAAAGATTAAATATGTACCTACCACATTATCCAGAAATTTAACTGCTAGGTATATTCCTAAAGACTACAAAAAACTGGGCCTCCCTGGTGGCACAGTGGGTTAAACGCAGCAATATGAAGCTATACACAGCCACTGCAGCAGAGTTTGATCCCCGGCCAGGGAGATTCCCACATGGCACAGCAGACCTCTCCTGCCTCTCCCACTGCTCCCCTCAGCTTGTATTTCAGTCTATCTGCCTGTTCTGCTCCCCACTCTGTCTCTGGTGAATTCTCTCACTCTCCAAAACCTCTGGCCAACACCCCAACTTGTATGCATAATTAAATCTTTAAAAAAGATAATACAAAAAACTAACCCCACTAATTTGAAGGGAAACATGCAAACCAGTATTAATTACACTGGTCAACAGTGAGATCATTACTGACTTAAAAAGGCCCTAATCTGTAGTATCTTGGTGTGCTGAACATGAACATAACCCTGAAAAATTTTTATTAGCTCTCCTTTTGAAGATATTTAATATAATTCATTTTATGTTTCACCATGTTAACTTATCCAATAGGATTGCAACAACATTCAAAATCAGCCTACAATGATGTAATATTGCATCACATTGCATAATACCATCATGCACACATCATCCAGAGCTGATTACATCATTTTCTGATGCAATGCAATACTACTGACAGGCAGCTGCTGAAGTAAGCTGACATCAGCATTGCACTAAGTAAAGTCCTGTCAGAAAGGTTGAGCATTGAAAACATTTCAGACTTTGTGCGAGACAGTTTGAGCTACTGTTCCATAGAACTGTTATGATTTTATCCATTTAGGCACAATGCAGAACAGTGATGCCTCAAAAGTGAGTTAATAACGTGGACAATTTCTGCTCTATTTGTGGGAAAGTGACACTTGCCAACCAGAAGAAAAGTATCACTTCTCAAGTGAAGAAGACTTATCATCTTTACTTGGGATGCAAGGTTGGTGATCAAGACAAACATTGGGCCCCGCATATATGCTGTGCTACATGTACAACACAGCTTTCATAATGGTTGAATGGCAAATGACCATCAATGCCATTTGCAGTCCCCATGGTGTGGAGACAGCCAAGTGACCACATAAATGACTGTTATTTCTGCTTGGTTCCTCCTCTTTTCAGTGTAATAACGAAGCAAAAAAAGTCGAGTATAGTCTACCCAAACATTCCATCTGCATTGAGACCAGTTCCACATGGTGAAGGACTTCCTATTCCAAAACCTCCAGCAGAATATTCTCTTGATTCATATGATGAGGACAAGGATGAGCCGACCTGTTCTTCTCCTGTTCCATCAGCATGCAGTGATCCAGATTTTCACTGTGGTGCTTCATCAACCCCACACAGACTAACACAAAAAGAACTAAATGACCTGGTTCATGATTTGGACTTACTCAAGAACAAGGCAGAATTGCTATGATCAATGCTATGGAATCTTCTAGAAGAAGATGTCACAATTACCTTATATTGAAAGTGCCAGCAGCAGTTGGAGCCTTTCTTCAGCAAAGAAAGTACTCTGGTATTCTGTTCTGATACTGAGGGCCTCATGAATGCCTTAGAAATCACTCATGACCCACAAGAATGGAGACTATTTCTAGACTCTTTGAAACTGAGTCTTAAGGTTGTACTTTTGCACAATGGAAACCAGCTTCCAACTATTCTATTCCTGAACAGCTGTACAAGAGACAAGCGAAGAAATCTAAGAAGTAGTCTATGACTTGATTTTTCACAGGTATTAACCATAGGCCTATTACTATTGGCATGCATTTTGTGATGTAAACATCAATTTATTGCAGATTACAAAAAAAAAAGAAAACTAGAGCCAAAATTAGAATTTGACTGACATACATGTTTTAAGCACATAAAAATTGATAGGAAATGACTAATTTTATTTTAGTAATGTGACTTTAGTAATGTGACTTTGGTAAAAATTTGTTGACCAGTGTTATAATTCTTTTTACAATAGCCAAACTATGGAAACAACCTAGGTGCCCAAATACAGGTGAGTGGGCCAGGAAGATGTGCTTTGTATCACAGTGGAATGCTACTTAGCTACCTGAAAACATAAACTTCTGTCACTTGTAACATATGTGGAATTGAAGGTAATTACTCTAGTATAAATAAGTCAGAAGGAGAAAGTCAAATACCAGATGGTGTCGCTTATATGTGGGATATAGAGAAACCAGACAAAGTCAAATAAAAGGAAAACTAAGAAGTAACCCTGGAATGTTTGCTATAGAATTAAGGCCACCAAGGACTGAGAGGGGTGAGAAGAAGGTAGGGGGAGCACAATGAACTATGATGAAGGATTATGGGTGTCTTGGTGGTGGACGTGGAACGGTAACACCTCATATGGCGGGGAGATCCTACACTTCTAATACAGAAATAATGAAGTAAAAAAATGTTAGAAAACAAAAGAAGGAAAAGAAGGGATGAAGGGGAGGAGGGACGGAGGGAGGGAGGGCGGAAGAGAGGGAATGAAAAGAAGGCACAGCTAGATTACTGGAGGATTCATTCCCTTATGCAGTTTATTATGCTAACCATCAATCCACTTAAGAAAGCAGTGAAAGTTCTCCAAACCTTTTGCAGTAAATATTGACTGTACTAAGAATGTCCTGTTCTTCAGATTTCTCTGAGAAAAATCCCCATGGTAACCACAGATGAAGTATCAAATAGTTTTTTGAAGCAGTATTGCCCTAGAATTAGGTTTAACTGAAGATCAAGATGACTTGCTAGAGAATAATAAATTGATTCAATGAAATCTAGATAAATTTTTGCTGTCAGTCCCACTATGCTGGAAAAATTCTCTTGTACTATATTAAAATCAGGGAATAATTTAAGAGATGTTCCTATGATGATAGAAAAGAAAACGTCCTCAATGAAGATGGACTTATTCTTTAAAGTAACCACTGAAGAAAATCAAACAAAAGACAACTAATGTCCCAAGCACTAGTGCTTCAACCAGAAAGCAATGTGACTTCTGTTACTTAGTCAAAGGGCCCCCAAAGTAAAAACGACCTTCTGACACCATATAGAACTGTGAATGTACTAAAAATATTGGCAGCTTTTATAACTGAATCACAAGCAGTTGTAGTACAGCTGGAAATCAAATATAAATGCACTTTGCTTATCAGCAAGAAACACCATCCTCCCTTCCATCCCAAATTCAGTTAATTTCTGAAGAAAGATGATGGATAGCCAGCATAACTGTGCCTTGCTTACTGACAAGGGCTACTCTTGCTTTCTGTCTTCTCTCTACCACAAGCTTAGTTTATTTTAGAGTATGATTAAGGGTTGAATCTAAATCTTCCTGTCCTAGAGAAGCCAGAGGATCGAAGCACTCATTCAACTGTGTTATAAAACTTTGGTGAAGAGAGGGATTGAAACTTAATTTTCCATCACTTCCATCACAATATCGTTTAGAGGAACCCTGATTTCCATTTTATTTAATATAGATTTTAAATTTGGACTTTGGATTCAATCAGATATTTAACCAGCTTTTACTCTTTTTGTAATGTGTTGAGCACTTTTACATTTTAGTTTTCCATAATGTAAACCAAAAGGAAGCATTAATAACACCTATTTTATAAGATTGCCATGAGGGGGCCTCCATGCTGGTGCAGGGGGTTAAGTCTCAGCACTATGAAGCTATTGGCAGCCACTGCAGCATGAGTTCAATCCCCGGCCAGGGAGCTTCTCATGTGGTACAGCAGACCTCTCATGTCTCGCCCATGATCCCCTCAGTAGTGTATTTCAGTGGATCTGCCTGTTCTGATCCCCACTCTGTCTCTGGTGAATCCTCTCACCACCCCACAACTCTGGCCTGCACCCCAGCTCTTATATGCATAAATAAAAAAAATTTAAAAAAAAGATTATTGTGAGGATTAAATGTTCCAATGTGTACGAAGTTCTTAACATATTATTGGATACCAAATATTGTTTGTTCTCAATAAGTATCAGCTACTATTGCCATATATACACAATGTACTATGGATAAAGCATCATAATTTTGTCAATGATTGGTTATAGTAATCAAAGTTCCTATCACTGCTATAGTAAAACTTTAGTCTAGGCTACAAATTATCATCATATTATAAAGGCAGTGTTAGTATAAATTCCAAAGATTTAATGCATGATTTTCCTGTTTACATATAAATATAAATTTAATTTATATGAAAATTAAAAACTATGATTCAGATCAATTTATAGTTGACTCGTAAAGATGACTCAAGTATTGTTCAAGAGGAGAAAAGGAAGTTGCATATTTGCAAAGAAGTATATCATCATGCTTATATACAGACAGAGTAGTACACAGAGAAAGAGTGAGTGTGCATCTCTGCATATGTCAACAAAGTAGGTCTAGGACATTATACTGCAGATTTCATCTATTGTTATCCCTGGGAATGGAATTAATATTTGTGTCTTCTTTCATAGGCTTATATCTGTTTAAGTACTTTACAATCAGCAATAAGTAATATACAAAACACTGTAATCCTTTTTCCATTACAGAAAATGTAAATTTTTATTTCGTTCACATCTCTCTGAAAAATCAGTGAACTGGTTTGTGCACAATATGTAGTACTTCTATACTTTTATTTTTCACATTCTTTCATATATAATTCCCCTAATCCTTTTAAAATACACAGAACGAGCAAAATCTCTCAGATTAACAGTAAAATATTGTACAGAAATATTTAGATTCCACTATCCTTATTTTATTTAATCCTCCAAAAACCTCTCAAAGCTTTTTACTAAAATACACAAGGTCAGAACAAGCAGCAGTATCCCTGTGCCTAATGTTATCCAATATTTTTTTCCATTATTTCACAAGCATCAGCTTATTGGTTTACATGAAGGTGCAGTGAGATGACTAGAAGGAAGGGACATATCTACACATGGTTTCTGTATTCAGCTTTTGTTAAATAGAAAGAAGACATGTGAAAGAAGCTGTTAATGCATCTTTGATCCATCCATTTCCTTTATAGTGGGAGGTACCCATGGGAAAGTAAAGAAGACATCAGTTTAAAGTCAATGTAAGTAATTTTTCAAACCTCTGGGCAAATAAAATGATGATTCCAAGACAAAGATATTTATTCATGGAATATTCTTCACAGGGTGGTAGTGGTTTACAATTTCTTGTAGCTCATAAACCCACAATCTATACATTTACAAACCATGGCTCTATTGACAGTGTGACATAAAATACAGTATAAAATGGAGATAACTAAATATCTTCCAATGTGTGAGGGGTTAATCTCTGGCTTGGGGACTAGGTTTACTCTTGGACAGGGAAAACACATCCTAGAGAGGAAGGAGAACTTAAAGAGCTACCTTTGACTTACTAGACTTTTCCCTTCTTAGTGCCTCTAATTGCCTTTGAGATTAATAACAGGCAATATTTTTGATTCATGTGAGTCTGTTTTAAAAATATAATTCTCTGTGTTTTCTCAAAAAGAAAGAGAGTTACTAAAGGACAAATAAACAAAAATGCCTCCTGATCAATGCATTTCTCTAAATAAGAAGTGTAGTCAAAAGTTTCAAGGTAAAGTAAATTGTGTAGAATTTACTGCTTGTCAGGTGTTTTCCTTAGGTTACTCGCCTGTACCATTTCCTGTGCATGGAGGTAGAATCATTCCCATCTTAATATAAAATTAAAGGGGTATAAAATATTTTTTAAAAATGTGCAATCTTACTTAGCTTTTAACTTAGGTATCTGACTTTCCAATCTCAATCCATTTTTACTATTTACTGTTGTACTCCTAAGAGGAAGTTATCTCAGATACCCCTCCCCATATATTCAATTCATGAACCAGTTTTCTACTGTATAAACTGATGTAATATTCCAAAAATACTAGAAACAAACAGGATTTGCAGCCCTGTATTTATCATCTTAAGTCTAATGAGAAACTTATTTGACTTTGTTTATATATCAAGCACTAGGGCCCAGAACCCCAAAAGATGAAATGATTCTCCATGTAATAGAAGTTCCTAAGATGGGATTCAGCACTTAGTCTTGAAATGAGTCACTTTTAATTACACTTTGACATTTATTTTTCTTTACACCAAAATAAAAAATAAGCCTCCATGACTTTTGATGAAATGGCTATGGGTTTTGTTCTGATAGTAGTTCAAAACTTAAAGTTACCTATGAAGTCTTTTGAAAGAGTTTGAATGAAATTACTTCATGTTTCTTCATCTAAAAATAAAATGATACTTCTGTGCTCTGTATGTAGAATTTTTTCTTCTTTTCGACATATGATCCAGAGGGACTTAAGTTCTTCTGTAAAAAAATGAATTCTAGAGAGACTAACATGATGAATAATTGCAACAGAATTCTCTTCTTTTGATGCTATTCCCAGATACTTCTAATTCTGCATAAATATTTCTGGGAACAGAAGGGCAACGAAGAAGTAGCCTCAAGTAGGAGTATGCCTTGTTATACAACTCAAGGAATCACTTGCAAGTGGGCAGCATGCCACACACACACAAAAAAAATCCACAGGTGAATATATGGCATCAATCCATAAGTAAGGTAATAATTGTATTTAAAACATCCAACTCCTAGTAAAAATGATAACTCTCTAAGTGTTCCATAATTTTTACAGTTGTTTCTAGTTTTCACTGAACCTAATTATATTTTAAAAGAAAAAATGTATTATCAACATATCACAACAGAAAAACTAAATCAGATTTGACTGAAAAATATAATTTCTGGATGATCCGGTCTATTTTAGATAAAGTGCTTCTAACATGGCAACATTGAAACTTTTTTATTGTTATTTATTTTGCATAAAATAGTTACTTTATAGTTTTCCTAGCCTACTAACTAATTTGATTATTGGTTTGATTCTGATAATAAAAAACGGGGGTGGGGCATAATAAAAGTTGTCCCTGACTTAACAACCTTCTGTCCCAATAAAGGGATGTATTTTTTATGCTGATAATACTTTGTGAAGTTTTTTTTTAATTTTTTAAAAAGATTTATTTATTTATGCATACAAGCTGGGGTGTAGGCCAGAGGTGTGGGGTGGTAAGAGGATTCACCAGAGACAAAGTGGGGAGCAGAAAAGGGAAATCGACTGAAGTACACCTCTGAGGGAAGCAGTGGGCAAGGTAGGAGAGGTCTGATGCGCCATGTGGGAATCTCTCTGGTCGGGTATTGAACTCCTGTTGCAGTGGCTCTGGTGCTTCATAGTGCTGTGCTTAACCAACTGTGCCACCAGGGAGACCCATGATAATACTTTTTGAAATATCAAAGTAATTGACTCAATTAATTATTATGATATGCATGATTGCTCTAATAAATTGAGGAAAAAAGTTACTTTGAGGTTCAGAAGTTGAGAAAATAAGTAGACACACTACATTCTGCTTGTAGTAATCCATCTTCTATAGCCTTTTTCCTTGTATAGACCCTCAAACTGTGATATTTCTCCCAAAATATTTTTTCTTGTAATCCATTCTGAGTGCCTCTATGCCAAGTTATAAATTGATAGGAAAAATACACATTGCCCATATTTGTCAATGGATAGATGTGAAGTTGGAGAGAGAGAAAGAAGTGGAAGGGTAGAGAGAGGATAACTCAACTCCCATTCGGAAGTGAAATGACTTGTGCTATTGAATATGACTATCAGCAACAAAATCATTGGGTTTTTCCAAAGCTTTTATGGGAACCCATCTTAGACCAGAATCTTTTTGCTGCAGAAAATTGACACAGATGCTCAAACTTCCCATCTGAGCTATCTAGTTTGAAGATAACAAGTTCAGAACAAGAGATAGAGGACAAAGGAAGAGAATGATGGAAGAGGTATTTTATTTTATCAAGTCTAAGTAATACTACTCATTTTTTATGAAAAGAAAACAGCAAAAAACACTCCTGTCTCCAGTGTACTAATCAAAGTAGTTTCTCCACTCTCATCCAATACCACTCTATTCTCTGTAAGTACATTTTGTTGAAATTCAACCAATCTGAAACTAATTTTCTCTTTAAAGTTTACTGCCTTTCCAGTAATCCCAATCGAGTAAAGGACATAAGTATTGACTCATACAGACACCAGCTCTGGAATTTTCTCCTTTTTTTTTTTTTTTTTTGCTCCCATTTTTCCCTCAGATTAAGCATCCAATCCCTAACAACATCTAGTAGCTCTCACGCCTGTATGGCTTTTTTACAGTTCTCCTTCTACCCCAACTGTGTCAAACTGCCTCTCAACCCCAATCATTTATCACCTGGACAGAAACAATTCCCTATCCTTAGCTACCAGAATGATTTTTCTAAAATTATATTCTTTCATCCCCCTTTGTTATGCCTTAGTTTTTAAATCCTTACTTTCAAGATGACATAAACTTCTTTTTCTAGAGCATATATAATCTTTCAAGTTTGTCACAATTATATTTTTTTCATTAATCCAGTTAAAATAGTGCTATCTCACTTTATTTTTTATTCACTTTATTTTTATTGAAGCAACATTAGTTTATAGCACTATAAATGATTTATGGGAATGGGATCACCCTTCCTCAGATTATTTAAAATTGGAACTAACTCTGCCTAAAATACATATGTCATATGGTATACATTATCTTCTGGGCTCTACCTTTGTCTGCAGGGTCTTTTATCTAGAGTGAAAATATCACAATAAACTTATCATTGTAAAATAAACATTATAAAAAAATTGAACATTATGTTTGTGAAATTATCCCTTGATAGCTGGCACTATGAAAAAGTATTTTTGAACGTGAAGATTTTCATGCAGAAGTTATCAGTGATTGAGAAAAAATATCTGTGAAGGATGAATTTAGGAGGAGAAGTTGAAATGTGAAATTGTTGAAAAGAGTCTGATCGATCATACAGTGAATTTTGAAGCTTGGATGGCCTTCACATTTTTTTCTATAGCGGAGGAGAGAGACCAAGATTTTGTGCCCCCACTTGGACCAGTCACTGACTATTGGATGCCCCCAGGGAGAGGCATGAACTTGGACAATCAGCTTCCTTCCATTGAGGGCATTTCTTTTTTTTTTTTCTTTTAAAGATTTTTTTATTTATGCATACAAGATGGGGTACAGGACAGAAGCGTGGGGAGGCGAGAGGGTTCACCAGAGACAGAGTGGAGAGCAGAACAGGCAGATGGATGGAAATACACTGCTGAGGGGAGCAGTGGGCGAGGCAGGAGAGGTCTCCTGCGCCATGTGGGAATCTCCCGGGCCAGGCATCAAACTCGCATCACTGTGGAGCCGACAGCTCCACAGTGCAACGCTTAACCACTGATGCCACCAGGGAGGCCTTAAGGGCATTTCTTAGAAAAGGAAATAGCTGTGAATTTTCAACTGTTATACAAATAGTGGTTGAAAGAATGAGTGCATTGGCATCTGGTAGAGCATCCCAGTAGCCAGAACCTATTACCAGAACATTTTTTTTTTTATGCATTCAAGCTGGGGGTACAGGCCAGAGGCATGGGGCAGCAAGAGGGTTCACCAGAGACAGAGTGGGGAGCAGAACAGGCAGATCGGCAGAAATACACTGCTGAGGGGAGCAGTGGGCGAGGCAGGAGAGGTCTGCCTCACCATGTGGGAATCTCCCCGGCCAGGCATTGAACTCGCGGCAACGGCTCCACAGTGCAGTGCCTAACCGCTGTGCCACCAGGGAGGCCCTATTACCAGAACATCTTAATTTCAGCAGTTATTATGATATAAAATGGTTCTTAGTATAATATTGATGAGCACCAAATTCTAAATTTATAGTGGAGAAAATATTGAAAAAATAATCCTAAACCATATACAGTTTAATCGTACTTTTAATTTTTTTAAAGATGTATTTATGTATGTATTTATTCATAGAAAAACTGGGTGTAGTCCAGAGGTGTGGGACATGGCAGGGGGAGGGAGAGGATTCCCCAGAGTCGGGAGTAGAACAAGCAGATCTACTGAAATACACTGCTGAGGGGAGCAGCAGTCGAGACAGAGGAGGTCTGCTGTGCCATGTTGGTTAGCTCCCTCTCATAGGATGGAGCTCAGGCTGCAGTGGCTGGCGATAGCTTGATAGTGCTGAGACTCTAACCCCTGTAACACCAGGGAGGTCCCCTTGATTATACTTTTTAATACAAACATTAAAAAAATAAGAGTAAAATCTGGAAAAATCATTCTGTTCAGTTGTATTGATTTCAGGATAGACTGTTAGTAAGATATATTTCCTCTTTTCCCCAAAATTTATATAAATATTAAATTAAATTTATATTTTTAAAGAACACTTAAGAAGTGAACAAAATCTTGTTCTTTGATCAGTCTGTTTAATATCACATATCCCCTATTATTGTCAAAGGACATTTTTCTCCCACAGTCAAGGTCGCATTTAAATTACTTAAATAAGTCAAATTTTAAAGTTTATTTTGAACTTATTTTATGTACTAAAATGTTGACTAAAATCATATAGATAAATATATTGATAACATTTATTTGATAATAATAATTATTATGACCCATTTATTAAAATGCAATTATGATTTAGGTAGAATTACTACCACACATATATCTTAAGTCAAGCATACATAAATACAAGGAATTTAAAGAATTTTATCTAAATGATTGTGTGAAAGACAAAGGGTATGAGTAAATTCCTACTCTCCACATAGACACAGTCCTCTGCAAAGAAGAAATGAATAGTCAGTTGTCTTGTGCTTTAAGTGCTATAAAAGAAAGAAACACTGTCAGAGTCTACATATAAAGGAAGTGCTAATGAAAGTGGATGCAATAAAATTGCTGCAAGGGAATTCCAGAAAATAGAATAAGCATGCAGATTTTTAAAATCATTGCAATCAGAATTGACATACTACGCTTAAATTTTTAAATATGAAGATACTTCTTTTATTTTTCTACCTTCTTAAAGAATAAAATTCACAATGAAACCTACATTTTTTAGAATATATAGCTTCCATTTCTTGGTGTCTCTCTAACCTGTTCAGACAAAAATCACTAAAGCAGATCAGAATACTATCACACATGATGACCTCACTTGCAAATCTAACGAACTTATCTCCAACTTCATCTTACTTACTGTCCTGAGTAATTTGATACTGTATGTGTAAATGCATACGTGTCTATATGCACATATATGTATATACACATGTATGTTTGTGTGTACGCATACATGCATGCATATTTGTTTTGGTATGTGTCTTTGCATTCTAGTTAAATTAGGAGCCTTATTTTATCATACATGTTAAAAATGACAAACTAACAAAATTAAAATCTCTTATATTGCAATATATGCATATATTTTGGAACAACATATAACAATGATACTTTTATTAATTGTGAAGCATTGGCATAGTTTATGTCTCTAATTAAAAAAAAAGCAACACAAATAGATTGTAAACCACTGAAAATGTTGATAAACATGGTGTCTTCTGAGGGCTGAGTTGGTTTATTACTCTATTTAGTTTTAGCTGACCCTCACATCCTTCATGATTGAATCAAACTTTCAAAGAAACCTGCACCACAGTTGGTAATGAAAATAAAAAAAGCCATTAGATTTGATGTTTTATACCCAGAAGTTCTTATTCACTCTATGGATCACTGACCAAAGGTCGCAACTTTTTTAAATTAAATCCATGAATAAGAAGAAAAGTTAGCTGCTGACTGGGTCACCTTTGTCCTGATTCATGCCTCTATAGTTTGATGTACTTCAGCAATGTTATTTTGGGTTAGTTACTAGGCAACTCTGTCTATGAGTCATGGGAGAGCACTAGGTAGCACCATCATTGAGTCATCTTTCAATAGACTTAACACAATAGTTAAACACCACTCACCTTTTCTCCACAAAAGCGCTTGTCAGAAATCAGGAAGCTGAGCTGCGTAGGATGGTTTCATATTGTAGGGCTCATAATTGGCTTTCATGTAATTTCAAAATAAAAAATCATTAAGACTATTATGGAAATTAATGGCTTACTAAATGGGAGTCAAACGTAAGCTGTACAAAGTAAAAATAAACAGAAAACACTAACATGGGATGATCAATAAATAAGACACCTTTGGAAGATTATAATCTCTTTTAAGTCTCTGATATAACATGAGAAATGAGTTACTGTCTTCAGTGCATGAAAATATTCAACTTGACTTTTCCTTTCCTTATCTTTAAGATAGCAGACATTGCAATCTGGAAGGACACAAACATCTCTATTACTTTTAAGAGCTCATCCTTTTGACTTAAAATTGTATTCTATCCTCAAATATAAATGTCATTAAAGACTGTGTCTGTGAAGCCTGAGGAGGAGTAGGTGGGCAATCAAAGAAATAATTGCAGATTTTTAAAAGGAACATAAGCAGTTACCCACAGGATACTGCCTTCTCTATGTGATACAAGTAAGTGAATCTCAGCATTCCCAATATTTACCTATTTGTGCTCCTCTCTCTAGATCAGTTTTCTCCACTATGGATACCTATACCCATTTTTTTTAAACTGGGGTACAAACCAGAGGCGTGGGGCTGCAAGAGGGTTCACCAGAGACAGAGTGGGGAGCAGAGCAGGCAGATGGATGGAAATACACTGCCGAGGGGAGCAGTGGGCGAGGCAGGAGAGGTCTGCCACACCATGTGGGAATCTCCCCAGCCGGGCGTCAAACCCACATTGCCGCTGCCGACAGCTCCACAGTGCAGCGTTTAACCACTGCACCACCAGGGAGGCCCTGGATACCTACACCCATTTAACCACTAATGCTGAAAATAATCTTTCCTTTCATTAAGGCCCACCCATGGATAAGTGACTGTTCAATATGCAAGGGTGCCCTTCATAGACAAGCCCTCTACTTGGCCAAATGCTTATATGTCATCATTTGAATTATTGATACTAAATAATTTATAAACAATGTGCTCTGTGATTTTGTTTTTACTGGCCCTTACACAATTATTGTGTCTAGTCTTTGTCTTTCATTCCTCATATGAAATTAGCCAATAATCCCATTGCTTCTGCCTCTTATACTAAAATCTATCAATCAGTTCCCTATTCTACTTTCAGGTTCAGGTCTCAAGCATATTACACAGGAACCTAATTGTAACAAAGACTTTAAGAAAGTGTCTCCTTGGAAGTGATTCATGAGTTAGAGCTAAGAGGGAAGAGTAAAAGAAAGTCCACTCCAGGTAGGAAATACAGCAGTAGACAATTCCAAGAGGGAAAGAGATCATCAATTGGGTCAAGAGAAGCTCAGTAATGTGAGATGTTCTCTTTTTATTCATTCTCCTCTGCTGTCTCTCATTTTTTTAAAGATTTATTTATTTAAGCATACAAGAGCTGAAGTGCAGGCCAGAGGTGTGGGGGAGTGAGAAGAATCACCGGAGACAGAGTGGGGAGCAGAACAGGTGGATTGACTGAAATACACTGCTGAAGGGAGCAGCGGGTGAGACAGGAGAGGTCTGCTGTGCCATGTGTGAATCTCCCTGGCTGGGGATCGAACTTGTGCTGCAGTGGCTGCAGATAGCTTCATAGTGCTGAGACTTAACCTGTTGCGCCACCAGAGAGGCTCTGCTGTCTCTATTTTATCCAGGTCTAAGATTTGTGTATAATTCCTCATTCCTGTCCCAATGTACATATAGATCTAATGGGGGCATTTTATTATTACTATTAAATATTTTTAATCTGTGATGCTGTCTCTTACAAACAATTTGTACTTAACCCTGGTGTAAGGAAAAATGTACCCTTTCACACAGCTGACAGCCATACATTAAAAAGTTATGTTTTCCACCATCCAGGCAAACAACAGATCGGGCTTGTATTCGGAACCATTGGCGATGGGTGCTTAACATTACAAAGGGGTCTAGGCAATGGCTTGCTGTTCTGCCTCTCTCGAAGTTGAAGTCCTTCTAGGTCGGTCTGCCTGTGCATACCGTCCCCTGTCTCAGCATTAAAGGACTACAAAGTCTAACAAAGATTCCAAATTCTCTTTTCTTCTGTGAGAACTGACAATGAAACTACTCGTCTGGGATGGTTGCAGGACATCTTGAAATCTCTTTACATCTAAATGCATTAAGCCTCTCTATCCCCTGCAGTAGGGGAAGAGCTCAGACAGAAACTCCTTTTTTTTTTCACCTCCTATTTTAGTGTGTATAAAGTATTTTTATACACTAATGGTGATCAAACCACAATAAACTATGAGTCTCTTTGCCTTTGCACAGGTTGTTCTGTTCTATAACTTCCCACATGCGTAACTCCCCTAATAATTTAAACAGGTAA
Source organism: Scalopus aquaticus (assembly GCA_004024925.1). Classification (NCBI taxonomy): domain Eukaryota; kingdom Metazoa; phylum Chordata; class Mammalia; order Eulipotyphla; family Talpidae; genus Scalopus; species Scalopus aquaticus. Next base: position 28,163 of record PVIJ01001665.1, read on the forward strand.
TTTTTATACAACCACTATCTTCTGGGAAAAGTCACCCTATTCCTTCTCCATGTTCATGTAGCTATTTTGCATATTTCTTTTATAGAACCAGCTACATATATTCTATGATTGGTAAAAAGTAAGGGAAAGGAAGAAAAACAATTGTTTTGTATTCCTATTTAAGGGCATTACTATCCCCACCAAAGACAACTTACCTACTTCTCAATTTCCTCTACATCGTTTACCTGAACTGAACTGAAATTGCCAGTACTTCCTTAAGTAGATTGCTGTCAGTTTGAATTGGGTCAACATTTCTTAGGAGAAAAGCTTGAGTGCTCTCCTTCCAGCCTTATGAGAGAAAATTAACCACAAGTCTACGAGATCAGTCACTACAGCCTCCTGAGTGCATGTTTATCTGATCCCTGCATGTATATGGGAATTTCTCAGTTATTCTTTCTTTTCCCACAGGAGGCAACACATTGGCATTTATGCTGGTTCAGTGATTCTAAAGGGTCAAGCAACACAGTCACAGTTTCCTCCATTTACTTAGAATAGCTGATCTCAGCAGACACTGAAAGACTCCCTCCACAGACTCTTTTACAAGCAGTCAGCTATAAACCAGTTGTTTATATATATGCGAAGGACTGAAAGTCACACATGAAAGCTCTTCTCACTCCATCTCCTCCTCTCCAAGCAAAACCATCCTAACTACATAAACTATCTTAAGGTGGGCAATTAACAATCAACTCAATAGAGAATGCTAAAAATTTACTCAATAAGTGTTATGTGTAAGTTATTTTATTTATGATCAAATTTAAATATAAAAAATAAATCATTTTGCATTTTTTTGGCATTTCAATTCAGAGCTTAATAGAAATAAAAAATGTTCATCATATTCTTATAAATAAAATCAGGAAGCAAAGATAAGGGTATCATCCCTGTAAAATACCTATTGATTTTTTTTACTATACAGTGCTAATAACCTGCCAAATTAACCTTGAATGTTAATAATAAACTTATATTATATTGATTATTTTTCTACTGCTTTTATTTTTATTGCTTTTTTATTTTCCTAATTTTTAATCTATAATTTTACATTGACCTATTTTATATTCCGAAAGTTATTTTTACTTTATGTAGTTGTTCTCTTTGCTTATTTTCTCTATATGCCACATATGACTAAATTGTATGTGCATTGTTTCTCTGGTTTATTTCATTTCACTAAGTATAATTCCCTCTAGGTCCACCCATGCTGGTGCAAATGTCAGGATTCCATCATTATTTTTTATTGCTGAATAGTATTTTATGTTGTTTACATAACACATCTTCATTACCCATTTATCACTTAATGGGCACATAGTTTGTTTGAAGTTCTTGGCTATTGCAAATATTGTTGCAATACCATGGTGATGTATATATCTCTTTGACTTAGTCTTTTTGTACTTTTACAGTAAATACCCAAAAGTGGGAAAACTAGATCATATGGAATTTCTATTTTTAATCTTATGAATAATCTTCATACTGTTTTCCATAATGGCTGTATTTATAATCAAACTAACAGTGTTTAAAACTTCCTTTGTCTTTACCTCCTCCCCAACAACTTGTTTTGTCTTTTAGGTAATTTCCATTCTCACATGTATGCGTTAATATGTCAATATTATTTTGATTTGCATTTCTCTATAAGATATGATGAACTTTTTTCAGATGCTTATTAGCTATTTATATGTCTCCCTTGAAGAAGTGTCTATTCAGATAATTTACCCATTTTTTAATTAGGTTATTTGATTTTATTTATTGTTGAGTTTTATATAATTTGGATATTAACCCCTGTTGGACATATGAGGTGGACATATCTCCTCTCATTTGGTAGGATGACTTTCCATTTTGATGCAAGTTTTTACTTTGATATAGTGCCATTTGTCTATATTTGCCTTTGTTTCTGTTGCAATTGGCATCAAGTGCTCAAGCATAGCTCTAAGGCTGATGACAAAGAGTGTATTCCCTATTATTTCTTCTATGTTCTTGATGATGTCAGATTTTACATTTTGACTTCAATCCATTTTGAATTAATTGTTGTATATGGCATTATATAATGGTCTAGTTTCATTATTTGGTATGTGGTTCTCTAGGTTTCCAAACACCATTTGTGGGACAGACTTCCTTTGCTCTAATTCATGTTTTTACCTCCTTGTCATGAATTAGTTGTTTATATAACAGTGGTTTTATCATTGGGCTATCAACTCTGTTAGATGAATCTGTGTGTTTCTATTTCAATAAAAATTATTTTAATTACTATGACTTTATAGTGTAGTTTTAAAATCAGAGAGTGCGATGCTTCCATTTTATTCATTTGATGCAGGAATGCTTTTGCTATTTGGGCTATTTTGTAACTCCAAATTAATTTCAAGATTTTTTTTTCCTAATTCTGTGAGGGATGCTGTTGGATTTTAATAGGCGTTGCATTGAAGTTATATATTGTTTTAGATAATGTAACCATTTTAACTATGTAATTCTTATAACTCTTGAGCACAAAATACATTTCCATCTCTTTGTGTCTTCTATTTTTTCAATGTATTATAATTTTTGGTATACAGGTCTTTCACGTATTTGCTTAAATGTATTCCAAAATATTTAATTATTTTGGATGCAACTGTAAAATGGTTTTGTATTTGATTATTTGCATATAAAATGCAACAGATTTTTCTATATTAATTTGATAGCATTCCACTTTACTGTGTTCATTTATTTTTCTGGAGCATTTGTGGTTTTCTCTATATGGAATCATGTCATTAGCCCATAGTGATAGTTGTACATATTTCTTTCCAATTTGAATACCTTTTATAGCCTCTTCTTGTCTAAATTCTTTTACTAGGAATCGCAATACTATATTGAATAATAGCGGTAAGAGTGGACATCCTTGTTCCTGATCTTAGAATAAATGTTTTCAGTTTATGTTTCTTATTTTTATTTCCAGTTTTTTTTTTAAAGATTTATTTATTTATGCATAAAAGAACTGGGGTCTAGGCCAGAGATGTGGGGGGGTGAGAGGATTCACTAGAGGCAGAGTGGGGAGCAGAACAGGCAGATCGACTGAAACACATTGCTGAGGGGAGCAGCGTGCGAGACAAGAAAGGTGTGCTGCGCCATGTGGGAAGCTCCCTGGCCAGGGATCAAACTCTCTGTGGACAGCTTTATAGGCTGAGACTTAACCCATTGTGCCACCAGGGAGGCCCTATTTCCAGTTTGTTTTTTTTTTAAGATTTATTTCTTTATGTATATAGGCTGAGATGTGGGCCAGAGGTGTGGGGGGCTGAGAGGATTCACCAGAGACAGAGTGGGGAGCATAACAGGCGGATCTACTGAAATACACTGCTGAGGGGAGCAGTAGGCTATACAGGAGAGATCTGCTGCACCATGTGGGTCAGCTCCCTGGTTGGGGATCTAACTTGTTCTGCAGTGGCTGCTGATAGCTTCATAGTGTTGAGACTTAACCTCTTGTGCCACCAAGGAGGCCCCTTATTTCCAGTTTTAAACCATTACCTTTGACAGATTAAAAAATAACAATAATACTAAATTGTAGCGGTTTTAGAAGATAGAGCCAAAAACTAATGCAATCTCTACAACATAAAACAACATGTTTATCCCCACATACACAGAAAAAAACTTGTTTGTATTTGTCATGGATTTCATGGTCATGCACCCATTGACAAGCAAATGAATTAAAATACAATTGCATTATGCTTTATCATCTTTGACTTAATTTTAGATATGTATTCTAAAGAAAAATAATTATATTACTCAAGTGCAACTTCTTTTGAGCCCCCCCCCCCCAAGGATATTGAACATGGACCTGTAAATTTCATGAAGAAAAAGTTTGCACTATATTAAATAGCATAACTTATTCAGGATGATTGAAATAAATTCTCCCAAAGTTCCATGCACAGTGCTTAAATGATATGAAACTTGTTCTCTGCCCCACCTCTTCCATTTAGGGAAACATTTATCTATAGTTTCTAAATTATCCTCAAATGAATAATTAATTATAGTTTAACATTTTACAGAAAACTTGCCATCATATATACAATGCATGAAGCTAGATTTAACTAAATGAGATGTAACATTTATATATTTATTTCCTAATTTACATTTCAGCATCACTTCGATAAACTAATTTCCAGATTGCGTTATTTGAGTCCATCTACAGAGTCTTAAACCCCAAAGTTCATTCATTGTTCCTATACTTTATGTAGGAATGGAAAGCTAAACTTAATTCTATAGTATTTAGAAACAAAATGGTGATGATAATACTGGAACTATTACAATAATAATAATGATACCATAATAATGACAACATACTGATTAACATATTATGTTAATATTATGTTAACATACTGATTAACATATTGCATTTAGTAGGTGCCAGATATTTGTGTCTTTACATAAATTAATGCATTGAATTCTATAAATTTGGTATTACGTATCTTTGACCATTTTCTGTTTTTCGAGTTTTGCTCTTTATAAAACAATTGAGAGTTATTCTATTATTGTTTCTCTATAATTATTACTTCAATTTCACTACTTAAAACTATGCTTACAATAGAAACTTCAATTGACCTTGCAAGTCTAAGAATATATCATTCTATCTATGGCCACAGTAATACTATTTCCTAGTAGTTAGTAACAATTATAATTCCACTGGGTGCTACCCTACCCCACTATGCACCACACCCTAGGCTGGTCCTATTTCTGCTTACATTCACTTCCCCTAAATCTATTTGTCATGCACCAGTGCCCATGTGTTGGTACTGCTGACTTCGTCAGAACAATACCAAGGGTATATTACAGGGGATCAAATGAATTTCATGGGACCAGAATTCATATGTTGAATGCATTCTAATCATATTTGGTTCTATATTATTCTGGAAATAGAGTTACCTTCACCAAAGGTTATGAATTACTGCAATGTTATGGCAAAATGAGTAGAATGCTCTTCTATTATGCATTATACTCTCTTAACAGGAATTCAAAGCAGCGTAGTTCATTGAGTAATATTTCACAGGCTGTTAGTACAAAAACAATTACAGATTTCAATTTACTCTTCCCCTTCCTTCATAAATCATAAATATGACATCATGAAGGGGTGAGAGGACAATAAAATCTGAGGAGCAAGCTCTCTATTTTGCCTCTAAAAACTCTTCTTTTAGAATCAAGGTTTCCTTCATTTGGCAAATCAGCAAACTTATTTGTTAATTTTTTTCTTACGATTCTCCCAGGTTTCCGGAAAATAACAACCCAGTGAACCTATCTCACTAATTCAGAGGATATGATTAACCATCCTTAGGAGATAGTCATGTGTTAGATCTACGGTATTGACATTGCATTGGATAGTCATTATTGATTATAAGAAAAGTTTTCTCCAAAGCAATAGATTCTATAAAGAGAAATTAAGAGTTATTTAATGCAACATTTATCATGACCCATAGAATAAATTATTATGTTCATAAAACATGCTTTTTGATCTTCATCTTCCCTTGCCCACTTGCATTTCAGTTCATCCACTAAATCAATTCTGGGTAGTGACCATGAATGCAAGTCAATGTACAGAAGAGTAATACCAAACATCCAAACTGTTCCTTCTCTCATGTGACTGAGGTACCAAAGTGCAAGTACAAGATACTAGAACTTCAATCCATCAGTTTAGAATCCTAATTTGTAGCTTTTGCTGATTTCTATGATGTGAACCCTTCAAATGTGACCAAATTGAAGCAGTGTACATGAAGCTGTTGAATGAACACTTGGGACAAATGAGCAAAATTTTTCCTCATTCAGTTTACATCAATGTTAGCACAGCATTATATTCTAAAAGAAGATATACCTATACTAATAAACATATCTTGTAAAATTGAAATTAATAATATTCAATATGGACTTGGTTGTTCTTAGAAATCTACATAGGAAATAATGTCTAAGAAACTGACAATATATGAAAGTGTGTTTCATTTGAGATGGAAAATCTATCAAAAGGAGAAAGTTTCATAAATGCATTAAAATGTTGCCAAATATCTCCCACATGCTACAAAGGGGATCAGCATGAGATCAGATTCAGCCTATATTTTACCAAATGAACAACATGTGCCAGGAAATATTCTTAGTTGTTTTACATATGTTCTCCTGTTTCAAATTAGACCTCTTAACTTATATCTGTTTTGTGGATAAAAAAAAAAAAATAAAGAGCAGGCAATTAAAAATTGGGAATTTGAACCTCAGCTGTCTGACTTTAGACTCAATATACAGTTTCTGAGATTACATTGTTTAATAGTTTTTTTTAAAGGTGACTAGAATGTAACTGGAAATGAAATTTTATTCTGCTCAATACTATAGCATTCTGAATCAAATGATTAATAATAGTCAAAGAAGTTAGTAGCCACAAAAAAGAAAAAAAAAGATTCAGATTAATTTGTTTCCCTAATTTCAGTATAGTCCGTAAACTTTTAAGTATTCTTACATTTTTTCATGCAAAAAAGGTACTTACTGATAAAGAATCGATATCACTGGTCAACAAATTTTTACAAAAGTCATGTTACTGAAATAAAATTAGTCATTTCCTATCAATTTGTATATGTTCAACATGAATATGATACTCAAATTCTAATTTTGGATCTAGCTTTTCTGTAATCTTCAATTAATTGAAGTTAACATCACGAAATGCATGCCAATAGTAATAGGCTTACAGTTAATACCTGTAAAAAATCAAGTCATAGACTACTTCTTAGATTTCTTCGCTTGTCTCTTGTACAGCTGTTCAGGAGCATCTCTGGGGAGTGTCCAGCAGTAGTCAGCCAGCATTGTAGTGGACCATTTTCCCTAGTATCTTTGTTCCATTGATGTGATATCTTGATGAAAACGTTGGCCATATTCAGCACTAACCATACCAGTTTTAAGGGAAGAAATCCAGATGGAAATGAAGGAAGTGGATCTTTAGAAACATATTGCAGCCAAGTTTCTGATACTGCATCAGCATGTCTTCTACTAGCTCCTTGTAGTTTTCTGCCCTAACATTCCCAAGAAAGTTTGTAGATACTAGGCGAAAAACATTCCGAGCTTGTTTCCATCACCCTGCAGCAAGTTGTTGAACCAGTCATCTCAATGGAGACATAATCTTTGGGTAAACTATTCTCAACTTCTTTTGCTTCATTATTTGCTGGAAAGAGGAGGAACCAAGCAGAAGTAACAATCTTTAATATGGTTGCTTGGCTCTCTCCACAACATGGGAACAGCAAACGGCAATGATGGTCTTTTGCCATTTAACCACTGTGAAAGCACTGTTGTCCATGTAACACAGCATGTATGCGGGACCCAAAGCTTGTCTCAGTCACCAACCTTGCATCCCAAGTAAAGATGATAAGGCTTCTTCACTTGAGAAGTGATACTTTTCTTCTGCTTGGCAAATGTCACTTCACCACAAATAGAGCAGAAATTGTCCACGCTATTAACGCACTTTCGAGGCATTACTGTTCTGCATCAAGCCTAATGGATAAAATAAGAACAATTCTATGGAACAGTAGCTTAAACTGTCTCGCACAAAGTCCGAAATGTTTTCAGTGCTCAACCTTTCCGACAGGGCTTTATATAGTGCACTGCTGATGTCAGCTTACTTCATCAGCTGCCTGGCAGTAGTATGGCATTGCATCAGAAAATGATGCAATCAACTCTGGATGATGTGTGCATGATGGTATTATGCAGTGTGATGCAATATTACACCATTGTAGGCTGATTTAGGATATTGCTGCTGTCCTACTGGATAAATTTACACGGTGTAACATATAAAATGAATTACATGAAATATCTTCAAAACGAGAGCTAATAAAAAATTTTCAGGGGTATATTCATGTTCAGCTCACCAAGATACTACAGATTAGGGCCTTTTTAAGTCAGTAATGATCTCACTGTTGACCAGTGTTATAAATAAAACAAAACAAACAAAAAAAACAAACAAACAAAAAAAAACTTCTCCAGCTACTGTAATTTGATGGAAACATCCTTTTAAAAAAATAATCTCAATTTGTTCCCTATCTAAACTCTTGGAGTCACAGGGTTTTGAGTTTATTGCCCCAATGAAATGTCAAATATTGGTTATGTTGTAACATATATCTTCCATTCCGATTTAATAATTTGATCTTACCATATATAAATCAGTATTTTAAGCATTTGTTGTTGTTAAATAAGTCTCCGAGAAATTGGAACTATTTAGAAGACTTAAATAGAACAGATTTTATGATCCTGAAAATTAAGAGCTATTTGCTGGACCTCTGGTCACTCACGAAAAGCCCCCAACTCTGTTCCTTTCTCTCATTCACAGCAGCGAATGTTTACCACATTTAACCCCAAGGACATGCTAAAGGTTGACTTTGAATTTAATTAAATTAATTTTCTTATTTTCAAGTTAAACACAATATAAATTGAATTGACACCTGAGCTAAATTTTCTGGAGAAAAAGTCAATTTTTCCCTTTCACAATATTTGAGTCATTTTTAATAATGTCTACCAAAATCATCATTTTACCATTTGCAGACATGTTCCAAGTTAGTTTCATTTTCAAATACAAACAGAAGAAATTTTCTTTTTCCCAAAACTCTTTTAACTTCAGGACACCAAATAGCAAATTATTCTTACCTGTGGGTATGATGAAAGCCTGAACAATGGAATATTCATTAAATTGTTATTTTTGAAGTTCTTCGAGGTCAGATTTTATAAGGCTGACTGAAGATGGGATAACTTGACATAAGGTTGAAGTGCACTTAACAAATGAATGTAAAAATCCATCTTCTGTCTGCTTTGAGTGCACATCACATGTTGTTTCTCTTGCGTTCTCTTTTCCATTTTTTCTTCAGGCTTAAACTATACCAACCTATGTTGCCTTTAAAAAGGTTATCGTTCTAATTAAGTTTTATCGGATGGTCACTTAACCTTGACTGTATATTTTCCTCTGGGACTTTGAGCTGATGGTTAACTGGTCCAGAACAAGATGGATATTCAGCCTCCTAGCACTCTAATCAAATATTCCATAACATTTTATCTTTAACAGAGGGTTTTAACCCTTACTTTTTAATAATGCTAATATCATCAGAACAACAATATTATTATCAAGTTGCCCTAGAAGGTGATAAATACATGAAAACATAAAAAGCTTTCCAAATGAGCTGTGTGGAGGTTCCTTAGAATACTAAAAATGGAGCTACCATATGACCCAGCAATTCCACTCCTAGGGATCTACCCAGAGGACACAGAAACATTAATTCAAAAGAATGCATATGTATTGCAGCACTTGGAAACAACCCAAACACAAAACACAAAACAGATGACAGGATCAAGAAGATGTAGTACAAATACACAATGGAATACTACTCAGCAATCAAAAAAGATAAACTAATGCCATTTGCAGCAACATGAATGTAACTAGAAAGGATTATTAATGCTCAGTGAAATAAGTCAGAGGGAGAAAGAAAAATATTGGATGGTTGCACTTATAGGAGGAATATAGGGGAACCAAATAAGGAGAAAGAAACAATAAGAAACACAACAAAACAAAACAAAAATAAACAGACAATAATAACTCAGAGACATATTGAAGGGGAGGTGGAAGGAGATGGATCAAAATGAGGGCAGGCAGAACACAAGGGACTATGGTAATGGTGCACGGGTGAACTATTGGTGGAAATTCTATGGGGACTACACCTGAGAAAAGAAAGCGCACACTGTAAGAAAATAAAATAAAATAAAATTTGGGGCCTCCCTGGTGGCCCAAGGTGTTAAGTCTCAGCACTATGAAGCTATATGCAGCCACTGCAGCACCAGCTCAATCCTGGGCCAGGGAGCTTCCCACATGGCGCAGCAGACCTCTCCTGTCTCCCCCGCTGCTCCCCTCAGCAGTGTATTTTAGTCAGTCTGCTTGTTCAGCTCTCCATTCTGTCTCTGGTGAAGCCTCTTACTCCCCCCAACCCCATACCTCTGGCCTGCACTCCAGCTCTTGCATGCATAAATAAATAAATCTTTTAAAAAATTTTAAAAAAAAGAAAAGTATCAAAAAAAAAAAAAGCTTTCCAAATGTTTTTGAAAACTAAAGATTATAGGAAATGTTAGGTTTACATCAGGAATTCTTTGCCTTTACTTGCCAGCATTTATTTCCTAGCTTTTATTCTCTGGGTTTATATAATGTATTAATCTATCCAGAACTCAGATTTTTTCACATGTTTAATAAGGTACTGAATTTACTTTCATACTTAAAATGCTAAAAAATTAAAAAATAATGGAGCAGGAAAACAATGATGTGCATAGGAATAAATAAGACTAAATAATTCCAGCTCATTTTACAATTAAGTATATCAAGTACCGGACCTCCCTGGTGGCACAAGGGCTTAAGTTTCAGAACTAGGAAGGTATCAGCAGCCACTACAGCATAAGTTTGATCCCCAGCCAGGGAGCTAAACCACATGGCACAGCAGACCTCTCCTGTCTCGCCTGCTGCTCCCCTCAGTAGTGTATTTCAGTAGATCCACCTGTTATGTTCCCCACTCTGTCTCTGGTGATTCCTCTCAACCCCTGATCCTCTGGCCTTCACCCCAGCTTTTGTATGCATAAATAAATAAATCTTAAAAAAAGGAATGTCAACTACCAAACTGTTTCTCAGTCATAAGAAACTGCCTATGGCATACTCCATTCACTCACACCAAGCCCACAGTTACCCTCACAGTCAGTGGAAAGTCCCATCTGCAAAACAGATAAACTACACAGGAAAATCTTTTATATACTAATCCACCTAGTCCATGAAAACCATAAGTATTATGTTTAAAAATAAAACAGATAACTAAACATTTGAAGAAAATTTGTATTGTGTTAGTGAAAAACCAAATGAACAGACACAATTCATGACATTGAAGGAAACAGTACTTAATTTAGGGAACAGAGGATATTTTCATAATTTTAGCTGAACAACCTTAAAGAAATCAGGAAAGTTAAATTTTAGGGCTTCTGGGAAAATGACACAAGAAGAGATATTCTACTTCACTCCTGGGAGGATAATCTAAAGTAGTTCAGAGGGGTACTGGTTTCAGAAGACACCGTGACTTGGGTGAAAATAAAGTACCTCTGGAAACTTAGAGCACGAGACATCAATGCTGACCACCATAAAACAGATGCTGAGGAAATTCAACTCTGGACTGAAAGAGGAGGGTGGAGAGAGATGCCTAGAGACTGTCATCCTGAGTTGAAACCAGCAGTTTAAAACAATGCTCCCATGCTATTACTCTCTTTTTAAGGGGAAAGTGGCTCAGGTTTGAAGGGCATTCTTAGCTGTGGGGATATGTGTGCAAAGATACTCGGGTAAGTCAGGAGGACAAGGGTCACCGATAAAGAAGAGAACATTCTGAGCAATGCCACACTTCCTTAAACCCCTCAGGATTCAAACTGATCCTGTGAAGCAGCACTGAATGCTGCCTGCAAATTTGGGTCTGAAAACCCAGAGAGGAGGATTATCGATTGTAACACAGGCACTAGCAACCCCTACACAGCACTTTCACCAGTGAATGGAGTGGTTCAGGTCTCTTTACAGTCAGCAGATGCAGCAGTTGCAATTGTCTCTGACTTACAGCATCACATACTGTGAAAGTGGAAGTTCAGTATTCTTAAGACACTTAAACAACCTTGGTCATATTTTCACTAATGCAATCCCTTGGCTTCACTGTCATAGATTACCTACCTATATAGATGTGGATTTATTTCTGGACTCAAAATTCTATTCGATTGTTATGTATGTCTGTTTTTAGTCTAGCTCATACTCTTTGGATTATTACAGCTTTGTAATTATTTTGAAATGTGGAAATCCTCTTTTTGTCAAGATTGCTTTGTCTATTTGGAAACTTTTGTAATTCCTTATGAATTTCAGTAGCATTTGTTCTATTTCTTTGAAAAATATCACTGAAACTTTAGTAGGGATTGCATTGACTGTATAAAAATTGCCTTGGTGAAAGATGAACATTTTATCAATTCATTCTTCTAATCCATGAGCAAGGAAAGACTATCTGTCAATTTCTTTGTGTCTACCTCTATCTCTTTTAACAATGTCTTATAATTTTCATTGTATAGGTCATTCACCTCCTTTGTTAAGTCTTCTCCTAGGTATTTCATGCTTTTTGTTACAATAGTAAATGGGGTTGATTTCTTGATTTCTTTCTCTTCTAGCTTATTATTAGCATACAATAATGCAACTGATTCTTGTAAAATGATTTTGTTTCCTGCCACTTTCTGTATTCATTATATCTAGTAGATTCTTGGTAAAATCTTTTGGGTTCTCTGTACATATATTATCATGGAATCTAAATATGGTGACCATTTTACTGCTTATTTCCCAGTTTACATTCATTTTATATATTTCTCTTTCCTAATTGCTCTAGCTGGTAATAATAGTGGTGAAGTCCTCCCTGGTGGTACAAGGGATTAGGTCTCAGCACTATAAAGTTATTGGCAGCCACTGCAGCACAAGTTCTCCAGCCAAGGAGCTAACCCACATGGCACAGCAGACCTCTCTTGTCTCACCCACTACTGCTTTCGGCAGTGGCAGTATATTTCGGTCAATCTTCCGGTTCTGCTCCTCACTCTATCTCTGGTGAATCCTCTCACCCCCTCCCCATGCTTCTGGCTTACACCCCAGCTCTTGTATGCATAAATAAAGTAAATCTTTAAAAAATATTTAAAAAATAATAGTGGTGCAAGTAGACATCCTTATCTTTTACTACATGTCAGAAGAAAAGTTTTCAGCTTTTCTTCATTGATTATGATATAAACTGAGCACTTGTTACACATGGCTTTTCCTATGTGTAGCTATGATCCTTATACTGCTATTTTTAATGGCTTTTATTATACATGAATGTTGAACCTTGTTAAATGCTTACTCTGCATCTATTGGTGTAATCATATGATTTTTCTTTCCTTTTGTTGATGTGAATTACATGAATAATTTTCAGATTTTAAACCACACTTGTGCCCCTTAAATAAATCCCACTTGATTATGATTATGATCATTTTAAATATATTGCTGAATTTGGCTTGCTAAGATTTTGTTGAGGATTTTGTATGTATATTCATCAGAGATATTGGTCTGTAATTTTCTGGTTTTTGTAGATATACTTGTCTGCTTTTGCTATCAAAGTAATTTTGACCTCATAAAATGTATGCAGAAGCATTCTTTGACCCTCAGTTTTTTTGGAAGTTGGAGAGTGATAGTCAGAGTTTGTCTTTGAAGATTTGTTAGACTACTCTAGAGCAGTACTCTGATTTTGTACTTTTAATCTTTGGAAGAATTTTGAACTGTTTAAAAGTGTTTGTTTGTAATTGGTCTGTTCATGTGTTCTGTTTCTTCCTGATCTAGTTGCACCAGTTCTAAATTTTAAGATAAATAAACACCCCATCTCTTGGTACATTTTCAACTACAAATCTATTTTATTTCATATATGTTGTCCCTTCCTTTATTTTAGAACTGTTTTCCGAACATATATTTTGAGCCTATTTTTGTCTTTGGAGTTCAGATGTGCCATCTGGAAATATCAGAAAGTTCAGTTGTTTTCTTATCCAACGATCTGCTTAGTGTCTTTGCTTCATGAGTTCAATCCATTTATTGCAGGGTGATTGTTGATAAATTAGATTTGTTATTGTCATTTTATATTTAATTTTCTGTTGCTATCTATTTCCTTGTGTATTTTGTGTTGGATTTTTCATCATTTTGAATTATTATATATAAGAAAGATCTTTTCTATTTTTTTTTAAATATCCAGTTTTTGTAATGTGTTTGAACTTCTATTTATCTGGGAAGGCATTTATTTCTCTTTCACATCTGAAGTAGGGTTGTGCAAAGTATATTACTCTTCACTGGCACTTGTTATCTTTAAGAACTTTCTATATGTCATTTCATTCTTTCCTTGCTTATGTGGTTTATTCAGGGAAGGTTGACAAAAGTGATGAGAGTACATTTATCTGCACTGCCTTTTTTTTTAAGATTTATTTATTTATGCATACAAGCTGGGGTACAGGCTAGAGGTATGGGATGGCTAGAGGGTTCACCAGAGACAGAGTGAGGAGCAGTACAGGCAGATCGCAGGAAACACACTGCTGAGGGGAGCAGCAGACCAGGGATGAGAGATCTGCTGCGCAATGTGGGGATCTCCCTTGCCACTGCCGATAGCTTCACAGCACAGCGCTTAACCTCTGTGCCACGGGAGAGGCCCCTATCTGCACTGCTTTTATCTGCTTTTATTTGCCAAGCCACCATCAGTAGTCTTTATTTATCCTTTTACTAATGGAAGTTTCAAAATACTGTGTTTTGGTGTAAGTTTCTTTATACTTAGGCAGTCAGGTGTTCTTTTAGTTTCATGGAATTATATATTTAGTTTATCCCCCAGGTTTGAGAAGTTTTTGTTATCATTTCTTTGAATAAGCTCTTTGTTAGTTTCTCTTTCTCTTCCCCCTCTGAAATGCCTGTTATTCTTATATTACCTTTCCTAACAGAGCTGCAGAATTCTCATGGTTCTTCATTTCTTTTCTCATATTTCTTTACTTCCTATACTTAAGTCATTGTGCATAATAACCTTTAAGGTCACTGATTTATAGTGACAACAAATAATACCCTATTTTCCTTTTTTGTACCTATATGTTCCTTTTTATCTCCCTTTATTATATGTCTGGACAAATATTCCCAAACTGTCACATATTCTGTATAAATGATTTTTTAACTAAAATCATGCAATTTCATAATTTAAAAGTAATCCATAAACCACTGATCATTGATATGTAGGCTGTTACTTAATAAGATTTTGTGTACTTACATTATCCTACAAGCTATTTCTAAACCAAAGATACACTTTTTATCACTGATGTAACTTCATAATACAACTATGATTATGCACACCTTTCAAAATGCTAAATATAAAATTTGTTAACTTAAAAAGACTCAAATGTCAACATCTGCTTGGCTATTTTGATTGCATGTTTAAAAATTAAAGTGAGTCTGCATTGCATTAATTACCTTTAGTATAACATGCAAAAATTGCTTACTTTTAAACATATTACTATTGAGTAAAGATTTATATTAAAAAATGTTTATTTAAGAAAAAAATATTTTGGGCCTCTCCAGTGGTGCAGCGGTTAGGCGCTGTGCTGTGGAGCTATTGGCAGCGCAGCGGCAACACGAGTTCTAAGCATGGCTGGGGAGAATCCCACATGGCGCGGCAGACCTCTCCTGCCTGTCCACTGCTCCCCTCAGCAATGTGTTTCTGTCCATCCACCTGTTCTACTCCCCACTCTGTCTGGTGAACCCTCTCGCCACCCATGCCTCTGGTCTCTACCCCAGCTTGTATGTATAAATAAATAATAAAATCTAAAAAAAAAGAAAAGAAATATTTTTTTCAATCTCATTTAAAATACTTGTGATACAAGTTTAAAATCAGCATATTTTCTAAACTCAATCATGGAATTTCAATATGTTTCTGAGATCATATCCTCCTGGATTCTGTAAAAAATCACCATTTATTGTGTAAAATGAAGTTTTGTCCACACTTATCAATGTTCCTTTTATGCTTGATTTCTTACTTAGTTCTTTTTTGTTTATGGATATTGAGTATCATAAAATTATTTGCTTGAAATATATTGGGCCTCCCTGGTGGTAAGCGCTGTGCTGTGGAGCTGTTGACAGTGGCAACAAGAGTTCGATGCCCAGCTGGGGAGATACCCACATGGCACAGCAGACCTCTCCTGCCTCACCCTCAACTCCCCTCAGCAGTGTATTTCCATTGATCTGCCTGTTCTGCTCCTCACTCTGTCTCTGGTGAATCCTCTCACTGTCCCATGCCTCTGGCTAGTACCCCAGCTTGTATGCATAAATAAATAAATCTTTTTTTTTTCTTAAAAAAAGAAATATTGGGGTAAATGGTTAAAAACAATGATGTATGATACTTGGGGATTTAGAATAAGTCTCCTTAGTAGGTTAGTGATGGAACCACAGCCATCTGGAGACAAAAACACATAGATCACACTGTAAAGCTGTAGCTAAGCAGATTTATGCTGAAATAGTTTATAGTGAACCCCCCCACCACACACATACACCACACACATACACCAAAAACAAAACATCAGAAGGAATAAGAAGACACTGTAGAATAATTTTTAAAAACTTGGAAATGTCTTAAAAGGCAATTCTGACTTTGTGTTTGTAATGAACTTAATCTAACTATCTTCCATTCATGTGTAATATTTTTGGTTAGCTATTTAGAATACTTTGTAGATTTTCTTGTTTTTCAACACCTATTGTAGATATGATATTTATTGGCTATACCTTTATTCAGTTTCTTTTATGTGTGATAAGCTAGCTCACCCATGAGACAGTGAAGAGAGACTGTTTATCAAGCAGTATTAAGGGCATATGATGGCCTAGCATTAGCTGTTTTACTTTTTACAATTATATGACATTCCTTTATCTTATAGATAGCATAGCTTATGAAAAAATAGGTCAGAGGGTGAGAAAAAAGTTAGCAAACTGACTCTACGTTAAATCTACATAATAATATATGTGGAGATTTAAGGGTTACTATTATTATTTCTCCTATATCAACTGGCAAAGTCATCTAAAAGATTTAATTATCTTCCTAATACATAGCTTACTGCCAAAGATTAAGGATTTAGAGCCCATTTGGTTTAGAAATGATGGATTTTTAAACCCACAAAAGGTACTTGAATAAATAGATATTTCTATGAATATTCTAATAAGAAATTATGCTAATAGCAATTGCTAAAGCTAAAAATGGTTGAGAAGATTAATTACTTATAATATGCCATGAGCAACATGGGACAAAAATAGATGATTCTTCAACCTTTAATGTTCATATACTTTATTGATATATTCATGGTGAGAAGGGAAACAAAAATTAACCTTCAGAAGTTTAGAAAAAAATATTGTAAAAAGAATGAAAAACTTTTCAATATGTGTAAAATATGTTGTAATTTATTTTAGCAAGTTTATCTTTAGTTAGCTATATGATCTATTACATGCTTTTGTGAGAAATAATGACTTGGTTGTAAGCCTCAAACATTAAAAAGGAACAGAGGACTTATTTTGTCAGATAGCAAGATTCATTACAAAGGTAAACTAAATAGATGGTATTATTGCAAAGATATATAAATAAACAAATGGAATGAAGCAGAGGGTTCAGAAACAGACTCACACATTTATGGACTATTGACAAAGACAGTACTTGACTGAAAAGTAAAAGGCAAAATCTAACCTTCCCAAAAGATGGTGTTGGGTCAACTGTTTATCCACAAGTAGTAAAAAATAAAACTGTCCCCTACTTTCAAAAATACTCAAAAATTACTTCCAGTTTTTCATTCTAGGTTTAATGTACAAAGCATTAAATCTTCAGGAATGTAACACAGAAGAACATTTTTATGAATTTGGCATATGTAAAAGTTTCTGTCTCTGGTGAGCCCTCTCGCCACCCCACACCTCTGGCATGTACCCCAGCTTGTATGCATAAATAAATAAATCTTTAAAAAAATCTCTTTTGAAATCATTGTTGGGGTCTCCCTGGTGACCTAGGGGTCAAGTCTCATTGCTTTCACCACTCTGGCCTGAGTTTTATCCCTGACATAGCAGTGTATTTAGATAAATCCTGTTCTGCTCCCTACTCTGTCTCTGGTGAATTCTCTCATCCCCTGAACCTCTGGCCTACACCCCAGTTCTACACAAAAATAAATAAAAATTTAAAAAATATTAAAAAGTAAATTGTTGCTAACCACAACACAAAAGACTTCTAATGTTATATCTTTACACAGAACTTCTATTCACCTAAAAACACTATTAAGAAAAGGAATTTACTTAATAGTGTCTCAAATGACAATATGGAAGAATAATTTGCAACACATACAGATAATAATGGGCTAGCATATAGGAGTTGTATATAAAGAACTCCTATAAGTCAATAAGAAAAAATAAACAGATTATGTGGTTCCGGGTAGGCAATTTAAATAGGCTTTCCACAAAAGAATATATTCAAGTTTCTAATAAGCATATAAAATGTGATTGATATCACTACCCATCAGAAATATTCAAATTAAAATCATGGCTACATGCCATCACATGTACACTAAAATGACTAAAATTTAAAACAAATAATAATAACCCAAGGGTTGAAATGGTATAAACAAGCATTGTCATGCAATGTTTGTGAATGGAAGAGGAGGAAGTAAGTATACTCTTAAAATCACATTTTTGCTTTGTTTTCTTTCTTTTATTCTGTTTAGAGAAGATTATGAGGATAGGTGTTAGATATTGATAGTTTGTTATTTTAATATGTTGTTTTGAAATAATAAATATATGTATTATACATGATAACTGAATAAACCACACATTTAATATTTTACATTTTTTTAAGAATTTTATTTATTTATGTATACAAGCTGCGGTACAGGCCAGAGGCGCGGGGCGGCGAGAGGGTTCACCAGAGACAGAGTGGGGAGCAGAACAGGCTGATCAGAAATACACTGCTGAGGGGAGCAGCGGGCGAGGCAGGAGAGGTCTGCCGCACCATGTAGGATTCTCCCCGGCTGGGCTCGAACCGGCATCGCTCGCGGCCAACAGCTCCACAGCGCGCCCAACAGCTGCACCACTGGGGAGGCCCAATATTTTACATTTTTATAAATATATACTGTATTTTAATAAAGTCAATCATTTCAAATTAAAATTCTGTATATTCCTATATTAAAATATCACCACAAAGACTGTAATTCCCCTTTCACTTCAAACAACAAAAAGATAAAATATCTGAAACAATAATTTACAAGGCATTTGCATGCAGTAATGGACAGGTAGAAAACCAAAGGTAGAAAAATCAAAAGGAGTTCTATAATTGTACCATCTTAGTAACTGATATCTCTGAGGAAGAGGAGATACATCTTATGTCCTGAGTTGAAGTTCTAATCTGAGAGAAGAAACCAAGGTGGGTAGAGTTTGACTCCAGTATACTAGAGCGGAGAGGGCTATACAGAAACAGAAGCACAGAGACCTTCAGTGGATTCCACTAAATCATTCACCATGTGTGGATTGGTGTATGTCTGTAAGTAAACTACTCAGGTCAGGAAAATAACCTCCAATAAAGAAAGACTTAAGTTAGCATTTCTTGGCACTCATAAAAGGACTATGAATAGTGTGATTTTCAACTAATCAAAAAGAAATATGTCATAATTTATTGTATTTCATGTATTCAAAAATGACTTTTCTCAGTGGTAACATATAATTATCTGAAAATGAGTTTTTGGTCTCGATGAACAGTTCTAGCTAAGCTTTGAAAGCAGACTATAGAACCCAGACATTCTGAAAGAGAGAGGAGGGAGGGAAAGGAAAGAACATAGTCAGAAGTGTACACCCTTGGGGACTGGTACTGACCTTAAAAGCACACAAACAGCACAAAAACAGACTGTCAATCCTCGGATCTGGGACCCCAGAGAGGATGAGTATCAGTAGTGTCGCAAACATAAGCCAGGCTTCCCTTTAGCACATGCTAACCAAAGGCCACCTTCAGTATCTTCCCCAATCCACCTTCACGGCAACTAGAAAAAGAAGTCTCTGTACCTACAAAATATAAAATAAAATAAAAGTACATTAAACTAAACCACAATTTGTAAGAAGTTCAAATCTCTAAGTTACCACTGCAGGTGTTAATAAACATTGGGAAATTTTAATTGTCAAAATAGGAAGACAAAAGGATATAACACATGGCAACTTGAGATATCATGAAAATATGATATCAAAGGTGAGACCAATTCTCCATAATCCAATCCAAAAAAAAAAAAATGGAAGATTGTACCACCTTTTCATAGATATCAAAATTGCTATAGAAAAGAAACTCAAAGAAATAGAAGAAAACTTTGAAAGACAAGTCAAATGATAAAAAAAAGAACTCAGAAATGTTGATCAAATAATGACAACACAATTCAGAAAAGCAAAGTAATGAACTCAGAAATAAAAATCAAAGTAAAAAGAAAAATATAATTTATTTACAATAGTGCCAAATACATAAAATACTTAGGGATTAAATATAACAAAATGTGCTAAAGATGTGTTTGTTGAGAACTTAAAAAAATTAAAACCTCATTAAATAAAGAATTATTTCTAATCATTGAATATGTTTAAAATTAATGTGAATATTAATTAGATTGATGTATCCATATCAAAATAATTTCTTCCCAAATTGACTATAGGTTTATTTTAATCCCAATCAAGGAATCAAGAAATGTAATATTAGTGTCAAGTTAGATGTTTACTATCTAATAGAATAAGGCAACAAAATGGAGTGTCTAGAAATAGACATACCCACACAGATATAACAAGTGATTTCTGAAAAAAGGAGAAAGTCAGTGAAGAAATGATAGCCATTCAGTAAATGCTAAAGTATTTGAACATGCATATTCAATGTACATCATATAAAAAATAGTTCTCCATAAAGAATAAAACCACCAAACATATAAAATAAAATCTTTATGAACTTTGTTTATACACCACAAACACATTCCATAATAAAAAAATAATTAAAATATAAAGGATAGAATTAAGAAATATAAAAGTTCAGTATTTCTGTTCTTCAAAAGGTATGTTTAAGAAAGACTGAAATGACAAATAACAAGGAGGTAAATATTTCCAAAGTCTATTTTTTGAAAAATCACTTGTTCTAGTATATACAAATAAGAATTAAGAAAGAGGGCCTCCCTGGTAGTGCAGGGGTTAAAGTCTCGGTGCTATCAAACTATCAGCTATTGCCAGTCACTGCTGCATAAATTCAATCTCTGGCCAGGGAGCTAACCCACATGGTGCAACCTTTTCTGCTCCCCACTCTGTCTCTGGTGAATCCTCTCACCCCTGCAACTCTGGCCTATACCCCATTTCTTGTATGCATAAGTAAATAAAAATAAATATTTTAAAAAAGTAAGAAAAAGCAACACAATTAAAAAAAAGACCAATAGTTTTTGACACTTCACCAAAAAAGATATACCGATGGCAAACACGTAAAAGATGCCTTAATCATTGCTGTTAGGCATAATGCAAATTAAAACCATGATGACATTTTGCTACATGCCTATTACATAAGTCACTGCATAGCTGTAATATTAGAAGCGGCTAATTAAAAAAATATATTGGGAAGTATATAGAAAAATTAAAACTCACACAATGGTTGTAATGATGTAAATTGACACAGCTTCATCAGTTTGCTGCGGAAAAGTTTCGCATTTTCTTGAAATTGTGGATATACCTATCCCATGACCCAGTGATTTCTCTCCTAAGTGTTTCTTTATCCAAGATAATTGAAATAACTTGTACACAAATGTCCATAAAAGCTTTATTAGGAAAACCTCACACTGAAAGCAAGCACTAGAAATTCATAGGCAAGTGAATGAATAAAGAGTAATGTGCCCACAAAATGGAATATGACTCAGTAATGTAAAGTGATGAACTATCAATATGCTACAACATAGATGAACCTCGAATAATGCTGTTTTTTCAAAAGGAAAATAAATGAGTGTTTACATTATTGTTTAATTTACATAATATTCTAGGAAATGGAAAATATTATTTAATGCCAGAGCAGATCAGCAGCTGCCTAATTGGGGAAGAAAGATAAGGAGATTACAAAGGAGCACATAGAAAATGTTCAGGTGATCAGTATGTTTTTATCTTCAATGTAGTGATGGCTCCTGTATGTATACATAAGTCAAGGATATTAAATTGTATAATTTATATAGGAAAATTTGGATTTATGCAATATAATCTCAATTTTAAAAGTTTTTGTACTTATTAAATTATGTATTATCTAAGTGAGCCAAAAAGAGAAAGATAAATAACAGATGGTTGTATAAGTGGAATCTAGAGAAACCAAGCAAATGATTAAAGACAAAGATCCACCATTGAAAGTAGACCTTAGATCTAAGACACTAGGGAGAGAGGAGGGTAGAGGGAGAGATTGGGGAAGAATAGAGAAGGGCAGGCAAGAGCACAGTGGGGTGTGGTGGAGGACTTTGTGGGTGACCACACCTGAGGGGATAAATCCTATATTGTGGAAATATTTTTTAAAATGTTTAAAATAGGGGCTCCCTGGTGGTGCAGCAGTTGGGTGCTGTGCTGTGGAGCTGGCACAGCTGTCGGTGGCAGTGGCCACGCGAGTTCGACACCGGCTGGGGAGATTCCCACATGGCGTGGCAGACCTCTCTAGCACTGCCCGCTGCTCCCCTCAGCAGTGTATTTCCGTCGCTCTGCCTGTTCTGCTCCCCACTCTGTCTCTGGTGAGCCCTCTCGCCGCCCCACGCCTCTGGCCTGTGCCCCAGCTTGTAAGCATAAATATATCTTTAAAAAAATAGCTAAAATAATTTTTAAAAACGTATATTGGTTAATAGCTAGTGAATGATTAGACATCCTTCTGGTATCATTTTATTTAAAATTGATGTTTTTTTTTTTTTAATGATCTCATAGGGACTCCCTGGTGGCCTAGGGGTTTAATCTCAGCACTACCACCATGAAGGCCCATCACTATGGCTTGAGTTCAATACCAGACTAGGAAGCTAACCCACATATGGTGCAGCAGACCTCTCCTATTTCGGCCACTGCTCCACTTAACAGTATATTTTAGTAGATCTGCCTATTCTGATCCCTACTCTCTCTCTAGTAAATCTTATCACAACCCCACACCTCTGGCTTGCACCTCAGTACTTCTATGAAAAAATAAATATATTTTTAATAATGATCTCATAATTTATATTTCTCAAGTGAAAAAGTGATGCTGAAATCTTTAGCATCTTGTAGGAATCAAGCCTCATTCAGGGGAAATAGATGCTAAAACAATTGCAAAATAAAATAATTTTACCCTAAAAAATTAAAACATAAATAAATTCTGTAATATTTTCACATATATTCTCTAGGTTTAATTTGTTTACCTGAACCATGTCTTATATATTGGATTATATATTCCGTTGTAAAATATAACATTTTTATTTTATTTGCACTCTCCTTCAATAAGTAATGAATAATTTCCTTCTCCAAACAGAGCTATTGCTAAGTTATATTCCTATCCAACATATGTAAATTAAACATTTGGATTGAAAATGCTACTATTGAGCCTTTCAGTATCTACTCTCAGCACTTATACAAGCTACTCATGTGTTTCAGTGGGAATAAATATTTTGCTCTGAGAGACTCTTAAGGAACAGAATAAACATCACATCAGGTAAGCAATATTCCCTATTTCCTCACTTTCATTTTTCAAGTGACCATTAGACTCTCAGACCAATGGAAAATATTTGAGAGCCCAGAAATAAAACCATACATTTATGAACAAACTAATATATGATAAAGAAGTAAAGTATGCACACTAGAATAAGGAGAGCATCTTTAATAAACGGTGCTGGGACAAGTGGACAGCCACAAGCAAAATAAATGACACTAGACCACTATCTCACAACATACATGAAAATCAACACAAAATGGGTAAAAGACTTGGCTGTAAGGCCTAGAACCAGAAAACATCAGCAAAACATGCTATGATATAAAATTCAGAAATGTCTTTGCAGACTTATCTCTAGCAGCAAGGAAAACAAGTGAGGAAATAAAAAATAGGGATTATATCAAACTCTAAAGATTCTGTACAACAAAGGAGATAGTGACCAAAACAGAAACACTCCTATTGAATGGGAGAAAATATTTGCACACTATACCTCTGAAAGTGATCGCTATTGAAGAACTACAAAACACTTACACAATTCAAAAGAAGAAAACAACAACCCAATCAAAAAGTGGGCAGAAAAACTAAACAGTAACTTCTCCAAAGAAGTCATGCAAATGGCCAACAGACATGACAAACATTCTCATCATCACTTACAGGGGAAACACAAATCAAAACCACAATGAGATTCCAGCTCACACCTGTGACAATGGCCCATTAAAAAAAAAAAAAAAGCACAAACACATAAACAATAAGCGCTGTCAAGGTTGTGGAAAAAAAATGAACACTGTTGGTGGGAATGTAGACTGGCCTAGCACTTATGGAAAGAAGTGTGGATATCCCTCAAAAGACAAATTGGATTTACAATATAATCCAGTAATTCTACCCCTATGTATCTATCCAAAGATCATAAAAAAAAAACAAACACTAATGCAAGAGGAAACCGGAAACTGCACTCCAATGCTTATAGGAGCATTATTTATAATAGCTAAGATAAGAAAATAACCTAAATGCCCCGGAAGAGATGAATGGGTCAAGAAGATGGGGTACATATACAGAATGGAATACTACCCAGCAGTTAAAAAAAGATAAAGTCATGCCATTTGCAGCAACATGGATGGAAATGGAAGGGATTATTCTAAGCACAGTGTTCCGGGAGAAATATAACACATTGTCACACTTGTATGTGGAATCTGGAGAAATCAAGTCCAACCTTGACAGCAGACCTTAGATCTGAGACACTCAGGAGGGGAAGGGGAAACAGAACTAGAGATGGGAAGGAGAGAACAAACAGTATGGGAGGAGAACTCTGTGGAGTGTGGTAGAGAATTGTGAGTACTCTGTTGGTGGAAAAAACTACAATGACCAGACCTGAGAAGAATTCTATATTGTGAAAAAAATAAACAAGGATATTTTAAAAATAAGGAAGCAAATACCTCCTTGAGCTTTCATCACTTGTAGAATAGCAAGACGTTAACTCCTATTAGAAGCATTGCTAAAGCAGATGATTTGTTAGGAAACAATTTTAGTTTAGTCATGATAGCATGTGTATTGTCATGATATTGCATGTACTACCAAAATTTAGAATCAGACTTTAAAAAGTCAGGATTTTACAAGTAATCATAATTCAAATATTTTTTAATAAACGCAATAGGTATGAATCCATAGGAACTGTTCTTTATTTAGGAAATCTCATTCTTTGAAAGACTATAGGTGCTCTTAATATTTATCTTTTATATCTTTCAATAAAGCTACATGGAGATTATATGCATTTTCAAAATATTGATTTAAAAGTTGTCCTTGGTAAATATTTTCTAACCAGAAAACACACATACATATTTAGTACAATGTTTCAGTTGATATTTATAGATCTTATAGCTATTGCAGATGTAAAGAACTGTAGAGATCAGGCTTAACCTTATTTTAAAATAGAGAGAAAAATGAATCTCAGAAGGCTAGATGACAAATCAAAGACACTCTGCTGTAGGACACAATTTGGTTTGATGTCCCATTCTTCAGATAATTTGCATAACAATTGAAAACCTTATTTGTTCCAGAGGTGAGCTTCAGATAAAGCTGTTCATTTCTTAACCACCTCTAAATTAAATTGTCTTGTAGAAATTACCAAAATAGAATTATTCCTGTTGCATATTTTTCCATTCAATAGACTCACACATCTTTTCATCTTTGCCATTGTAAATAGTATATGCCCCATCAATTGCTATCCATGAAAACAGAGAAGTATCACTCATATTGATCCTACCCAGGCAGATAATTTTTTAAACTAATACTCTACCTTTGTGTTCAATCTATTTCATATGTTTCCTGGAAACTGTTAGTAATTACAGTATTTTATTCTGTTACATTGGGACAAGCACTTAATACAATCACTGAATGTATTTAGTGCGCAGTAAAATACTGAGATTGACAGCTAGTTCGATTTTTCTAAGAATATACTCATATTATTGATAAATGACTCCAACCTGACTAGTATTTAGTGCCTTGGTGGGATGACTAGAGATAAAATAATCATGTATAACTATTAATTGTTGTGACCTGCAAGAAATAGAAAAATCAAATTCCTTAAAACACTGCTTCTCGTAAATACTGTTCAACCAAAATAGCCTAGCACAAATGCAGTACATAACAAAAGGTCAGTTTTTAAAAAATATAAATGCTATTTATTTCTTAATCACTTAGAACTATCATCTTCCATAAAATGTTGGGTAAAATAGCAGACATTATATATTATCACTGTTCTGTGCAAATGCAAATAATACAAAGATTTAATATGGTTTTTTTTCTGTCTTTTTCTGTCTTTCTCTCTGTTCAGGTTCAACAAAAGGGAAAACTTCTAGCATGATGAGAAGAGGAAATAATATCCTCCTGAACATCTTTATAATCTTCTACTTTGTCAGACCTAATATAATTTGATTTGTCAATAATACACTATAATATTGATGGCAATGAAATAATAGTGCCAACAACTGTGTTGTGTTACTAGGGAAATATGTCACATAGCAATTGTAATTTGAGCCTACAGAAAGTTTAGATTTCAAAATCAAATCATGTTTAAAGAAAATTAAAATCATCATCGGCATTGATCTTTTCAGAAAGAGTACATGTATTTTATGTTGACATAATTTTACCAGTAAACAAAAGGGATTTCCTAGGCCACAGGGGCAGTTATCCTCTGTCTGTAATTATTTTCTGCTAATATTCTGTCCCAGTCTGAACCAATGTAAAAGTCAAACTGCTTATAATTTTTCTTGCCTTAGTTTATTCTTCAGTATTTATAAACCTCATCAAGATAAAGCATTTTTTTCTAATGGAAATTTCTTTTATCCTCTGCCAACACAAAGATGCACATATTCACAGGTGTAAAATTCATATGCACCCTATTCTAAAGAAGCATGATTGATTCTCTATTAGACTGAATTTAATCAAACTTTATCATATTTTTCCTTACACTTTCTCCAATTGTTTCATACCTATGAGATTTTAGTAATTATATTAGTCTCTGCTGTGCCCCTATTTCTTTGCAAATGAAACAATCTTAGTGCCCATAAAATCTATAAATGGTTTGATCTCTACTGAAGGCTGAGATAGAAAGAGATGGCTTGGAGGAAGAAAAGAGTTAGTCCATCCAGTTTCTTGCACTTGGAAGAAGAAAGAACTCCTGTCATTTGGGAAAGGACAGAATCTTTTCAGGTAAAAATATGTGCACTCCCTCATGTGTCAATAAGTGTGATCAGTGTGATCTTGACTTATTAAAGATTTATTTATTTATTTATTTGTAATTTATACATACAATTTGGGGTACAGGCCAGAGGCGTGGGGCGGCGAGAGGGTTCACCAGAGAGAGAGCGGGGAGCAGAACAGGCAGATCAGAAATACACTGCTGAGGAGAGCAGCGGGCAAGGCAGGAGAGGTCTGCGCGCCATGTGGGATTCTCCCAGGCTGGGCGTCGAACTCGCGTTGCTGCTGCCAACAGCTCCGCAGCGCAGCACTTAACCGCTGCGCCACCGGGGAGGCCCTGATCTTGACTTATTAATATCTCATAACATTTCCAGTAAATGACCTCCAACCACTTAGACAAAGATACATAACCTCAACAAAAGCAGAAATAACTCTTTAAAAATCATAACCTCTATGGATCATCAGGCTTTTTATCCACTTTGTTCAGAGATCTACTTATGTAAATGTAGGAACCATCCTTCATTTTAGAACCCCACAACTTTAGTAACAGCTCTAAAATAACAGTCTAAACCATGCTCCCGAATCTATCTCCATCACAAACTTTCTGTTTTGTTTTGTTTTGTTTTTAAAGATTTATTTATTTATGCATACAAGCTGGGGTACAGACCAGAGGCATGGGGCAGTGAGAGGGCTCCCCAGAGACAGAGTGGGGAGCAGAACAGGCAGACCAGAAATACACTGCTCAGGGGAGCAGCGGACGAGGCAGGAGAGGTCTGCCGCACCAGGTGGGATTCTCCCCAGCTGGACTTCGAACTCGCATCACACGCTGTGTACAGCTCCACAGCACAGCGCTCAACCGTTGTGCCACCAGGGAGACCCCCATCACAAACTTTCTAACCTAGTATTCTGTTTTTCTTTCTCCACTGCAGTTATTCTTATGGAATCTTTTCTAATTAATGTCCATTAATACAGAGATATATCAGATATAGTCTAAAATGGTCAGTAGTGTCAATATTCAAAATTAAGCTGTTGATAGAACCAATAAATGAATATACAAATAGATCAAAGGGTCTATTGAACATAATCTAAACAACACTCTAGTAATATACATTTTATAATGGGGTTACATTAATGCTTGTGTGCGTACCTAATTATAAAAAAGCAGTTTCACTTTGTGAAGGAGGAATCTGAAATAGAAAAACCACATGTGGTTAATCCCAGCTGAATTCATGAAGATGGCAGCCTTTGGGGACTGTTCCCACTGTGGAGTTAGCATGCAACCAACTCCCTAAACATCACTCATAACCTCAGGAATGAGAATTACTTTGGTAGCACTATACAGATTCAGAAATAGAAATAAGAAAGTTTGACTTATGAGGCAAACATAATTATTAATCAAATAACAAGAAAAGAACACACATTTTATATGGTCATCAAATGCGATTTATTCTTCAAACATTAACACACTGCTCACTAGTGCATGGAACCATTCCAGTACTGCTATGAAAGCCATTACATACTCTTTCTGTAGAAAAAATATAACAATCATGCTCTTTCTACCACATATTGTAAATTTTCACATGAAATTTTCCATAAGTAAACTATAAGCTGCTTCAGGTACGAAGCAGAGTATTTTACTTACTGGACTGTTATTCATCCTACCCTCTGGAGTTTAAAACAATGTAAAGTTTGTAGTTGGCTTTCAAGAAATATTTCTTGAACAATTGACTTAATAAATATACTGCACTGGAGAGAGTCAGACAAAAAGAAAAACAAACCACAAAACAGTCTGTCCAGAAAAAAAGGAGCTATCAAAAATAAGAAAGAACTATATTTACTTAATATTAAATTATTTAACTAAATACAGCTAATTAATTATAATTAGACTAACAAAGCTCTTTCTACTCAAAACTATATGTTGCTTTCTGTTTTAATGTTTCTATATTTATACCTTACAAATACAAGCTTTCTTTTTACTGCAACAATTTACAGAGACAATAAGCATCTCATTCATAGAACTTGGTGGTATATTAATTAATCATCACCATGTGTCTAAAATTCATATTTGCACAATTTCTAAAGAAAACATTTTAAAATAAAGTTCCTCAAGAGCTTACCTGGATTACCTTAAATAAAATAGGAAATACCCAAGACCTTAGGCACAAAGTAAAACTTGTCTATGTAAAAATTGTCCCTGCAATTCTTTGCATAGAATAACTGTAAATACTGAGTTAAATACATTTGGGGCCAATGCACCACCAACTGTGAATTAATGAATCAACTGTAAGACATTGGCTTTAATTCTTTTTAAAGATCTATTTATTTATGCATACAAGAACTGGGGTGTACGCCAGAGG
>PVIJ01001665.1:62500-70637 GCA_004024925.1 Scalopus aquaticus
AATTGTTTTGAACTTGCACAGACTATTTGTATATGTAGAAGATTCTAAGGCACTATGTCTAAAAGAATGAACCCCAGAATTCTGTAAAGTGGTCATTCTGAAGAGTGCCTACAGGGCTATGTGTTAGCTTCTTGAAATTTTGGACCAACTTTACACAAATCATTGTATAGACCAATTATTGACAAAACGTTAATATAAAACAGCAATGCTTCCTTGTAAGCAGCAAATCCTCATTACATCTTTGGCATTGATTCCAGTCACATGACTCATCTTGAACTCTTCTTAGTAATGTGAATTTAATGCGTAATTTCTGTGTAATGACTTTTTTTAATTACCACATAATCACGAGTGGAAAAAAGTGTCTTCCATTTGGTCAATTTTATGAGCCTGAGCAAATAAATCTATAAAATAATTTATTCTGCTAGTTGCTTGGAAACCCTATTGTTGATATGACAACCCTGGCATAATAAATCAAGTCACCAATTTCTTTCATTTGCATGTAGAATTCATATTTTCTGAAGAAAAGAAATCCTCCTTCATTTTGCTATGCTACAGTGACATCTACAGAAAGGATTGAAGAAATTTTGAAAGAAAAGATCATCTTACCTCTTGCTTTAAAAAATACTCTAATACAAAGTATATTAAAATTCTAAGCATTAAGAAATATGTTTAATGTTTACAGCACAGAATCTTTTCATTTATTTATTTTTATTTTTTCACAATATAGGATTTATCTTCTCAGGTGTGGTCACCAGAATTTTGCCACCGCCAAATCATCCATAGTGCTCCTCCATATTCCATTGTGCTCTTCTCCCTGGTTTCCAATCTCTCCTTCTCTCCCCCTCCACCCCACCTGAATGTCCCAGATTTATTATAAAACAGAATCTTTATAAGAACCCTAAAAACCTCAGAGGGCCTAATTTCTGAAGTACGTAATTTTTGCTTTAAGAAAATCTAGTGAATAATAATTTAGCCAGCAAAGTTACTCATAATTCTGAAAATAACTAATTATTTTCTTCATGAGGATCAGTGAATAGTTTTTAGATGAATACATATAGTCAAAATATATATGCATATATCTATATATGTATACATATTCATACACATATACAATCATTTTCATAATTTTTTCTGAAAATGCATCATTATACATTGTAAAATCCATCACTACAGATTTTATCTTTTTTTTTCTATCTATTTTAAAACTAGTTTGAACAAGTAAGGCTTTGTGTTTAAGGAAGGAAAATAAGAGGGACAATATGAGTATTGATCTTTATATCAAATAAATTATGAATGAGATAACTTTTTAGTTGTAATTCACCAAGCATCTATATATTCTCTGATTACAAAGACTGACATGAGAGGAAAAATATTTTAATTCCTATCTCTTGGTGCCCATAAAGTTTTCTACCTGTACCTCATTAAAAAAACAAGAAAGAAATAATCCTCCTCTTTTGTCAGGGTCATTATCACAATAGAGATTTTCAAGAGAAAAATGTCACTTTGAGCAGATCCTATTGAAAAAGCTCCATTTCCTATAGGCATTCAACATGTCCCACAATGACAGATCTCAACATGACTTCTAACAGGGAGTAAAGTTATGCAAAAGAGTAAAGCAAAGTATTTTGTATTAGTGGAAAGAAATCTTTCAAAGATTCCTATCATGAAATTTTTTCATCGATTTTAGTTATTTCCTTCACAAATAAAAATTAGAATAAAAAACATGATGACATATCATGGCCATTGTCATTATCATCATCATCGTATAACTATAGATACATAATCTTAAAGAGATAGAGTAGAGATAGAAATATTTTCCTCCATAAATAAAATATTATTTTTCTATGTTTTTATTTTATGTTCAGTTTTGCAGGAGCAAACTTAATTCTTAGACACACGTATGATCCCTGTTGTTTTATTATTTTAAATGCACAGAATTAGTATTTATTATGGAGAATATTGCTTCACTAAAAGCCAATGACATCCTTGCTTTTGTGCCCCTAGCATTGTACATTTCAAAAGGAAATTATTCAATATGTCAGAGACTTTTTCTTTTGAAGAAAATCCCTTAATCCTACCTTCATCTAAGAGGAAATGTGCTCATTCCAGTAAACCCACCTGGAACAGTCTACACAATACAGAGAAAAGTCCTCCTTTCATAGGACTTTTCCACACACATTTAGCGTCAATCTCAACAAAGATTTCATTGCAATCCCAAGGAAAATATTAAATGAAGTGAAAATATTAAATGAAGTCAAAATAGTGGAATGTTGATAAGTGCTGAAATTGGGATGGATACATTAGGGACACAGTATATTAGAATTGACATTTTTCAACTAATTTTTTAAAGGAACATTAACCTCACAGAGTGACTAGTACTCTTAAGTTTATAGCAATTGATCTACTACCTACTGTTAACTACAAAATTAAAAACATGTTTACAACAACCTCATGCCGTTTTTTTCCAAAGCTCACTAAATAATAAACCCAATCTGAGAAACAGATGTCATGTGAATTATGCAGAAATGCGGACTTACTTTCAGAATTCCAGGAAACTTCCAGAAATATATTTATTTCTTTTGGGGGCCTCCATGGTGGCACAGGGGCTTAAATCTCACTACTATGAAGCTATTCACAGCCACTGCAGCACAAGTTTGATCCCCAGCCAGGGAGCTTCCCACATGGCTCAGCAGACCTCTCCTGTCTTGTCCACTGTTCCCCTCACAGTGTATTTCAGTCAATCTGCCTGTTCTGCTCCCCACTCTGTCTCTGGTGAATCCTCTTACCCCTCCACACATCTGGCTTACATCACAGTCCTTGTATACATAAATAAATAAATCTTTAATAAAATTTTTTTTAAATAATAAAAGAAATATATTCCTTTTTAAAAGTGAGGGGGAATATCATTCAGGACTGAATAGAATAATTGTGTTCAGTAAACTTACATAGCTATGCATGCTTCAAACTAGTTTGTTCACAAGAGTTTAAGAGCACACACGTTAAGGTAAATGATCCTTCAAATAATTTCTCTGCAATGAGATCATGATTCTGTGTATCTCAGGTGACATTTTTGCTTTGTAATGTAAGGCAAAGGATGGCAAGGGAGTCAGTGCCCTCTGACCTCTGTACACTACATTCCACTGACCTAAGAAGGGAGAGGTATATTTATTCAGTAACTAATTGCATTTATCATTAAGGAAAGGTATTTTACATGTACTGCACAGTTGTTTGAATTATTATGTGTGCCTTAGATAAAGCCAGCATTACAATTCTCACCAAACATGGAGCATTTTCTGCTTCTATCCTGTTTGTATGGCACAGTCCGGAGAGAAGACAAAAATATCGTCACTACACTTAATGAAACATTTGAAGGACAGAGGTTTTTGTTTTCCAAAACACATTGTTCCCTAACACTGCCTATAGCTTTAGGGTGATAAGCAAGAAATTTAGCATCCTTTTCTGTGCTAGCTCTTTAACCAGACATTAACTGGAAAATGTAATTATTTATAAAGATAATGTGACATGTTTTGAACATGTATAATGACTGCTCTATTATTTAATTTGCATTTTGTTCGATTTTATTCAATATCACATATTATTCTTTTTATTCACTCATTTTTCAATTTTTTAGCAATATTGAGTAATCAGTAGAGACATAATTCTCATAATATAGAAGTGGATTTAAGATATTGATTAAATTAAGAGATAATGTAAATAAATTTTAATCACATGTATGACAGTCTTTCCAAGTGTTAAAATAAGAGTTTTTGACACAAGTTATTGAACTTACCTTGTTTTGTGCATGAACAGAGACTGAAATGTTTCCACTGGAAAAGAAAAGGCTATGGGAAAATTATGAATAACTGAGAAGTCAATTTATAAACCTCTAGTTACAGGACACTCTAGTTACAGATCAGAAAGGAGAAGTAGGAGGAAACCACACAGGATTAATGGGCTAAATTTACCCCACAGAAAGCAGAATGACATAGTCAGATTTTCATTTTAAAATGTTAATTTATATTTATGTATCATTTATGTTGGATGTAGAATGAAGTGGCTATATGAGAACAACTATGACCAGAATGGTTCTTCCCATGACTGGTGAATAGAATCCAAATATAACTATGCTTTATTGATTTAGAAATATCTATAATAGTTTACCCTATTGGTTCATTCTTGAACCAATACTCCCCATTCTCCTATCAGTTTACACATTAATTCTCAATCCTAAAAGGTGATTGTACTAAGGATAACATATGCAGGAACTATACCTGAAGAGAAATGAAACATTGCACAAAAATTAACATTATACACACACACACACACACACACACACACACACACATATATGTACATATATACATATGTATATATGTATATATATGCATATATATATGCGCATATATATATATTATGTGTATATACACACATATAAAATGGAAGAAAATTTACTCCCTATGGTTTTCTCAGAGAATTTTTAGTTGGAAACATGTAATTCAAACTGTAGTTGTTCTTGCTGTTGTCCAATCCAGGATTTCATTGTCAGCACTTCTCTAGGTCTTTTTCCAGTAGTGATTTTAATTCTTCAAGTGAAAAATATTTAATTCCATCTCACATACAAAATATAGAGACTGTGTTTTTAACAGATCATTAAATCTGTTTATTAGTAAGTTCAAAACACCACTGCACATGCCAGTATACATTCACAGAAAAGTTCTAGTCAGGCCAAAAAAAAAAAATAATAATAATAATAAAATAAAGATAAGAGATAACATAGTACTTGTAAGGGGATAAAAGTAGTGATCATTTTGTTGTGTAATGTTCCAAAATATTCTTCTATGGCAAAATAATACGTCTCTGAACTCTTTGTCAGTCCCCACTTATTTTGACTTGTTTTTCTCTAAAGTTCAAATGTCCGAGAATCACTCTTCTAGTCATACTGTTTTATGAGATAAACTGCAAGCTTAGAAATACTCAAGCCTGAAAACCTTCTTCCAACCCCAATGTTCCTTTTTAAACTGTCTGTTGCTGGAAAAATAAGGAAAACAACTGAGTTGTCCTATTTGTTAAAACCAGCAAAAAATTTTTTGCAGAGTTTCTTGGCCCTGGATTACTTGCACAGATGGAACCTCAATCCTCTCTCTCTGCTTTTCTTCCTGGTACTGTGGCCCTGGAAAAGAGAGATCAATTGTATCCCCATGTGACTGCTGATTCCTGTGTATTGAAGGAGCATTACACAGAATAAAGGAACCCTCAAAGTGCCACCTGGGCAACCAGCATAGTAGTTGATCCTTAAGAAGAAACCACACTGGAACACGTTATTTGAATTTCCAATGTGATCAATATATTTTTTTTTTCTAATTCCATTTACTAGACTCTCCAGTGTTCTCTGTATAGGTATGAGGAAGATAAAAGCAGCTAGATGTTAATGTCATGTTGATGGCAGATTTTTCTACACTGGAATTTTGTTTGTTTTTGTCATTTAGGTGATATGTAAGTGTTAAATTCTCTTAAACTTATACTGTTGAAAATAAACAGGTTTCTTTCTTTCTCTGAGTTTTTACACTTTTCCCCCTTCACTAGGAAATACATTTCTTAGTGATTAACAGCACTTACTTCATTTGAAGTGCCTTTATTGTATTTTTTTTCCATAAATGATAACACATGCCTTGTCTCCATAAAGGCAATTTCTAGTAGTACCAATGTACTATCCCCCCCAAAATGTTAAATAGCACTTGTTTTATTAGATATTCCAACAAACAAAAATCATTGTATTTGAATGAGTTAAAATTGCCTATAAGTTCAAATCATTCAGATGTTGGATACACACACATACATGTAGTCATGTAAGCCTGCATATAAATACGGGTGATTATTCAAATATACATATGCATATATAATTATACATAATGTATATTTGTGTGTGTGTGTATTAAATTAAAACAAGCCTGAGACCTGCCAGAATAATTCAAAAACATACTCTCTCCAAAAATTTTTGTAATTTATTTACATAGGAAATCATAGCTTTGCCTCAGCATCTGGTTTTCAGTGAGTTCTGGCTTTTTCCCCATTTTTCCATCTGGATTGACTGAGGCACAAGTCAATCAAGTGTGCAGCCAAAGGTCTCACAGCAAGATGGATTCTAGTCCAGCAATAAAGTCCAAAATTCTCCTTTGCAGGCAGTGTACTATGAGCCTACTTTATATATAGACATAGCTTTACAAATTCTATTTTTAAAGCATGGATTACTGCAGCCCTGCCATTGTTAAAATTTCTCATTTGACTTAAGATTGAAGTCATAACAGCCTTCGTTTTAGAGCATCTGTCACACCACATGTCCAAGTTAGTAGTTTTAATACTGAGCAGAGTGATTTTCTTTAGAAAGCATGCATCTTATTTGGAGACCTAAATAACAAACTAATCTACCACTTAAACAAATAACCAGCAAATGACCCTCTATCAAGAGGAAATATAGGATTTTGAGAAAGAGGGCCTAAGTATAAGAAATAGAACTTGTTCCACAGTCTGAGCAGGATTTATAACTTCCTCAGGCTTATTCAGCATATGTAAAATGGATGAAAATGATTCTATTATGTAACTCAAAATAATGATACAGAAAAAATGATAGTTTATTAATAGACTGAGACATACCTTAACTATCATATGTAGATAATAATAATCATCACAGTGGGTAAACTTGATGCTGCTGCTGAAAATAGTGGTGATAAAATATCACTGGTTAGTTAATGTATCGATTTTGAACTTAAACAACTGGCTGTGGAGTTAAAATTGGGGCAGTATTTCTTTTTTTTTTTTTAATTATTTATGCATACAAGCCAGGGTGTAGGCCAGAGGTGTGTGTGGTATGGGAGGTGATGAAAGGCTTCACCAGAGACAGAGTGGGGAGCGGAACAGGCAGATCATCTGAAATACACTGCTGAGGGGAGCAGTGGGCTAGACAAGAGAGGTCTGCTGTGCCATGTGGGTTAGCTCCCTGACTGAGGATGGAACTCGTGCTGCAGTGGCTACCCCAGGTGCATTATATTTTCATTAAGAACACAACATGTGGGGCTTTCCTGTTATCTGTGGCAGAGAGAGTATTGCACATCTGAGTTTATGGCTCTTGTACATTCCCTTGCTTCCTTGTAGTTAAGTCGATCTTTGTGCCTAATTCTGGAAAAGGCTGTCAGTAGACATGATCTTTGTAATCCCCTAATGGAAACACTTGAAATCTAGTATTCAACACTCCAGCAAACTCTTTCCTTTAATTAGTTATGTATTGCTGCATAACACATCACCACAAAATTTGGTTTCATTAAAGTTGCACATTTACTTATGCCCCAGTGTCTGTGGATCAGGAATCTTCTAAAAGCTGGGTCTTCTGTTTCAGGATTTTTCACAAAACTATACTAGAGCTGTCAACTGTAACTGGGATCTCAGCTGGAAATTCAGTTGATGGTGGATTCATTGATAATCCCACTAACATGGTATCAGCAATATTTAATTCCTTAAAGTTTGTTGAGTTCCTCAGTTCCTTGCTGACCATTATTTGGAAGCCACCTTAAGTTCCTTGCCACCCTTTTGGATCTCTGAACATGGCCTCTTGCTTCACCAAAGCCAGTAAGAGAGGGAAACAATACAGAAGCCACATTTTATAACCCAATAATACAAGTGATATTCTTTCCCCTTGTCATAATCTACTTTTTATAAGCAAGTTAATCAAAGGAAGGGGATCACCTAGGCCGTGGATATCAGCAAATAGGTATTTTAGTACTTCCTGGCATACGTACTGAAGTGTTACCTACAATACAAAAAAGCCAGCTGTCAACTTGATCCACAATAATTCAGTGAGTGGAGAGTCCACACACACAGGTATGTGGGATAAGGACCACTGAGGTTTCAGAGTGTTTTGGTATCTGGATTAATATAGTGTATTTAATTTGATGCTTAAATCAAAATTAGGCAAAGCTTTTCCCAAATATAGCAAAAAGAATAGACTCACAGAGGATTTTTTTTTCTCAAGGTAATAAAGCAAGTTATATCAAAATATTATATAGGGGCCTCTCTGATGGTGCAAGTGGCTAAGTCTCAGCACTATGAAGCTATCTGCAGCCACTGCAGCACGGGTTTGATCCTC
>PVIJ01001665.1:70737-121212 GCA_004024925.1 Scalopus aquaticus
ACACACACACACACACACACACACACACACACACATATGTACACACACTTAGCATATTTGACTTCAAAATAGCATATTTGACACACACACACACACACACATATATGTACACACACTTAGCATATTTGACTTCTCTAATAATGTGTCTCTTAGAACTATCATCCCCTCACCACATGCTGTTACTCTGGTTATCCTAAATATTGCTTTAAAAGGCAAATAAAATTTGTAGAAACCTAGTCCTCTCTTGATTTTATTTGCCTTAAAGAGGAAGGGCAAGCTCACAGAACACACAAAATAAATATTTTGTAAGCTAGCTTCTGTCTGGTCAGAGAGTTACCTGGTGTGTCCTTTGCATGATCCTTAAGTTCTGGGGTCATTTCTCTATTTTAGCACTTACTACTATGAGGTGGATTTTGCCTTATTTCTATTTTTCTTCTACATGGTAAGCCCCTTATGAATAGAAGGCCTAACCTACTCTTTATATTCTGATAACAAAATAAGTTATCAATTTGGAAAACATTGTTTACCTAATCAATGTAATATAGGGACTACTGAGACAGATATTTTGCAAATTCCATGCCAAGGTCAAACAAGAGATCGCTTGCTATTATTGTTAAATTTTATAATAGCAACTCTGATTGGAAGGTCCATCCATGTAGAAAATAAAAGCTAGTAGAGAAACTAATAGAGCTCAAAATGACTTGTTACTGAAGAAATTCCTACTGAAATGCCCAAATACTTTGTAAATCTTATTTTGCCAAAGAGTTCATATTTCTTTTCAATAATATCCTGATAAATTTTAATTGTCCCTGTAAGATGTATGAATACTTATACAACAATAGCACCAACACCATCTAACATTTATTCAGCACTTACCATGTCCCGGGGTTTTTTTTTATGTCTATAAATTCATTTATTTTTATTTTTTAACTTTTTTTAAGATTTATTAATTTATGCATACAAGAACTGGAGTGTAGGCCAGAGGTATGGGGTGCTGAGAGGATTTACCAGAGACAGAGTGGGAAGCCGAACACGTGGATCCACTGAAATACACTGCCGAGGGGAGCAGCCATTGAGACAGGAGAGATCTACTGTGCCATGTGGGAAGCTCCCTGGCCAGGGATTGAACTCGTGCTGCAATGGCTCTGGATAGCTTTACAGTGCTGTGACTCAACCCAACGCGCCACCAGGGAGGCCCTATGTCTATAAATTTAGTTTATTTAATTCCTACTAAAATATGAAGTGCTATCCTTTGCTCCAATTTGTGTCTGCAACTTAGAAAAAGGGAGATAGTTCTCGAGGTTAGCTTGATCGGAAGTCACTCTTCCTATCAGGATGCTGAGTAGCATCCTGAGCCCAGTGCGGTGGCTACCAAAACTAGCATTCTTAGCCCTATTCTGTACAGTCACTACTGCCCCATACAGTTCTAGGTCGACCTCAGTCTCTGTGTATTCTTTCCCTCTGACTGGTACCATCAGTGAGTTACCAGGTCTACTTAAGGTGACTAAGCATC
Organism: Scalopus aquaticus; assembly: GCA_004024925.1. Taxonomy (NCBI): domain Eukaryota; kingdom Metazoa; phylum Chordata; class Mammalia; order Eulipotyphla; family Talpidae; genus Scalopus; species Scalopus aquaticus. The sequence goes on from PVIJ01001665.1 coordinate 72,251, forward strand.
CCCAATTGAAACTTAAACAATGTGTTCTAAAACAATGAGGCAGCCTACTGGAAATGATGACTTTCTAGAATAATCAAGACATAAGATTTTATGCTTCAACATTTCCCACACAAAGCCTCTAACCTATATAAGCCCTCTAAAAAGACAAATGGTTCCCAGTTCTTCTAAGTCTTATCTTTGTCTCCAATTCTTTAAAGGAGAAAAAAGAATGCAGTTCTAGTGTGTCATGCCAGAACTTACTGCTCTCAATAAAAGAACTTACAATGCCAGGAAATTCTCAGGAAAAAAAAACAAGACCTAGGACTCTCACATTGCCTACTTCTAACTATGAGTACTTGTGGCTAGTAGCAGGCACTTGATCTAATCATGAATTTCTTCCTCCTTTTTCTACAAAGTATATATTGACCTAGACATTCTCTAAATTCACAAATCAGAATGACAGAATAATGCTGCCTAAATTGCTTGATCATTTCGACCAAAATTTTGTCTGCATTACTCAGATAAAATTATTTCCCCCCTTCTTCTTGTTTAGAAAACATAACATTTGAATATGAACCTTATTTCTCTCAAATACTCTCAAATGTTGGAAGAGATCTTAAACTGTCATATGTTCAAACCATGTTTATGACTACCAAAATATTCTCTGGTTAAGCACATCTTCCCATCTATACCCTTATCTCGGTGAGGGTGCAGAGCACTAAATGAGTGAAACTGACCTACTGCAGCACATGGTTCAGGTATGGTAACCTGTGTGTCACCATATACACTCTCAGCGAGTGGATGGAATGGTTTTGTAATGCTGACCTATTATTTAAGTCTGTTTTTTAAACTGAATCAAAGATTAAAGAATGATAAATGGCGACCAAATGACAGATGAGAATGTACACTGTTCCTGATACTTCTATTCAAAAAGATTGTGTTGTGTATTTCAATATCCTTTAAAAGAAGAGTGCAATATTTACAGAACTGACAGATATTGGGGTCCATGATTTCCCTTTCACTAATTAGCTGAGATATAATATTATGCTGTTGAATCCTAAATAACATTATTTAATACAGTATGATAGGAAAAGATAATAACAAATGTAGTAGGAATAATAATATTTATTAAGTCCATAATTTGCATGCAACTTGCAGGAGACTTCCATATGTTATTCATTATTTTCTCTGAGATCACATTTTTTACCACACTCTTATCATCCAGAGGCATAGGCTCACACTGCTTCAGGTGTTTGTAACCACACCACATTCAGTACAAAGGCACACAGTCCTTCACCATATTCTATTAGGCTCCCTCTCCCTTCATTCTCCAACATACGGTTTGGTTTTGTCTGAACCATTGTTTTGTTTCTTTGTATTCCACATATGAGTGGAACCATCCAGTATTTCTCTTTCCCCTGGCCTATTTTGCTTAGCAATAATGCTCACCATTTCCATTCACATAGTCATGAGTGGCAAGAGTTTACTTTTTTAGAGCTGTGTAGTAGTCCATTGTGTGTATATACTACATGTTTTAATACTCTCATCTCTCTTTGGTAACACTTAGGTTGTTTCCATAAATTGCCTATTGTAAATAGGGCTGCAGAAAATATAAAAGTGCATATATTATTTAAAATTGGTGTTTTTGCATTTTTTATATCTAGAAGGGCAAGTTTATTATAAAAAGGGAGGACAGAGTGAAGGACACTTGCAGACACACCACCAGGCAGAAAAAGCTGCCCCTGAAAGAGATAAGTTTGTTAAAAGATTGGCCTGCATAATCACAGGCAGACAGGAGGGCTGCTGTCTGTTTTTGCATTATTTGGGTAGATACACAGGAATGGAATTGCTGGATCTTGTGATAGATCTATTTTTTAATATTTTCAGAAACTCCAATGCTGTAATTCATAGGAAGTTGATGACTTTGCATCCCCAACAACAGTGTATGAGGGGTCCCTCCCCTGAATCCACCACCTTCCCAGGACCTATTTCTGGACCTTATGATATGTGCCATTCTCAAAGGTGTGAGATAGTACCTGACTGTGGCTTTGTTTGTTTGTCTGTTTGTTTATTTATTAATTGGCATAGAGGAATTGGGGTATAGGCCAGTCATGCAGGGGGTGAGAGAATTCACCAGAAATATATTAGGGAGCACAACAGATAGATTTATTGAAATGCACTACTAAGGGGAGCAGTGGGTGAGGCAGGAGGGGTCTGCTGCACCATATGTGGGTTAGCTCCCTGGTTAGGGATTGACTCAGGCAGTAGTGGTGATATCGCTGAGACTTAACCCCTAGGCCACCAGGGAGGTCCCTCATTACGGTTTTGATTTGCATTTTCCTCATGACAAGTGATGATGAAAATTTTTTCATGTGCCTATCTGTGTGTCTTCTCTGGAGAAGTGCATACTTAGCATATTTATTCGTTGTTTGATTGTTTTTTTTTATTTTTTTGTTCAGTTATATGTGTTCTTTTAAATCTTGGATATAGGGCCTCCCTGGTGGCGCAGCGGTTGAGCGCTGCGCTGTGGAGCTGTCGGCAGTGTGAGATGCGAGTTCGACGCCCAGCCGGGGAGAATCCCACCTGGTGCGGCAGACCTCTCCTTCCTCACCCGCTGCTCTCCTCAGCAGTGTATTTCTGATCTGCCTGTTCTGCTCCCCACTCTTTCTCTGGTGAAGCATCTCGCCGCACCACACCTCTGGCCTGTACCCCAGCTTGTATGTATAAATAAATAAATCTTAAAAAAAAAAAATCTTGGATATAAGCCACTTGTTAGATATATGATGAGCAAATATTTTCTCCCACCCAGTAGGATGTGTTTTGTTTGTTTGTTTATTTTAATAATAGTTCCTTTCAAGGTGCAGAGTCTTTTTAATTTGATGCAGTCCTGTTTATTTTTGCTATTATTTCCCTAACTGTTAGAGTTGAATCTCCAAAGACATTTGAATTTGTTGTTCTCTTTGACTGAAATGTACTTCCCCTGAAATCTTTGAGGTTTTTGCTCAAGTATAACTTTTTCAGTGAGACTTCTGACCCCCTGTTTAAAATCACACCTCCTTTCTAAATTGACACTCAAAGTAACTCTTCTACAGCAGGGAAGCTTACATAATATACCTCACTCATTTCTTTCTCTTTTTAGAACTAAGACACATGAGAGAAGGGATTATTCTTCATCTACTTTGTTTGCTGCTCAATCTTCCTGTTATACCTAGAACATTGCATAACAGAATGTAGTTGATAAATGAATAAGTGTTTAATAATAGAAGAACATAAGTGAGTGAATGGTGTTCACAGGATCAGAATGCACATCACAATACCACTCTTGTATATATTCTATTAAAAAATGAGGAAAATATATATTTGAACTGTAACTTAGACATATCATCTACAAAACCATGAAAAATAACCTCAATGTAATTTTATTTTATTTTTTAAAGATTTAATTTTATTTATGCATACAAGCTGGAGTATAGGCCAGAGGTGTGGGGCGGCGAGAGGGTTCACCAGAGACAGAGTGGGGAGCAGAACAGGCAGATCAACGGAAATACACTGCTGAGCAGAACAGTGGGCAAGGCAGGAGAGGTCTGCCACGCCCTGTGGGAATCTCCCCAGCTGGATGTCGAACTCGTGTCACCGCTGCCAACATATCCACAGCACAGCGCTTGACCACTGTGCCACCGGGAAGGTCCTCAATGTAATTTTAAATAGAAAGGACAGAAGAACCTCTGGAAACCTCATGTTTGATTATCAATTGAGCAAATTGAGAGTTTACAGAACAAATATATGAGATGAACCACCCATATACCTATAATATGAATTATTGCACACAGAGCAACTTATAAAATTACCAACACAAACCATCATATTCAGAGATATCAATAATACAGTCTCTTGACTTTATAGTCATGATACTATGAATTAAGAAATGAAGGGTAATTTAACCAGTGATGTGAGCAAACAGAGTGAAAAGAAAACAGGAGAATAAAATCTCCAGAATAATGACCCATGAAAACTTTAATTCAAGCTTGCTCTTTACCAGTTCCACATTAAAGTCTGATGATGAATGAAATACAGTCACAGGTGATCTGTATGAGCTTTCAATCTGAATATCACAGGGACATCAGAAATCATACAGAAAATGATCCTCAAATAATTTCTGAACAGTTCTTAATTGTTTATAATACCAGAAGTGGCAAAAAAAAAAATTGAATTGGGTCTGGGAAAACATTTTTAAAAAGCATTATATTCTCCAATACTCATCAACTTGTTTTTATTTTATTTATATATGTATTTTACGTTATTCTTCCTTTTTGTACAACAAATGCTTTCTCCTTTTGGGTGTAGTCCCCATAAAATTCCCAGCACCGATTCAACTATGCACCATCACCATAGTCCCTTGGGGTCTTCCCGTCCCTGTTTTGATCCCTCTCCCTCCCCCTTCCCTGCAGAGTGTCTCTGATTCATAGCTTCATTATATTCCCCAATACTCATCAACTTGCTTTTTAACTACCTTTCCTTGGCACCTAAACCAGCCAAACCTTGTGAACTCAGTTCTCTCACAAGATTGTGTGCTCTCAAGTTTCTTTCCACTACTATCTTCTCCAAGTACAGTTGAAAAGGACAGGGAAAAAAAATAAAGAAAGAAAAGGAAAGGAAAGAAAAGAAAAGAATTCCAGAAGCTCTGCAGAGAAAATAATTATTTTTACTTTGGCAGTGATGCACAGCTTCTTGGCAGGCAGCACTGTTAGTTAACGTTGTTAGCACTTTGGAATTGTCTATGACTTTTGTCACGTGTTTAAGCTGATTAGTCCCCTGGGTTACTCTAGCTGCCAATGCAGTTCTTTATTTGTTAGTGGTGGTATGTGTGTGGTGTGTGTATGTGTGTGTATTTTTATGTGTTTTAAGCAGCTTACTGAATGTACAAATGTCTGGACAACAGATAAAGTTCTTAACCCTTATTTCTCATTTGGTTTCTGCTCATCTAGCTTAATAGTGTTGTATTCTTGTAAACAGAAGGCAATGCTTCATAACATTTTAAGATGTTCACTTAGGGTCTCATAGCTCTTAGCTATGGCAAGTTTGCATCAGTAGGTGAATAGCAAAATGTGACTCTTCACATTCTAACTTTTTGCACTTGTACAACTCTGTAGATTCTACCTTTGTAATGTCAAATTGGCTCCAGTCTTTTCATTTCCTTTGCTACTACCATTTTTTTTTACCCCATTACTTATCTCTGAAAGCAAAAATTGATTTCTACTTCATCCTTTACAATATGAGCTCATCATCAGATTTATAGTCTGTTTCCCTCTAAATGATCAATGTTCAATCTAAACCAGAATACTTTTTACTTCCGGGTCGTGCCTACTACATTCTAGACTCTGTGCTTTTGTTAATGACCAATACACTTGTCATATATTTACCTAACTTATTGTGCCAAATCAGTGTTTTAGTGACAGCTAGCCATGGCCATATATCTCATATGCACTTACAATTTCACCATGTTACTGTGGTGGAGAACTTTATATGCCTTGGTTGTAGGTAGAGTATGAAGAATGCATTTGAGAGTGTGTGATCGTATGCCTCTGATTCATATGCATTGTTGTATACCAATGTTACCTAAAAAATGTGAAAGTAAGGGAAAACATAATATCTTTTTTATAATCACAAAAATATAAAATAAATTGTTATAATAGTGATATGAGGATGCATTAGCAAATTACGTAATATATACTATATAGTTATAAGAAAAATAAATGTAATTTTACTAGTGATTACATGTCATGTCCTGGTTCTATATTTAAAACACATGAAATTATTTCATATACATATATGTGCTTCATCAAACTAAACCTGCATGCTGCTAAACAAAATTCATCATCTTGGAGAACAAATCTTGACTAACTACAAAAAAACAACTCCAACCTACATTCACATAGGCTACAATTGCTATATTAACCCATTATTTATAGCTACCACTTTCAATACTTTGTAATAGTGGTGAAACTGAAAATCCTTGTCTTCTATCAAACCTTAGAGAAAAAGCTTTCAGTATTTCATCATTGAATATGATGTCAGAAGTTTGTCCTTTGGAATTTATTATATTGAGAAATGTTCCATCTATTTCCGATTCTTTGAGAGTTTTTATCATAAAAGGATATTGCATCTTACCAAAACCTTTTCAGCATCTATTGTTCTAATCATATTTTTATATTCTTTTGTTAATGTGATGAATTACATTGATTGATTTCCAAAAGCTGTACCATCCCTGTATCCCTGGAATAAATTTCACTTGGTCATGATATATAATCCTTTGGATGCATTGTTGATTCGTTTTGGTAAAATTTCACTGAGGGTTTTGCATCAATGTTCATGTGTAATTGGTGTGTAATTCTCTTCTATTTGTGATATTTTTGTCAGGTTTTGTTATCAGAGAGTTGGCCCCATAAAACATAATTGGAAGCTTTACCTCTTTCGCTATTTTTTGGAAGAGATTTAATAAGAAAGGTATTAGTTCATCTTTTTATTTTCACCAGTCTCTGAGAAATACCTTGTCTAGAAGTCCACTGTGAAAAAGTCTATGTGAGTAATATGTCCTATACTGGCCCTAAACAACCCTCCAAGCTGGCCCAGTTCACTGTGTCCACCTAGAGTGTCCTGGTGAGAACAGACTGGTGGCTCTACAGGTAGGGGGGGTGGGGGCAGGGGTGAGAACAATCCTGGGCTCCCCAGGGCAGCACAAATACTCCTGAGATCCCAGAGCACGTGCCATGGATGGCTGTGTGCTCTCTCCAATGCTAAACAGTTCACCTACGTGCCCCTTTGTTGAACTGTGGAGCAGGCTATGCTCTCAGCGAGAATTATGCAGTGTCCTTCCCAGGCCTATAGTCCTTCCATTTCCATTAGCTTGTGTATGTGAAGGGATCAATTCTGCTCTGTTGCCACATTTGCAATTAAATGTGACCCCAACTTGTAATGATACTTCGTTGCTAAGGGGCTTTGAGTGGGTGGCATCCTCAGTCAGCACCACGTCTGTTGTGTAGAGATTCTAGAATCTTCCTGGAGGTGGTTGTCTTGTGGTGCTGGGCAGCAGAGCTGTAGGACCGTGAGGCCCTTGATGCATGGCCCTATGATAGTAATGACAGTACCAATGTGTGTGTTCAAATATTTGAAAAGGTAACTGCAGAATCTAGACATCTGCACTTCTTTTGAAAAGTACAATTGTGGCTCAAACTACACACATTTAACAGGTGTGCTGTCAGGGGTATCATAATGAAAAATGCCTAGCTAGGAGATGAAGTCCTCAATAAAACCTTGTCAATGATTTGGAGATAAAACTCATCTCTCAATACTAATGAATCTTAAAAAACATGTGGAAATTAGAAATCCTTAAATGGCACAATGTATCTACCTCTCTATGTATCTCCGTCTCTGTATTTACCCATCTCTGTGAAGATGTGCAGGAATTTAAGGATGTGTGGGAATGTGTGAATGTGAAGGGATGTGTGAGGGGATGGGAGGGGCGAGTGGGTGCGGATAGGAGGGGATTTGTGTAGCATGTGGGGATGCGAGGGGACTTGCGATGATATGCGGTTGCAAGGTGATATGTGGGCTTGTGGGGGGCTGGAGGATGTGATGGGACCTGAGCGACTCATGGGGACATGGTGGAATGTGAGGGGGAAGTGAGTGCACGGGGCATGTGTGGACATGGAGCAGCCAAGGGACAGTGTGAGGACGAACTGGTCAAAACAGCCCCCTGGTTACTCCAGCTCAGGATTTTATGCTCATCCAGCAAATGCTAATGTGGCTGTGCAGCTGGGAGCGGCTCAGTTGTCAGCCCTGCCTTTGGCGGCTCAGTCTTGCCGCCCTCACAGTCACTAAGTGAAGTTGGAGGTGAGGCCCTTTCCCACGCATGGACTGGAGGATCCGCTAGTGAGTACATGGGCCACCATTCTGGAGGCCACTCCCCTTACCTGGCTTTCTGGGTCCAAGGTCAGGGTTGGCATACTCATCAGGTGGGCCAAGAGAAAACCTTGCACCTGGGACTCTGTCCTTGAGGCGCCATGACTGAATAGCAGCTGTTGATGGTGGGCACAGGAGGCATGGGGTGGTACTCAGAACGACTTCATGGACGAGATGCCCCCATTGTGGTGAGTAGATACTGGCCTCTGCCCAGGCCCCTCAACACAGTGGGTATCCACATAGCCAGGTGGGGGTGGTGGCTCCCGGGCTCAGCCTGGAATTGTGATGTGGTGGCTGTCTTCTGCAGGCTCCAGTGAGTGGTGTCAGGGAGATGATGGCATACCCAGGAGGATGGGGTCCCTGAGCAGCGTACTCCTATAGGATGCATGTGGAAACAGCTGGTGATGGATAGGGAGAAGTTCTTGCTGGACATGCTGGACGGGAAGGGACATGAAGAGAACAGTGCCAGGCTAGCCCAGGACATGCACACTGGGGAGGGCTTTCTGTAGGGCTCCCATCAGCATCCACCTGGACAGTTGAGCTGCAGACAAGCCAAGGTGTCGCTTGCTGCCTTTTGAGTACCCCGGACACAGCGAGACAGGCCAGCTCATTCAGACCTTCCTCTTGCAAGAAGCAGGTGGGTGAAGGAGTCTGATGACAGGTTGGAATTGCTAGTAGGCGGTAACCGGGTGCACAGTGCAGAGCTTTGAGGCACAGGCGTGCATCCAGTGACGCGTCCATTCCATGGAGACCATCTCATGGGGCGTTTTGAATGCTCTAGATGAGGGGCTCCCCCCACAGTCAGCTGGGGACCCGGTCTGCTGTACTCCAACTTCCAGAAAGCAACACTAACTACACCCCTCCCTTGACACTGGGCAGGGGTCCCAGAGACCCCTGGTGCTGTAGGTCTTCCAGGACAGCAGGGCAACCAGGGCTGGCAGTGCCCAGGTGTGGATGGACACGGCCACAGGGGGAGGTGGATGTCCCTGGAGAAATCTCCCCAACCCAGGCTGCAGCCCTGGCCCTGGGGCCTCTGCCCCTCTGTCCCAGAGCACCCCTTGGTAGCTCAGTCCTGACCCTTCAGTGGGTTGTTGGACATAAGGGCAGTAGCTCAGATGGGAGCAGGCAGGGTCCTCAAAGTTGGTATCAGAAGTGGGGGGCACTCTTGTCCTGGCCTGCCCTGTGAGGAGCAGAAAATCCAGCTGCCAAATGGGTGAGGGATAAGGAGCTGCAAGACATAGGTCTCTGTTTGTGAGTGCAGGGGTGGGGAAGAGGTCAGCATCTGCTGTGACTTCTGGGGCCTTAGGGAGCCCCCTGAGGCCGACCCTTCCTTGTGAGATGTGGAGGACACCTTTCACACCGGCCTGGGAGATGAGCCGTGAGAGCTACGCACACTGCGTGTGCTGGTTGCGGCAGCCAGGCTTGCAGGAGCTGCAGCTCTGGGTGCTGCTGTCCCGGTGGCGGCCATCGGCTCCACTCTGGGGTCTCTGCTGGTGCTCAGTGCTGTCTGCACAGGGGGGAGGAGAGAGGAGGGGAGGGAGGGAGGGCCCTAGAAACCCAGTCAATGCCAGGGGATTGATGTGACCCCACGCCCTCCTACTGTTAGTGGGCAGACTGAGGTGCAGCCCAGAACCCCCAAATTCACATGCTCTAATGGTATCTGGTTACCAGTGCTCAGAAAGACAGAGCATGTGTGAAAGAACTTTATTAGGATTAGTGTGGGTTGCCCCAAAGCAAGACTGCTGAGGCCTGAAACCTTGCCACAAATTTAAGGCACCTTTAGAAATCACAGGAAAGGAGCCAAAGGGGCCAGGTAAATCTGGGACAAAAGGAGCCAAATCAAAGTACAAAGTAAAAGCGATCACGTCAACCTCCCCACATCCCTTCCAAGTGTCAGTCCATGTCCTAACTCCAAGTCTCCTCCACGTCCCCCAAGTCCCTAGGTGAGTCCAGAGCTGGGAAAGGCAGAGGGTCCTTCTCTGCCATGTCCCTCTCCCGCGTGTCTCTCGCCCTCAGTGTCCATAGTGTCACCTGGCCACTCAGCTCCACCCTCATTACGGGGGGCGGTTTATGGAACCTCCCCCTTTTAATAGTGAGACCTCTATTCTACCACCTGGTTTTGCACAAACCTGGCCTGAGCCAGCTTCATGCCCTTCTCCTCTGCTTCCTGCCCATCCCGGCCAGTGGGCACGGGCTGAACTGTGGTGGGGAGGTCGTGGTGTGGGCAGCTCACCAGGCACAGTGGCTGCCTCTGCTCTGGGGTATCAGGTGCCTCCTTCAGAGCATCAGGGTACTTAGGAACAGACCAGTCTTGTATTTTGAGCCCAAAACATTTATTTGAGGTATGGATTTTCAGAGTAGGCCCAGCATGGGCTGGACACTTGTGGCCTCCTGGTGGCTACTCAGGGAGCCAAGCCCGGCTTCTGCCACCCAAGTTAGGCCCCCTCAGTTGACCGAGGTGGCTCTAGGTAGCAGGCTTGGGTGCCAGGTGTCCAGGCCCACCTCAGACCTGCATTCTGGGAGAGCTCCCCTCTTTGGGAAGGCTCACACCCTGGGTGGGCATGGACTGCAGACACCATGGGGCAGGAGGGGTGAACTGGGCTTGGCAGTCTGTTGCCCAGAAAACCAGGAAGGATGGAGCTACAGGGCCCCCATGGTGTGGCAGGCCTGGGGCAGTCTTATGAGCCAGGCCAGGGCAGATGGGTAGGAGGCATTGAGGTCTGCAAAGAAGGGCACAGACTCTGGTGACCTATCTGTGATCTCAGGGGTCATGGGAAGACAGGGTTCTGATCTCCAGAGCCGGCGCCCTGGGCAGAGGCCTGCGGCACTGGGTACTGCAGATGTTGTTTGCTGCAAGGTCATTGCAGGCCATGCCACAGGAACAGCTGAAAGAGAGCACACTGGGTCAGCATCTGCCCCAGTCCATGCGCCCTCCATGGGCAAGACCCACGGGCTTGGTACCCTGGTGTCCTGGGAGCATCTGCCTGGCCACTCTTGGGCTCTGATCCCCAGCATCTGAGTGTCATCCCTGCCTTGCTCCCTGAAGCTCCGTAGAGGAAAAGGGAAGGTGGGCGGAACAGGGAGGGCCCAGGACCTCCTCTTGGTCTTCACTGCCAAAGGGAAGTGGGAACTTGGCTGGAGCCTACCTGGCGGGGGGAGGTCCAAGTCCAGCCTCCTGAGGTGGGACATGGAGACCTGAAGGTGCCTGAGGACCTGGTCATCCGGCAGGCCCCAGGGCTGGGCCAGGGTTTTGTGCAGAAAGTCCTGCATGCCCTCCCGGGGCAGCCCGAGCAGCTGCTCTAGGAGAGGAGCATGTCAACCACAAGGGGTTCCTATGGGGGCTCAGGCTGACCTCACCCCCATTCCTCGGGCACAGCCAGGGCACCTACTGCTTCTGCTCTGCTCAGGATGCCCCGGGCACACTCATTGCAGCGGAGGACACACGGAAAGGGCCCCTCATTGCTGCCATTCTCTATAGTACCCTGCTAAGCTCACGCCCCAGTAAATTTACACACATACTCTCTTTTGTGCACCCCACATACCATGCCGGGCCCCAGCACACGTACTTACTCTCATGTACCTTCAGCATGGTGTATGCCATGCCGGTCAGCACTCGCTCCCCATCAAGGATGAAGGCATCCCATAGCCTCAGGGTCAGTGGGAAGGGTGTCTGGGGAGGGCAGCACCAAGGGGCCACCTGAGCAGGCCTCATTTGTGGGCCCCTGCACCTCTAGAACCCCCACGTGCCTCTGCTGTTCCCACAACCCCTCCCCCCCAGGTTGTGTCAAAGGCCTGCATTTCCTCATCTAGGCAGACTCAGCCTGTGGGAAAGGGACTCTGGATAATGGGGCCCCATCACAGAAGGGGTGGTGAGGCCTGATAGCACAACTTCTAAAGGGGAAAGCAGGGACCCCCACACAGTGGGGACCCATACCAAAGGAGTTTGACACTGTTTTCAAGGGCAAGCCCACAACTCAGGCTGACCCGGCCACCCCGGCTCTGGACTTCCCTGACGCACTCCAGCTCAGCCTCCCTCAGGCCAGCCAATGCCTTACCCGGTGGAGGAAGCACTCCAAGAACCACTGGGCACCGTAGGTCTGACTGGGCAGCTGCTCCTGATCCTATGCAAGAGCACAGGATGTTCAGGGCCCTCCCCAGTGGCTACAAACCTCCCCACTCAAGGTCACTGAGCAGGGCACTGGGACCAAGGGTGCCCTTGCTGCCCGCCGACCCGCCAGAAGGACAATGAGGCTGCCTGCTATGTCTGGGCCAAGCATCACCCACTCACCATGTGGTATTTTAACCTGGGGAGCATCTGACCGATGGTGCGGTCGTGGTGTACCAGGAACCGGCCCAGTTTAGGACACCCGGTGCTGAAGAAACCTGGAAGGGCCCAGGCCTGTGAGATCAGATCCTGCTCCGGCGAGGTGGGGCACTAGCAGGCCCCGCTCCCGAGCTCGTCCCCACACTGCCCCAGCAGACGCCCACGACCCTCCCAGTCCCGATGCCACACGGTTCCCAGAGAGCAGACCTGTCCTTGAAACCCATGCTGCGGGGGTTGTGAGCCATGTCCTTCCTGCACCCCCACCTTGCCTCTGTCCCCTCTGAGGTCCAAGTTGCCTGGTGCCCAGACATGAGGCACAGAAAGACATCCTGACCCAGGCCTTCCTTCCCACAGTGGCCACATTAGCACTGAGGTCCCAAGATGGCTGATGGGGGGTACATGGCCATTTCCTAAACTTGGGGACAGGTGGGGGCATATAGAAAGGGGGGAAGCTGTGCTTTATTTGGCCCTGGGTTCTTGGGGTGGTTGGCCGGAGGGCCAGATCTGAGGCAGAATTCTTATGCAAGGCTGTGAGAATTATTTACATAAGGAAGGGCAGAGACGAAGGCGGGTGCAGGACCCACAGGGTAGCATGGGGATGGAGGCGCCCTTCCCTGATGGGAGTGTCCTGGGTGGGGTCCTTAGCCAACCCAGCTGCAAGGGGGCCGTGCCCGCCTGCAGCAGCTGCCACCACCCACCATGCATGGCGTGAGCATCGTTAGTCATCAGCTCGTCCAGAGCCCAGAAGGCATCCTCCTCCTCCAGGTACATGAGGAGCACGGCCACGATCTGGCTCAGGTGCTGGCAGTGCCCCACCTCCTGCAAAAGCCAAAGACTCGCGGTGCCTGTCCAGCATCTCGGCCTTCAGGGTGCCCGGCTCTAACTACAGGGTGTCCATGGCACTTGGTGGGCTGCAGAGCCCCTGATTCAGCACAGGTGCCATGGCCACCCTGTGTCCCAGGTCCCCAGCCATGGCCTTTAGGTGTCCTATCCCGTGCGGAATCCCAGAGTGACAGGACACTTAGGTCTGGGGACCCTGGCTTGAGAGCAGGTGGGGTGGCGGGTGGGGCTGATCCACCTCATGCAGCACTGGGAGGGCCCTGCGTGGACTCAACTGAGGCTCCAGGAGGGGATGTTGTGCAAAGAGCAGGCAGAGCTGGAGCAGCTTCTTCGGGAACCACCTTTCTGTCTCCCCCTTTCTTACGGGAGTTGGAGTTGATGGGATTCTTTATCCCTTCTCAGTTTCTGACGAATGCCATGGATTCTCTAAGTCATGGGTTTGGACATATGCAGAGGAGCACCCTGGACGGCCAGGCTTCTGGGGTGTGAGGAGTGAGGTGCCCTTTCCATTTCTGAAAAGGGGTGCTCTGGCCACTGGAGGCCCCTGTTCTGCTCAGTATTAGACATCAGCCCTTCCTGTAGTCATCTTTGCCTGTGGGCCCAAGGCCTGCAGCATGTCCAGTGGGGTGAGGACCATGGGGACACCCACAGGAGCAGCAGGGCGCGGTACTCACCGGGCTGTAGATAGAATACGTCACCAGGATGTGGAAGAGGGCCCGCTGCCTAGGAAGCAACAGGAGGGGGTGCTGCAGGTGCCCCGGCTCCTCCGGTCTGCCCTCCCCTCCCCGAGAGCTGAGGCCTCGTGAAGCTACCAGCGACATGCAGGGCCATCTCAGGGCACCTGGCGTTTACTGTAAAAATCTCAAGTGCACAGTGGATGAGGTTCCACATGCATGTTTTCTTGTTTAGTTTGCAAACGTTAAAGTTCCTGTCTGGGATGGACGGCTCCAGGGATTTTCATAAAGGAGTAGGGCTGGCCCTCCTCACTCCAGCTCTTTCCTCCTCAGATTGCCCTGTACAGCCAACACCCACAACTCCTCTGGGTTCCTGAGGCCCCCACCCATCTCCCAGGGACCTGGAAGCCCTACCAAGACTCCAGAATTCTTCTATTCCCCCCTGGAACCGGTGAATATGCCCCAGTCCTCCTGAGATTTCCACCTAACTTCCCAGGTGCTCCTGAGACTCCCAAACTCCTCTGGGCCCCTAAGTTCCTTCTGTCACCCTGAGTTCCTGGAGTACCTTTGGGTCTCCCAAATCTACCCTCTGTCCTCCTGTATAAACCCCAACCCCCATAAGCCACTCCCACAGTGCCCCAAATCCAAATCCTACCACAATCCCCACCACAGGACCCTGGACACCCTTGGACTGTGCCCCCGGCCCTGTGGTCCAGCAGCCTCACTTGACGCCATAGCGCTCCCTGGACATGACGTGCTCTCTGAAGGTGCGGCTCACGTCCAGGTCGATCTCCTTAATGTGCGGGGAGAGCACCTTGCCCAGCTCCTTCAGATGCTGTGGGCAGAACCACAGAACTGCTTGAGAAACAACCCCACCCCTGCGCCTTGCTCCTCCCCTGCTCCTGTACGGGGCCAGGGAAGGCAGCATGTGGCCCAGGCCTGCGTGTCCTCTATCCTTATGAAGCTCAGCCCATGGGCTCCTTCTAGGGCCCAGAACCCCACCTGTTTCACTAGCCCTCCTGTTTCTCCTCCAGGACCCAGGGTGCCTCTGCCCCCCCCAGTCTTCTCCCCTACCCTGCAAGGGACCTGTCCAGAGAGCTCCTGGGACACCTCCTATCACAGGGCCCTCAAGGGCTACTCTTCTCTTAGCTCACAACGCCCTCCTCACAGCAAGCTCACTCTCTTCACCTTCCTTCTTCACTGGCCTGCTTACTCTCTCAGCAAGTGTGCATCTGGCACCAGCCATGCTGCTGCCCCCCAATTCAGGGTCCCCGATAAGAGGGAATAAGAGGATTGACTAGCTTGCTACTCATTCCCAAGACACAGAAGGCATTCATGAGGATCTTGGGACCGGCATTGACACCCCCCCTTTGGATGCTTGGGCTCCGTAGAAAATGATACACCTGTTTCCCATTGGAAAGCAGCCTTGCTCATCTATGGGATGACTTTCAAATTTAAGTCTGTTCTTGTGAACCCAGTCCATATTCTAATTTGGTTTATAATTTGGAGTAATAAGTTTTTTAGAAAGTCTTGCATTTTTGAAGTATAGAACGCCGTCACCTACAAATGAAGAGAATGGTGTTTCTTCTTTATCTGTGTAACATGTACTCAGATTCTCTTGTCTGATTCTATTCTGTCTTGTCTGTCAAAAATAGCAAGCCATTCTGAATCACAGACGATAGTGCGGTTATCTGTTTTATCTTCCCAATTTTAATGGCAGTGGCTTCAGCATTTCAAGGCCACTTCCACTTTATGGTTTTTCTCAGAAAGTTTATAAAAAAGATTACTTCTACTTTCATGTTGCTTTCTTTCTTTCTTTTTTACACAGCTAGGAACAGCGGATGCATTTTTCTCACTAGTTTTCTGGGACCCACTTAATGTCAAGTAACTTCTCTTCCCACGTGTAGCAGGAAGGCGACAAGACCTTTACGTAGGAGGGACCAGGGTCTGTCTGAACAGAGAGGGCAAGTGGCAAGAAGTCCCCGAGATCATGACTCCCCACATTGCAGAATTCAGCACCTGTGCGCCTGCCTCTGCCCGAGCACGAGCGGCTGTACCTCATACTCTCCCTTGTTCTCCACCTTCACTTGGTCCAGCCCCAGCAGGAGAGCCCAAACACGCCCCCGCACCTGTGGCGGGATCCCCTTGTAGACGCGGCGATGCATCTGTGGGAAAGAAGACAGCTGTGGGCCCACAGTTGTTCGCAGAAGAGGGCACCGTCTGGCCTCTGAGGGTCCCCCGCCCCGCCTCGGATGCCAGGGCGCCCTGGACCTGGACCTCATTGCCCACAGGGAAGACCAGGCTGGCTTCTGCTCTGGCCTGAGATTCTGGCCAGGCAGGTGGTCCTGCCAGGGTGGGCAGGGAGGGTGGCGGCTGCCCCGGAGCCCATGCCAACCACAGACTCAGCTGTCTACCTTGGAGCTGTTGCAGTATTTGTTCCACTGCTTTAACATCTTCACCCACTTGTCTGCCCTCCTAGCAGACCGGAGATTTTGCTGAAAAACAAGGACAGAAGGTGTGAACTACGCTTCCTGGAGTATCAAGGAGCACAGTGTTCCTCAGCCTCAGGACCCTGATGTGAGTAAACCTAAAGGGGCCAGGAAAGGTTCAAAGCTGGGGTCCAGCACACCAGGCCTTCCGAAGTGGTCTTGGCCTCCGGTGGGGTCCTGAGCTGAGTCCTGAGCCTCATGTGCCGTACAGGTCCAGGCGGGGTGGCTAGTAGGCCCTCGGCACAACCCCAGTGGGTGGCAGCAGTCCCGCCCCCCTTCATGCCCTCACATGGCACATCTCACCTTGATCTCCTGGGCGCTGAGGCCGGGCAATTCCTCCTCACTGGAAGCAAGGGAAGCAGGGTGTGAGGGCTGTGCCAGGATCCGTCCATCACTAAGGTGGCACAAGGGAAGGACCCACCCGGTGCCCAGGTGTCTGTGGGAACTCCAGCCACAAGATATCCCACAGCAGTGTATGTGCAGGCTCTGCGGAGCCTGAGAAGAGTCCGTGCCGGTCAGGGTGTGGGCTGGCCTCCGGTGAAATCCCCCAGGAAAATCCCCAGAGCACTGACAGCCCCATGCAGCCAGGTGCTGGTGCCTGTTCTGTCTGTTTCCCCTCACAGGCTCTGCCTCTGGTGTCCACACCCCACTTTTGCCCCTTTCGGCTGTCACTTCTGCCAATCTCCATCTTTTCCCCAACTTGCCAGAAGCTATATCATCATGAAACTGAACTGGTCCAAATCACACTTGTCTACTTATTAAGTGGATTGCTGAGGCCCGCCAAGGCCCTGGGACAAGAGTAGGGCCTCAGCTGCTTCTTGAACCCTGCCCAAACAGGGCAGCATCCCCGCACACATGTGCTGGCCACCTTGCTTTCCTGTCTCTTCACTCATAGGCCACAACCCCCGCAGTTCCTGGTGCCTGTCTTCACATGGTGTTGGGCTGGGCCCCCTGAGCTCCCAGAGCCCTATGGACCATGGATGACAGGACTGGTTGCCCAGACATCTCATGCATCTGTGGCCACACCCTGCAGAGCTCACCAGGCCAAACCCTTCCTCTGACACAGAGGCAGACACAGCCACAGCCACGCCTGCCCCTACACAGGCAGAGGCCACACCTGCGTGAGCCCAGGGGCCTAGCCCAAGGTCCAGCTCAGTCCCAGTCCACTTGCCCAAGTTGGATGGCAAGTTCTCTCAGCACCAGCCCACTATGGCCCCTGGACCTCGGTGGACACTGGGATAGGCGGCCCTGAGCAGAGGCCCTGTCCCCTGAGAGATGTCTCTGCAAACTGGAGCCAGCCTGATATTGGGCATGTGTCCAGATGACTCACTGAAGGAAGCCCAGTTGATCGACGGCCCTATAAATCGATAGGTCTGCATCGTCCCCAGGGTCCACTGGTGCCCCTGCTTGCGGTCTCTGCAATCAGAGGGGATGCTGTGGGGAGGGCAGGCCAGAGCCCAAAGCGGGTGGGAGAACAGCATGGCTCCTCCCTCACCAGCAAACCGAGGGTACCAAGGGCCCAGCAGGCAAGCACCCACCTGTCTAAGCGGGGGCACCTCACACCTACCTGCCCCTGCTGCCTGTGATGCCACCTGGGCCCTCCCTGCTCCTGTTGGCTATTCTCCCTGCCTGGACTCTACTATTTCTATGACAACCGTCACTGCCTGGGCTTCACCTGATTGTATCGGGCGATGATTTCCTCTCGTTCCAAGGTGAGCGAAGCATCCAGGTCCTCCATGCCCAGTGCTGTAAGAGAAATCACCCCAATATCTCAGGGCCTCACTAGTCCTGCTGCCCATCATCCCACCTGGGCCCTGTGTGATCTTCAGAGAAAAAAACAAATGTGGGTTCTACCCTAGTTCAGAGTTCAGAGTAGAAAGCACCCTGCGGGCAGGTGGGGTAACCTTGAGGGTTGTTTTGCATGTAGTCTCTCACGCTCCCACTTGAATGCACCTTCCCAATCCCAGGGACATTGTGTTATAGTGAGTTGACAGCTAGGGGAGGAATAAGAAGTCACTAGAGACTCAGCTGAGCTGTGGAGCCAAGCACAGGCCGAGGGCTGGCCCTCACCAGCCCAAAGGTTTTCCACACCCTTACCAGGAATTACATTAGGTCCCCAAAGTACAAGCAACAAAAGAGAACCTGCTGTTAATCAGACATCACCAACATCATAAACTTCTGTGCAGCCAACAAGAAAGCCGCACACTCAATGTAATGCTGTGAGTCACCGTCTGTTTAGGGCCTGACATCCTGAACCTATGACTCCAGTCAACCACAAAAGGACCAATAGCCACCTGGAAACATCGCTGAATTGTCTTCTTAGGGGCTGAATTTATGGTTGGTGAATTGTAGAATATTCACACTCAGGACCAGTCCCCACTGCCTTCGGGACCCTGAGGTGAGACAGCAGGCGAGCCAGTCGTGGTCACACCTGACCGCCCACTGCAGGCAGTGACCCACTGTGGGGTGGACAGAGAGGGTCCAGAGGCCACAGGGCTAGTCCTCCAGCTTTCTCAAGCTACAAAAGAGCTCAAGGTACACAGAAGCCTCATTGCTACCCCATTCCTGTTGGTGCATCAGGACTCTGGAGGGCAGATCCACTTCCACAACCCACGGGCAAATGGGCAAATTGGGAAGAGTTCTAGTTTGGGGGCTGGGTGACATATTCACTTCAAGACCACTGTCTCTTACAGGACAGACAATTCTGGACACACAATTCTGAGCAGATAACAGTTGGGGGTGGGGACTGCATTTTCTCTGAGCTTGGAGATGGAATTCCCCACTACTGGGACATGAGGTCAGGAACACCCAGCACCCTCCCAGGGGCACACCTGGAGTCTGAAGGACACAGTGTAGAGAACATCAAGAAGGTCATGCCGGGGAAAACCTTTGCCCAGCCGCTGAGGGACAACATAATTGGGCTTGACTGCCCACCACACAGGAGTGGTCAAGATGGAATCTGTCGATGCAGGGCACACAGGCCAGTATTGGGGCCCAGCCAGCCTCTTGCCTCACGGGTAAATCCAGAGGTCCAACCTGCCCACCCAGGAGCCAGTGTCCCCAATGAACAGGAAAGAGAAAAAACAGGTCACACTTACCTGTCTCACCTGTCACTGGGGGACCAATATCGTGAGTGGAAATGGACACAGGGGCCAAGATGGGCACTGAGTGTCAAAGCCAGTCAGCAGGCAACCAGAGAGAACTTCCAACTGCCTAGGGACTGGAGCAGAGTGGAGACCCAGTGATGGGCAGAACTGTGGGTTCTGAGTAAGGTGAGTTGCTCTTAACCATGATCCAATGACTTCCTAAGTTCCAATCTCTCCATCTCCATCCTCCTCTACTCATTTACCTCTCCTTTCTGTCCTTCACTCCCTGTCTTGCTGCATCCTCCTTATCATCTATCCCCCTCCTCCATCTACTTCTCCATCCTCTTCTCCATCCCACTTTTCTTCCACCTCTATTTTCATTTGAATTAAAGATAGCAGAGGATCTTCTCACGCCCACATCTCTCAGTTTCCCCAGACAGTCCAGTGTCCCATGACCAAATGTAAACTCACATAAGAAACCCTCACTGGAACTTAACCTGGCCTCAGGTGACCACTTGCCTCTTGCCAGGTGGCCCTGGTCTCCCACTTTCATCTTCCTTCCTCTTCCTTCTTTCCTCCACCTGCACGCTCAGCCTCTGTCCCCTTCAATGGCCTCCTCTCCATCCTCCTCCTTTTATTACTCTGTCATCCTTTTCTCCATCTTCAACTTCCTTCATCCGGTCTCATCTCCTCCTCTCCATATTCCTCTACAATTTCTTCCTCAGCCTCATCTTCCATTCTCCTTCTTAAATCATTTATGGATACCTCCTACTCCATCCTCTTTTTCTCTCTTTCCTTCCACCTTCTCATTATACATGCTGCAGGATCTCTTATTGCATCATCTCTCCTCTGGATGCCCCTTCCCCTCCCTGCTCTTCTCTATCTTCTTCCTCCTCTCACCTTCATCCTCCACCTCATTCCAACCTACCCTCCATCAGCATCATTTCCTCCTTTCAGTCCATTTCTCCATCTTCCTCCCTTCTCTTTCCTTATCCTCCATCACCATCCTCTGTCATCCTGTGGCCAGAGTCCAGCCTCCTGGGAAGCAGGAGCTACGGTGGCAGCAGGAGCCAGCAGCAGAGGTGTTCTCTCACCCTGCTGCTCTACCACAAGTCAGTTGTGGCAGTTGTTCCTCCGGCAACTGCCTTTTTACTTCCTGGAGTGTGGAGGGAACCAATCAGGTATGAGCTATTAGCTGATTGGTGCCAAATGGTCCAATCAGCCATAGGACTGATAAAAGGTCCAACCCCACTTATGGGTGAGGCATCCTGAAAGAGGATATAAGCCCACGTTGGAAGACCTTATTTCTGGCTTCTGATGAAAGAAGAAAGAAGAAGGACAGAAGCTGAAAGACGAAAGAAGAAAAGCATCCCGGAGCCAACCTCCAAGAAGGGAAGAGAAGACCTTTGCAGAGACTGGGCCTCTGGTCCGGTCTCTGACATCACCTTAAAAGAGCACCAAATGCTCCAGGACCGGTGTTTCAAAATGTTGTTTGTGCTTGGTGTCACCCAACAACTCACAAAGAGCTGTTAACACTTGGTGTCTCTGACACCACCTCTGGGGGACCAGTAATGCCTTTTTGATGCCTCTCTTGCATTAGAGCCCCAGCAGGCAGGTGGCCATTCTGACCTATCCTCTCCTCCTGTCCTGAATGTTCCCTTTTCACTCAAAAGTAAATGCACCTGAAAAGATAGGCCCAACACAATAGATAAGGGGGCTACGAGCACCTGTGTAAGAACCAATTTGGGGAAGATTTGTAACCTTCTAGCATATCAATAGGAGACATGAATTCATCATGGTGAAACTAATAGAATAGAATAGAGACACTAAAAATATGGAGGATCCTATGAAGATGAAGATGAACATTTCTACATCATTCCTATGTGAAAAGCACCCTAGTTCCAACAAAGGTACCATGTGTATTTGCAATAAGCATCCACTAGGAATAGAAAGACCAGGGTGCACTTAACAATGGAAAGTGTGAAAAGTTGCCCTGAACCTCTAATCCATGATTTCTCTCTAAAGGGGAAGGCACATCTAGTCCCCTAACCCTTGCTGACTCAAGACCCCAAATGTTGATTGGCATGATAGCACCCCAGCATCTTACTGCTGCTTGGCAGCCACTCTGCTCCCTACTCCTAGGAAGTTGGAGGTATCCTATTGTTTCTCTTTGTCTTGTCTGCTTCCTCATTGCATTTTTGACACACTGGTCCATTTTGGCATCTAACAAGGCCTACAGTTACAGGCAAGTGAGACTGATCTGCACTCATCAGTATTCCAATTCATAACGGACAGTGACCCGTGGTATGTGGCCACTTGGGATGCATCGGGGATGACCTAACACCGAGCACTGCTGTGTGCCTTTCTCACCAGCCTCCTCAGCTCCCTCAGGGAAAGGCTGGTGGTTCATGGGCCCCTGTCCAGCTCAGTAGGGCGAGTGGTATTTGGAGAGAACCCAGGACCTGGAGGAGTTCATAGGAAAGGGAAACTGAGAGATGTAAGATCCTGTACTACCTTTAATTCAAGTGAAAATGGGGGTGGAACCCTTGAGCATCCTCCTCTTTCCAATTGTCTCTCTATCCTCCACTCCACTGTGCTCTTCCAGCCATTCCAGCATCCTACCCTGAAAACTCCAGTGTCATTTTTATGACAGCAATGGACCAGTGTGTCAAAAATGCAGCAAGGGAGGAGACAAGACAAGGAGAATGATAAGACACCTCCAACTTCCTAGGGACAGGGAATAAGTGGCTGCCAGGCAGCAGGTATAACTTTGGGATGCTGCCATGGGAACTAGCAATAGTTGGCATGGGTCAAGGAGATGGGTCACTTGTAACTTTCAACCTTCTACCTTAGAAATCCATTCACCTCCTCCTTTGTTCCTCCTTCACCCAAATCCCAACTCATATCCAAATTTTTGTTCCTTCTGCATCCATCTTTCCATCCTTCCTTCCATCTGCTCCCACAGTATGCACTCTATCCATCTCTCATTCTCTTCCTCATTCACGCTTCAGCAAGTCCCATACTACTCCAACTTCTTCCAAACTACTCACTATCTTTGCCATCTTCTGCCTTTGAGGATCCTCTTCCTTCCAATCTTCTCTCCGTTCTCCACTCCACTGTGCTTTTCCATATTGGTTCTGATCCCCTACTTCATCCTCAGCCATATTAATTTTTCTTATTCTGCATCATCCATGTTTACTCTCTGAATATTGTAGTGACCAATGTGTCTTTTTTTAGAAGAAAGCTATTCAGAATTCATAAATCATGTATAAAAAATTGAATGAAAATTTATAGCTTAGAAATAAGGTATATGTTGATAGAGAAGATATAAATATAGTACAAAGATATACATATAGTATTTTTAGATTTAAAGGGTGGTAATAGTGCAACAAAACTTTAATGCTTAAACTTAAAAGTAATAAGCAAATAATGAAGAAACTATTAAACAGCTTAGGGAGTTTGGTTAAGTGAGGGGGATTGAATGAATGCAATGACCAGTACTTGGTGCTGAGAAAATAAACTAGATGTTGAGGTTTTAAAATAGGTCACTCCATTTGTTTTGATCGAGACTATCAAGCATTTCTGGAGGTTTTGCAATAGGGAATAAAGTAAAAATCAGTGGGATGGTCATTAGCAGATATAAAATGGACCAATTCTAAAAAGACCTTTATAAATCGTATGGTATAATCACTATCTAGCTTCCAATTCAGTCTCCTCAGTGGATGTGAGATGGAAATAATGATGAACACCACATAGTGGGTAGACTTAGTAGATAATAGTGACGGGAAAGAATTGCCTGAACATATAGAGAAATAACAGAACCTGGGAATATAATATTTTTTTAAAGATAAGAATCTAGAATAAAAGTTAGTGGTTTCTGAGGATGCGCTTTATATCTCAAGCTATAGTAACAGTTCATTTATACTAGTTTATCAAAAATTTACATGGGAAGACTTTAAACATTTTCTTACTCCCATATGACATTTATAACTGTGCAAAATGATTGTATTTTTTTTCCGTACCTTGTATATGACATCACTACTATTATACCTGGCTTAGTAAATAGATATACAATTTAATTTTATCACTGCATAAACCTGGTAGCTTTATTATTTTTATTATTATTATTTTATTAGATACACTGCCTTCAAGTTTGGGATTCTGGTTATTTAAAAACATGTTGTGGGGCCTCTCTGGTGGGGCAAGTGTTAAAGTCTCAGCTCTATCAAGCTATCACAAGTCACTGCTGCAGTCACTACTGCATAAGTTCAATCCCCAGCCTGAGAGCTACCCACATGGCGCAGCAAACCTCTCCAGTCTCGCCCGCTGCTCCCCTCAGCAGTGTCCTTCAGCCGATCTGCCTGTTCTGCTTCCCACTCTGTCTCTGGTGAATCCTCTCACCCTCTGCACCTCTGGTCTACACTCAAGTTCTTCTATGCATAAATAAGTAAAAAAAAAAATCCTTAAAAAATTAAAAACAATTCTGGATGGTTGCATCTACTGAATGGATTAGTGAATTTGTGTTGGTACTTAGAAGAGTCTAGAGCTTTAAAATTTGAATGGCTTTAGATTTTATAATTTTTAGAATTTGTTTCTCTATGTGGCTGATATATCAAGCATTATGTTTGATGTCCTTTAACCAGCGATACCGAAAAAATGATAACTTTCCCACCTCTTCCTGGTCATTTAACTTCTTTGAAAAAAAAAAAGTGATTCTTAGGATTATGTTGTTAATATGAGGGGGTAATGCTAGATCATTTTATAAAACTGGCTGAAGTAATACAGTCTGAAATGCCTACCATGTGTTATGTTGTTATAGCTTTCTTTATACAAATAGTCTGCCACTTCATAGCTAACATTTTCCTAAATTATGTGACTTGTAAATTTTTTTAAAGATTTGTTTATTTATGCATACAAGAACTGGGGTGTAGGCCAGAGGTGTGTGGTGGTGAGAGGATTCACCAGAGACAGAGTGAGGAGCCGAACAGGCAAATCCACTGAAATACAGTGCTGAGGGGAGCAGTGGGAGAGGCAGAAGAGGTCTGCTGCACCATGTGGGAATCTCCCTGGCCGGGAATCGAACTCATGCTGCAGTGGCTCTGGATAACTTCATAGGCTGAGACTTAACCCATTGTGCCACCAGAGAGGCCCGACTTTTAAATTTAACTGTAATATTCTTAGTCTTTAGTTTTCTTTTTTCCTTAGAAGCATTTTTAATAATATAACTTAATAACCCATATATCATTTTGGAATTCAGTGTCATTGAAATATCTGCAGCAACATTTTTTTCTCTGTTTATTTACTTACATTGTTGTTCGTTTCTGTACAATAATTTGTTTCTCCCCTCAGGTGTCCCCGTAGTTCTCACACTACCATATCACCCATGAACCAGATGCATTATATTTCTAAGGATTTATAATTCCCACCTGTTTTCTAAGACTCACTATTATTGAGAGATGAGTTTTCTCTCCAAATGCTTAGCTTTATTCTGAAATGATTGTCAACATCTTAGCTTCCAATTACCCAGAATTAGGATAAACTTCACAGATCAGAGACACAGTCTTGTATAAGACTTCCCTTACTTCAGACACCTACTCTAACTTTGCAGGTAACTCTCACTACTTTCTAGCTGGCTATAATTCAGGATCTCATCACCCACACAGATTTGACTATTAACAAATAACTTTATCACAGCACTACACTTAATATTAATATTATATTTTTATTATTGCAAAAGGATAGAATTCAAATCCAGCAAAGGGAGAAATGTTTAGGATAAGCCTGAGAGAGCTCTAACATGAATCGTTTATTGTACCCAGAGGTACATGACCCTCCTGGCACATTGAAGCATTATAATAGGCAGAGTATTACCAACCAGGATAGTTTACCCAAGATTCAGTGTACAAAGTTTTATTCATGTTTCATTTGAAAGCATAATTACTTGAGTTATGGCCACTCAGCCAAACTCAATTTACAGCCGCCCTTCCCTCTGTAAATATAGGTCTGATGCTACATGGCTCAATGCCTCAACTCTCTGATCACCTGGTTGGCTTTTCTAACATCACAGCTTTCAACTTGAGTTATATTCTTAGCACAAACTATGTAGGAGTACACCATGAGTCACCTAATTAGTTATCAAGTATAGTTTAAGGAGACCACCATGAATAAGAGACTGTACTATCACTTAGGAAATTTCAAAAATTTAGAAACCGCTTCTCAAGATCTTGATACAAAGATCATCAAACTTCCCTATTCCAAGGGTTTAAATGTTTAAAGGTTACCTACAAGGGATCAAGACTGACCAAATTCTTTTTTTTTTAAAGATTTATTTATTTATACATACAAGCTGGGGTACAGGCTAGAGGTGTGGGGTGGCGAAAGGGTTCTCCAGAGACAGAGTGGGAAGCAGAACAGGCAGATCAGAAACACACTGCTGAGGGGAGCAGCGGGCGAGGCAGGAGAGGTCTGCCGTACCATGTGGGATTCTCCCTGGCTGAGAGTCGAACTGGCATTGCGCGCTGCCGACACCTCCACAGCGCAGCACTCAACCGCTGTGCCACGAGGGAGGCCCAAGACTACCAAATTCTTTATCAAAAATGCATAAGGAAAGAGACAGTGATTTTGTTATGTGAATAATTCTCTGTTCCATAGGAAATTCAAGATTTTTTTGATCCTTAGAGGAAGTTATCAGCACAACACACTGAAATATAACAGAATAGATTTAATGTTCAACCCTGATCACTGGATTTTTTTTTCCCCTTAAATCACCATTCTTTCAATAGTAAATGTTATAGTAGGAAGAAGGAATGTTAAAATAAGGGAGTGTGTGTCCCACATGTATCTATTAGTTTAAAAAGCAGCAGGACAAAATATTAGTTCACTATTTGTTGAACTATAAGTTGCCTTCAACTGACTTAAGCAAACCTACATCTTTACAGGACTTAAGATGAACCATAAAAAAAAATTATCTTTATTGTTACAATAGACTCTATTTTCATCTTATTATGGAATAGACTTCTACTTTTTAAATTTAGTTTTTTCTTTTCATTTAATATTTTTTCTTTTTATTTTATAGAAGATTTAAAGCAGCCTTATTTTAAACACAACAATCCATAAACAGAACAATCCACAGAATAGGCAAAATAAACAATATCAAAATAATTAAGAAATAATAATTCTTCAAATATAATAAATATGGCTTCATGGAAATGATACCTATTACCACTTTTTCCTCCATAAATATCATGTAACTGGTTTTTATACAGTGTATTATTTCCTAAAAGTAATATTTCCTTACATTTTGTTGACCTCTTTTAATAAAAATAAACCCTAGATATTGAAAATCCTGGAGATTAGTTTATGTAGTAAAATATGTTTGTTCATTGAGTTGGTGAATTAATACTGCTGTTGATTTCAATGACCTCCTGGATAGAGAAGATAAAGACAACAAGTAACTTACTTGCTTTTTAAATCAACTAACGAATTTCAAGATATATGTACTTGAATTAGAACAGCTTCTAAAGGATTAAGAATGAAATTAAATATTTTAAATTAACTTCTGTTGAAATGCAGTCACTTAAGATAAATACGTCATAAATATGCATGGTGTTTTCTAAAATCTGAAGCTAATTCTTGAAAAAGTCAGCAAGACAGAGACTTATCCGAGGGACTAAAATGCATGGCGTACACAAACACATACTCACTCACTCATCTTCACAAACCGAAGGAGGAAGGTAGGAAATGGGTATAGGCAATCAGTTAGGAACAGGGTACCCCAAGACCTAGGTCCACAATCAGGCTGATTGAGAAACACTGGGTTGGAACCAGGAGGGTGTGATTCCTCCCCCATCTAAGTCATATGTCCATTTGTCAGTCTGATTGGAGAACAATCCTGGACCAGGAGAGTATCCCTCACTCAACCCAGTAAAGAATAGAATGGTCAGAACATCAGCACAATAACACAGTGATAAGTAGCGGACCAAAGCTAGGGTTGAGAAGGTAGGGCAGTAACTCAGTGAACTTTGGTAAACTAGGAGAAACCTGTGTCCCTAGCCAATCAGCAAGGGTTACAACATAGTGGTACCCAACAATCAAACCCCCACTCCTTGCCCACTATAGTCATATAAGTGCCTACTTCTTGCCACCTCAGTGGCTACCCACTTAGAACCCCTTTCCCCTTGGAGAGCTTTCCTATTCTTCCTCTTATCTATCAATAAAGCTCTTGCTTTACTGTAACTTTGATCTCAACATTGAGCTCTTTCCTCACTAAAGAACCAAGAAAGAGCCTGTCTGGGATCCTTGAACTCTGGTCCTCCTCCCCAAAATCCTGATTCAAGAGGTTTATTGGACAAATGGAAATGCATAAATATGGTCCCTTAAGTTGCCATTTTATATTCATCAACAATAACCAATTATTCATTAACATTTATAGTATATGATTAAAGATAAATCAGATAATGTTGTTTACTTAATTATTTGAATAAAGTTAATTTTAAATAAAGTCATATACCATCCTAATCTGAGTAATCATAAGCTTTCTGATGAGCATGATTATTCTCACTATCTACTGCAAACAGTCCTATTGGTAGAATATGAGAGCAACAGTATATTTTTTTATTTAGAATGTCTATGTTCTATTTTGATTTTTGCTTTGCATATTAAAGCTAAAGTATATAATTAGTACTATGATGATTTATACATACAAATATCTGTACTATTATGGTTGATTAATAAATCACAAAAATCATCAAAATTTGATCAATATTAAAATTAGGGAGCCAAACATCATCCAGATAGAGACTACTCATCATTCAAAATGCATACTGGCTAAGGTGATTTTGACTTTCAAAACAGGCACATTTCATTTAGCATATGAAATTTAAGTTGTTGGTTTCTATATGACATGGCTAGAAGAATTTTAATTTGTTTTCAAAAATGAATTGCACTTGCAAGCAAAGTTGTATATTAAAGTCTTGCTTATGGTAATTGTCTTTTAAATTTTCAGAAATGAACCTTGTGAGAATTTACCCAAGGAAGTCAGCAATAATTACCTCAATATTAAGTTTTGACCAGTTTTTTTTTTAAGATATATTTATTTATGCATGGAAGCGGGGGTGTAGGCCAGAGGTGTGGGGCAGTGAGAGGATTCACCAGAGACAGGGTGGGGAGCAGAATAAGCGGATCGACTGAAACACACTGATGAGGGGAGCAGCAGGTGAGGTCGGAGTGGTCTGCTGCACCATGTGGGAATCTCCCTGGCTGGGGCATCCAACTCTTGCCTCTGCAGCTGCCTATAGCTCCACAGCACTGCTCTTAACCTGCTGGGCCACCAGGAAGGCCCCTAGGTTTTGACCAAATTGTACAGCATATTTTTCAAAATTATCAGTCAAAAGGAAAAATCTTCAGTAAAAATGAAATATAATCTTACTTAGATTAAGTTTGCTCAATGGTAGAGGGTGGACCATAAAGTGATGTATGCAAGAATTTTAACAGGTCAGAGATTGCAGCCTCATAGGGCAGCATCTTGGGAGCAAAACTGTATGAAGCAAAGATGACCCAACGTCCAAGTGGGTTGGAGCAATGAGAAGCCTAGAGGAGCTACACCAGGAATTAATGTGCAGTCCCGATCCAAAGGCAGTCTTGTATTTATTTAGAATAAAGTACAAAGGCAGAGAGAGCACTTAAGTAGTGTATGTAAATGGGGATGCGCTATTGGGGATGTAAAGTAGGGTGGAGTGACTAAGGGCTATTGCCTAAGGGATTCCATTGTTCCCACTAGACAAAGCATATTATCTTTATTCTCTATTCTTACCTAACTTCCTGCTAATATTTTTAAATAAGGTATTTTAGCTGATCTTGCTAATCTGGTACTGATATCTGCCTGCTCTTTTCAGTAGATAACTGGTTTCTCAGTATATTCCTCATACCAGGACTTTTGTCCTTGGTGAGAGGCCTCTTGCCTTACTGCACATTTAGCTGATTGGCAAGAGCTCTAGGCACTGAGACTATAGCCCTGAGAACAAACAAGGTTGGGGATTCCACAGGTGATTATGTCAGCAGCATTTTCAAATGCTATTACAGTCAGTGGAGTGGTAATAATAATTCTGTCTATAGAATTAGTTTTACATCAGCCATGCATTTAAGCACAATTGATAAAAGCAAAAGAAAATACCAAATATGACCCATTCTTCCCATAAATGTCATATTGCCATAGATTTGGTTTACTGTTTAGTCCAAAAACCACATTCATGTGGGTGGCCGGCAGTGGTGCAGATTAGGTCGATGTCTGGTGGTGGCATAGACATGGCAAACAGCACAAGTTGTAGTGCCTGGTCCACAGGGTTGGTGGCCCAAATGTGGCTGTAATGATGACTCTGAAGCAGTCAAGTAGTACTACCTTATGGAAATGGCGGTGGCATAAGTAGCATTTGGGAAAGGATGCGTATTTTCCTCTAGCAACTGTGAACTGGCATCTTCTTAAATGTGGACTAGAAGTCACCAAGAAGATTATAGTGGAGGTGTTTCATTTGATTACCAAAATTAATATCTACCAAGACACTGCGCTGAGAAAATTTTACAGCTAGGAGTAGGACTTGAACAGCCATTGGATATTGGAGACCAGTGTAGATTTCGACAGAAGTGCTTCCTAAAATAGGAATATGTTAGAGAGGAACTTGGAGTTTGGAGTTTGAGGTAGGAGACATAGAATATGATGGATGTCAGCTCAAGCAGAGGCCCCAGGAAGGTGGACAGTAGAGGCAGTGTATGCATGCCTTTGTATAAGGAGAAAACCCTGCAGAGG
Source organism: Scalopus aquaticus (assembly GCA_004024925.1). Classification (NCBI taxonomy): domain Eukaryota; kingdom Metazoa; phylum Chordata; class Mammalia; order Eulipotyphla; family Talpidae; genus Scalopus; species Scalopus aquaticus. The sequence goes on from PVIJ01001665.1 coordinate 102,403, forward strand.
AACTGGAGTGAACCACAGAGCTGAGTATCTGGTAAAGACAGCAGCAGAGCAGGAGCTCTGGCCTGCACTGCCTTTTCCCCAACCCCTAAGAATGGTATTGACCCAGTGAGCTAGAGTATACAAAATGCCAAATCTATGATTCCGAGCCCCAGAAAAGAGGCATGAGAAGTTACAACAGACATCTCAGAAATACAGGAGACCATGGGAGACTACTATAAACATCTTTAGGGCCTCCCTGGTGGCGCAGCAGGTTAAAGGGCTGCGCTGTGGTGCTGTCGGTGGTGGTGACTCCAGTTGGACGCCCATCCAGGGAGATTCCCACATGGCGCAGCAGACCTCTCCTGCCTCACCTGCTGCTCCCCTCAGCAATGTATTACCGTCCATCTTCCTGTTCTGCCTTCCACTTTGTCTCTGGTGAACCCTCTCACCTCTGGTCTGTATCCCATCTTGTACGCATAAATAAATAAATCTTCAAAAAATATATAAACATCTTTATGCCCATGCATTGGATAACCTATAAGAAATTAATAATTTCCAAGAAGTATAAAGTCTTATAAGACTGAGTAAGGAAGGAGTATAAAACATGAATAGAGCAGTAATAAGAAAGGAAATTCAAACAGTAATTAAGTCTCCCAAAACAGAAAAGTCCAGGATCAAACGGCATCACTAGAAAGTTTTATTAAACTTTCAAAGATAAACTAATTCCTATATTCTTGAACTTTTAAAATTCAGAATGAGTGCCTCCAAATATACCTTATGAGCTCAAAATTTCTCTGACCAAATACAAAGATATTACAAAAATAATGAGAATAACAGCACAATATTACTGATGAACACCTAGGCAAATACCCTCAATGAAATCTTAGCAATGTGAACTCGACAACACATTAAAAAGATCAAACATCAGGAACAAGTGGGATTTATTTCAGGAAATAAGGGTGGCATACCATTTGCAAATCAATTTACCACATCAAAAAAAGGATAAATAAAAATCATATGATCATGACAACATCTATAGAAAAGGCTCTTAACAAGATTCAGCATCCATTTTATATAAAAGCTCTCAATAACTTGGGGATAGAAGTAACATAACATAATAAAGGCCATATATGTCAAGCATAATGTCAGTGGTGAAAAACTTTTATTCAAAGATCAGGTACAAGATGAGGATATATACTTTCACAACTAATAGTCAACATGTAGTTCTCACTACGATGATTAAGCAACAGAAAGATATTAAAAGAATACAAATTTGAAGAGAAGTAAAACTATCATTATTGTAGATGACATGAACATATAGAGAAAACCCTAGAGACTCAGTTAAAAACTTTCATTTTTTTATTTTTAATTAATTTATTTATGCATACAAGAGCTAGGATGTAGGCCAGAGATGTGGGGGGGGGGGTGGTGGTGAGAGGATTCATCAGAGACAGAGTGAGGAGCAGAACAGGCAGATCCACTGAAGTACAGTGCTGAAGGGAGCAGTGGGAGAGGCAGAAGAGGTCTGCTGCACCATGTGGGAATCTCCCTGGCCGGGGATTGAATTCATGCTGCAGTGGCTCTGGATAACTTCATAGGCTGAGACTTCACCCATTGTGCCACCAGAGAGGCCCAACTTTTAAATTTAACTGTAATATTCTTAGTCTTTAGTTTTCTTTTAGCTTCATATGCTGAGATTTAACCCCTTGTGCTACCAGGGAAGCCCTCAGTTAAAAACTTTTATTAACACTAAATCAATATGATAACATGGCATGCTAAACATCAACATACAAAAATCTATTGTACTGCTGTATGCAATGAACAGGAAGAGAAAGAAATCAAGAAAACATTCTAATATACTATTGAAGCTGGTGTGCATTGTTAATTTAGCATTTGGACCACAGGTTCTTGTCCCATAAAGCCATCAAAAAGGAATTCACAGACTTTTTAGATAAGTAAGCAGAGAGAAGCAAACTGTTCAAGAAAGTAAAGTTTATTCAAAAGAAGAAAGCAAGGACTCCCAGGTGCGCTGTTGCTGGAAAGGGGCAAAGAAGCCATTATGGGCCCATGTTTAGGGGCTATTTAAACATTTGTTTCTGTATTCTAAAATCACATCATCCTTTTTGTGACTGGTTCTCTGTGGCTGTACTTCCCTGGGCAGCTGTGTCCAGCTTTACAGTCTTATCTTTGTCTGTCTTTCACTACCCCTGTCAAAGATCTCTTAAAATTTACTCTCATTAGCCTTAATATTTACTGCCCTTATTAGTCCTTCTGGATTTGTCTATCCTTATCTCAGAGGTATTTTTAATTCTCCCAAAGTCTCTACCTGCACTGTCCCTAAAGCTGCCTAATTAACCCAAACTTGCCCTATGACTCACTCTCACAAAAATGTGAAATCAGAACCTAGGAATAAAGTTAACAAGGAGGTGAAAGACTTGTAGAACAAACCTTGTAAGACATTATTAGCAGGAACAGAAGAAGAAATGAAAAAATATAAATATATTTCTTTCTCATATATTGGTAGAACTAGAATTGTTAAAATGGTCATCTTATCTAAAGCATCACACAAATTCAATACATTCACTATCAAAGAATTGAGGGATTTTTTTTCCTGAAAATATAACAAACATTGCTGAAGTTGACATGGAACAACAACAGAAAAATCCTGTGGTTACCAAAACAACTCTGACAAAAAAAGAACAAAGTTGTCACAATCTCAGATTCAAACTATGCTACAAAACTATAACAATCATAACTGTGTGGTATATGAAAACACACCTACAGAAAAATAGAATGAAATTGAAAACCCAGAAATAAACCCACCCAAATATAGACAATTAACTTATGACAAAAGGGTTAAAAATATATAACGGATGAATAAAAGTGATTCATTAAAGTATACTTTCTTAAATTGGACTTCACAAAAATTTAAAATAGCTGTACTTTAAAACACAGATTAAAACTAAGTAGAGAGATGATAAACTAGAGAAAATATTGCAAACTATTGATAAAATTGATAGAATTTACATCTAAAATATATTGAGAACTCTCAAAAATACATAATAATATCAAATGGTTTCACCCATTGACTTGAACAGAAATTTCACTAAAGAAAATATAAGGATGTGAAATACGCACTTTATTTTGTTATTATTAGTCTTTAAAGATTTATTTATTTATTTATACATACAAGCTGGGGTACAGGTCAGAGGCATGGGGTGGCGAGAGGGTTCACCAGAGACAGAGTGGGGAGCAGAACAGGCAGATCAGAAATGCACTGCTGAGGGGAGCAGTGGGTGAGGAAGGAGAGGTCTGCCGCACCATGTGGGATTCTCCCCGGCTGGGCACCGAACTTGCACTGCGGGGTGCTGCCGACAGCTCCACAGCGCAGCGCTCAACCGCTGCTCCACCAGGGAGGCCCTGAAATATGCACTTTAAATGATGCTCGGTACTGTTAAGTAGGGACATTCAAAATAGAGGCAAATGAGATACAAATATGCTTCTATTATAATGGCTAAATAAAATTGAATACAAAATGCTGTTTAACTACAAACTTACTAAAACACTCAGGTATTTCTGGTAAGAATGCAAAAAAAGTATATGACTTTGGAAAACTTTTGGTATTTACTTATGAAATTATATACACACCATCTGACCCAGAAATCTTATTTCTTAGTATTTACACAAAATGAAACAAAACCTATTTTCACACAAAAACCTATATATAATGAGGTGGATGGCACATTCGTTAAAAAAGCACCAATCCTTTTCACACCAAGCAGCCTGATCCGGGAGTTTTCTTAATTCCATAGGCCTGTCTTCCCTCTTTCTTATTCAGAGATACCTAGTAAATGGTATGGGAAAAACTCTTTTGCCTATTGTAGCAGTACCAACAAGATTGGTGGGAGCTCCAGAGTCAACCAGTAAACCGAGCAGACCAAAACAGCATGGCAAAACTTGACAAATTACACTGTCTGGTAACACAGCCTACAGTAGGCCAAGACTTGCATGCTGAAACTAGTACTGTGACTGCCTGACAAAATAAAACATTTCAATAGGACTTGGTTTCATTGTCAGTTTATTAGTTATTTTATTACACTATAGCTTTGTAATGTTTATCATTAGAAGTAACACAATATCTATGTATCATGCATGTGAATTTAATAATATTGCAACTGAATAATCAATTTATTTACAACAACCAAAAAGCACAAACCTATATAAATAAGTTTATATAGCAACTTCACTTGTCATTTTCCAAAATTGAAACCAATCCAAATATCCCTGCACTAGATAAAATAGTGGTGGTACACTTATACAAAGGGGAACCAGTCAGCACTAAGAAGGAAAGAACTATTGACACAAAAAATTCATTTTTTTAAATCTCAATGCATTATGCTGAGTAAAATAAGCTTTATTCTAAAAACACATATTCAGGAATTCCACTTACATAGCTTTGATTCAGAAGTAAAACTATGATGGGATAGAAACTAAGTCTGGGAATGGGAAGTAGTATTGACTACTAATGGTGAAATTTAGGGGCATGGGAATTTTTTGTTTGTTCTATCGATTGTGCTTGTATTTACGTGACTATATAGCTTTCACAACACTTTTAGGACTGTACAATAAAAAGTGGATTTTGCTAGTAGTAAATGTTTACTTTAAATGAAAAAAAAAATCATATTAGTTTCATCTCTGAATATCATATTATTATGGTCATTAAAGTGGAGCCATTTCATAACCCATGAAAACATTATAACCACAACTACAGATTCTGGGATAATCCAAAATCCTCTCTTTCCAAAATGTTCCATTGTTTTATATTTCCATGTATTGTCTATATTATACAGGGAAGCAAGGGACACTAAAGCTGACCAAGGACACAATCTAAATAGTTTACTGGTCACCATCTGAGTTCTTCACCCACAAGTGCAATTACAAGAATACTCAGGTTCAGAGAACAATATTAATGGGATTTATTTAACAAATCAGGAAAAACAAAGAGTTGCTGAGGTCAAAAATGGCTTTTTACCTCACCTGAAGCAGTGTCCAGTGTTTTAAAGTCCTAAACACAAATGTTCCCAAAATGGCATCTTCCTGCCACTAAGAATACAGAACATGTAGTAGTCAGACTACAGGCCAGGTTCCAACTCATGAAGACAATAGAAGACGCAATGGGAGATGCTCAATAGAGCTGCCAAGATGCCCCAGAATAGCACCAGGGAAGCAACATTCAAAACAGCAGCTGCAACTGCCAAATGACCTGACAAATGCTCACACTCATGCAGCTCAGTGAGGTGTCCAGCTCCTGGCCTTCGCTGTCCCTGCCAGGCAGTAACAGCAGCAAAGCAGAACAATTTCAGTCACTCGGCCACTTGCAAAACCTCAGAATTTTTCCTCTCTGAGGCTGGCTGCTAGAGGTCTCTCCAGGTTCTTCAGAGGCCTGAACAGCCTTCTGGAAGATTAACATGGTGGGGGCAAAAATTGCTGACACCAAAATCACTGAAGACCTAAAAAAAAAAAAAAACGCTGAAATCCCAAAAGCTGGATCCCAAACACTGAATGCTGGGGGCTGCTTCTGCTGTCCCTTATATTTCTTATCAGAGTCTCCACTCCAAATGCAATACTTTTTAGCATTTTCCCTGGGGCTATCTCTCCTCATCAGCCACCCCCTCCAGGGGGCACAACGTGTAACAGTCTTTGGCTTCAGTCACCAGTTACATGTAAACTGTAGTTCTGTAATTAAATTCAGCAAGTACTTTTTCACTTAAAAATAAACATGTTTTAAAATTAAAATAAGTTCATAATTATTATTTGCCATGTACATTATTCAATCTAGTTAAAGGATAGTATATTTAACATTTTTTCAGTAATGGTAAATACGGTTACATTAAAATTTTTTAATATTATGAATAAAACTACATTGAACAACTTGATACAAACAATTTTTCTTTTATTTTTCTTTCCCACTGGGGTAACAGTCAGTGCATGGAACTATAGCAATAAGCACTTAATTTTCCTTCATAAATACTATTCATTTTTTCTAGAAATATCATTTCTTATTCCCAAAATAGAAATAACAACTATTTTATAATCTTTCATATCCCCTAATACACACACACACACACACACACACACACACACACACACACAAACACACATTTAATTTGTATGAAATGGTATATTTTGCTTTCATTTCCATATTTCTTGTGTATTAGTGATATACCATTTGAGTCATAGCTTATCCAAATACTTTGTCTATATACCTGTTTAACATATAAACATAGCAATATTGCCATGGATAAGTAGTCTTTCTTTAAATGTTCCCTTCTAGCTGTATTAAAAATAATATTAGGAAACTAAGAATATGTATTGTTCATCTGTAATATGTACAGTATCTACAGTATATTTCTAGTAGTTGCTTAAAGAAAAATTTTTTGAAGGAAGTAAGGAAGGAAAGAAGGAAGTGCATTCCTATGCGGAAAGAAATTACAAAAAAACAAGTATTCATCTTTGCAGACAAGCCTGGGAAAAAATCTCTCTGACATAGCTCTTAACATTGATAGTACACGATCTTTATTCTCTCCAGGACACCTTGACTCAAAACCATAATAATTCTGTAATAAAGCTACAGCGACATTGCTCCATTTAACTTCTTAAGAAAAACACTTCCATATAGAAGCATGGACTCAATATAAATAAATCATTCAGAAAATTTGCATTCTAAGAGTCAAATACATACTTGAAGAACTTCTTCAATCATCAATAAAAAGAAACAGATAATTTTAAGCTGAAGAATTAACAAGCATTCATCTTCAAATATATCACTGACACAGAGCAGTGAAATAACATTGAATAGATTGCCATACACAAAATAACTTTCTCTAGCTTGTCTTATTTTGCTGATTTGTGCCATTCATATTTTCATTATAAATATTAGGATGCTACCATAATTTCCTCTTTTTAAATTTTTATCTATTCAAGATGTACTTTATGTCTCAAATAAGGAAAACATTGTATTTCTATTCAGCATAAACTTAACAATTCTCCCTGTATTCATTTTGGGGATTTTGATTATTTTGCAGGAAAAATACTAAAACAGAAGAGATTTGCTATTATAGACCCAAAATGCTCAGTTTTGTTTTTCAACATCCCTTCTCATATCATTATACTGTACACAATGCCAGTCTTATTCAGGAGAGGCATTTTTATTTGTCAAGTGATATGGCAATTATAACAAGTACAATTCTGGCAGAATATTGGGCATAAGGACAAAGTTTATCTTTGACAAGGAGTATCAAAACCACAGATTAGTGACTCCATGTGAGAATTGTGTTATACCAAATAATCTTTCCTTACTCCACCTGCCAAAACTATTCAAAAAATACTGAAGGTCTATCTGGAGTGCTTAGAGACATTTCTGTTAATGCAAGGGTGACATGTGCATCAAATTTGGAATAATCTTGGCAAACTGAGAAATGATTATTGGTGACTGACAGTAAAGGTTTTCAGAGAGGTCAGAATGAAACATCTCTCTTTTTACTATGAATGACAGAGTCCCACATTCCATTGTCACACTAAATTCCCTTGTATTGTAGCTTAGGAAAATGAAAATAAACATTTGGAGCATTACTTCTAAGTCATGCAAAATGTGGCAGTTCCAATTTGCATTTGAATGGTAAATTGAAATGAGGCCCCAAAATGCTAAATCTAGCACAGACTAATACTGGAAAATACATAATTAAGGGTATTACTCTCCAAGGTTGCAAGGGAAAGAAATGAATGTCAGAACTGAACATCAAACTGTCCAACATTTCATTTATCAACATTTATGTAAATATACAACAGATTTATGATTTCCATTCCCTGCATTGAATCACACAACAGGGATTGTCAGAGAAACTAATTAATATTGACAATTATTATAATAACTGGTAAATGGCTTGACCTAACGGACTAGCTCTCTAGAATTCCTGAGGTCTTCAGAGCAACATGTTTTCAAGAACTATCTCAAGACAAAGAAAATAATTTCGGATTGCAGCAAAGAAATAATAGAGAAAATATCTAACTAAGATTAAAAACTATATTGTTAACCACATGGATTGCCCACAAAAGCCATTATTTGTAGGAAAACATGGATGAAGTGACAAAGCACATTTTTAGTACAAGAAAGTGGGGAGAATTGGTCAAAACATTTATTGAGTGTTTACTGCTTCTGAGTCCTCTAGGAAGATCCTCAGTTAAAAAGATTAACACTATAAAATGCAGTCTTAAAAGATCTCACAAGGAAGGGCCTCCCTAGTGGCGCAATGGGTTAAGCACAGTGCTGTGGAGCTGTTGGTGGCTGCGGTGTAAGTTCAATGCCAAGCCAGGGAGATTCCCACATGGCACAGCAGACCTCTCCTGCTTTGCCCGCTGCTCCCCTCAGGAGTGTATCTCGGTTGATCTGCCTGTTCTGCTCCCGACTCTGTCTCTAGTGAACCCTTTCACTGCCCCACACCTCTGGCCTGCATCCCAGCTTGTATGCAAAAATAAATAAATGTTTAAAAATAAATTTTCACAGGGGACTGTGAGAAATATAAAGAGAGTGGGGAAATAACACGTAATAAGAGAAATGGTGCAAATCAGTGTGACCATCTTGTAATGAATTTATATGGAAGGGAAATATTTATAAAGCTTATAAGAGAAACACTAAACCCTTTACTAGCTGTGATGCCTAAACTAAATTTTAAAGAATGAATGTATGTTCATCCTTTAAGACTAATCGTGATCAGTTTGCTGTCAGCATAAGAAAATATTTATAATTCATTTTAAATTTCTTAGATATGATACTGAATCATATACATATCTAGTATTTCAAAGAGATGTTAAGAACACGAAGATATGATTTCTCTTACCTTCTGCTGAATTTGAAAACCTGATAACTTTTTTTGACTTTTCATCTAATTAATGACTTTCCTTTGTTCACTTACTATCTGGTGTTTGAGTTAAAAATATTTAAATAAACAAATCTGATTTTCGACCTTAGACTGTGTTAGGAACCCCAGGTTAACAAGGCCTTGGTGAGAAAGGAAAATCATATATGTTTTGCTTTGTTTTTTCTTTTTGTTTGATTGCTTTTGTGGTCACGGTTGCTGATTTTTGGCAAAAGACTCCAAAAGGAGGGTGTTGATGAATTCACTGAAATTAAAAAAAATAATAATAATAATCTGTGATTTCCCACTTAACTTTCTACATCTTATGAAAGTGATCATTACTTTTTGGGGTTGAAACATGTATCAAATAAATGGGCATGAACTGTAAAAGTTATATCAATTTGGGAGAATGTCAGATATTTGAGAATGCCTCTTCTTTAGAATTGTTTGGTTTTGTGTAGCAAATGATATGCTAGCATCATGCCGTAAATGCAATTAAATTGTCAAAAATTCTGACATGGCAAAGTGTGTGCTCCCTGTATTTTCAGATTACATTATTCCAGAAGACAGAAAGTGACATAAAACCTTAAATTTTAGAGGAAAACAAAGGGTTTCTGTGGCATAAACACAATGCAATATGTCTGGGGGGAGTGTGTCATATTCTTCAAAGATTTCAAAAACAAAACAGTTTAAACCATAAAATCACCATGACATCACAATGCTTAAATATACATGAATGCTAAACACATACACATAAACATATAGATGCAAACCCATACACAAACATGTCACCACCGCCTCCCCTGAATTACATGTTTCGGAATAATTGTGGACCACGATGGCATATGCAGACATTCCGTACTTCACTCACAGGAGGATAATCTGAAAGCTGTCCAGAGAATGCTTCCAAATACATTCTATGTGGCCAAAATTACACTGATAACAAAACCAGACAAAGAAATCACAAAACAAAAATAAAAGCAAAACTACAAATCAATATTACTGTTGAAAAGAGGTGTAAGTATCTTCCACTGATTCAAGCAAAGTAAATTCAACAATGCATTGAAAGGATGTTTACATCGTGAACAAGTAGGATTTATTCCATGGATACAATACATGCAGGTGACTCAATATCTGTGAACTGATCAATGAAATTTGCCATAATAGTAAATGAAGAGATAAAAATCATATAACTATATCAATAAATGACGAGAAAAGATTTGATAAAATTCAATATTCTGTTATGATAAAACCTTTAAAAATGTATTAAGATGAGACATACCTCAACATGATAAAGGTCATAAATGGCAAACTCACAAGTAACATAATTTTCAATTGTGAAAATATAAAATTTTTTACCCTAACATCTACTATAAGATAGGATGTTCACTATCACCATTAATACTCAACATAGAATTGGAAGTACTAGCTATAGCAATTAGGCAGGAGAAATACAGGAAACTAATATAAAATGGGAAAGAATAAGTAAAACTATCACTATTCACAGATTATATAATAATATACCTAAAAGTCCTAAGGATTCTGGGCCTCCCTGGTGGTACAAGGGGTTAAGTCTCAGCCCTATGAAGCTATCTGCATCCACTGCAGCACAAGTTTGATTCCTGGCCAGGGAGCTTCCCACATGGTACAGCAGACTTCTCCTGTCTCACCTGCTTATCCCATCAGCAGTGTATTTCAGTCCATCAGCCTATTCTGCTCCTTACTCTGTCTCCTGTGAATCTTTTCATCCCCCACACCTCTGTCCTATACCCCAGCTCCTGTATGCATAAATAAATAATTCTTTAAAAATAATCTGAAAGATGCTACTAAAAAATTAATTGATACAAGAAATCAGTCAGCAAAGTAGTATAAACTTATAAAAATAAGTTGTGTTCCTATGTGTACACAAGCTAGATGAAGAAGAAATAAGAAGACAATCCCATTTGCAATCACATAAAAAAGAATTAAGTACCTAGGAGTAAACTTTAAAGAGATGGTGAAGGGACCTCCCCCGTGGCACAGGGGGTAAAATCTCAGCACTATCAAGCTATTGCCATCCACTGCTTCATGAGTTGGATCCCTGGTCAGGGTGCTAAGCCACATGGTGCAGCAGACTTCTCCTGTCTTGCCTGCTGCTCCTTTCTGTAGTGTATTTCAGTAGATCCACCTGTTCTCTGTTTCACTCTGTTTCTGGTGAATCGTCTCGCCCTCTACCACCCCCCAAAAAAAAACTCTGCCCAACACCTCAGTTCCTGTATGTATAGACAAATGAAAATAAATATTTAAAAAATAAGAGGAGGTGAAGGACCTATACAATTAAAATATAAACATTGTTCAAAGAAATGAAAGAGGGCACAATGGGCCTCCCCAGTGGCGCAGTGGTTGAGCGCTACGCTGTGGAGCTGTCAGCAGCACGCGATGGGAGTTCGACACCCAGCGATGGGAGTTTGACACCCAGCCTGGGAGAGTCCCACATGATGCAGCAGACCTCTCCTGCCTCACCCGTTGCTCCCCTCAACAGTGTATTTCTGATATGCTTGTTCTGCTCCCCACTCTATCTCTGGTGAACCCTCTCACTGCCCCACACCTCTGGCCTGTACCCCAGCTTGTATGTATAAATAAATAAATCTTAAAAAAAAAAAGAGGGCACAATGAATTGGAAAGATATTCCCTTGAAAATATTAACATTGCAAAAATGACCGTACTACACAAAGTATTACACAAATTCTATGCAATGTGTGTGTAGGTTTCAAATGTATTCTTCGAAGAAATAAGACAAATATTAATGAAATTCATATGGAATAACAACAACAACAACAACAAAGCACCATTAGTAGACAAAGCATCCTGACAAAGAAAAGAAGGAATGAACTTCCAGGGTTCAAGTTATACTACCAAGCCTTCGTAAATAAAGCAGCATGGTAATGGAACTAAATAGACACATAGGCAAAGGTAATAAAAGTGAGAGCCCAGAAATAAAACTCACACATATAATTACAGCTAATCAGCTTTGATCAACTTCTTAAATATTATTAATTATAATTCCTTCACAGTAACTGAAAACGGAATGAATTGTAATTTAAAAATGCTGAAAGTAATGTACATGATTTTATTGGTAAAGATTTTCCAAAGTTGTGAGATTATCTGTTTAGTCAGTTGCTATTATTTCTCTAAAGTAGGGTAATTAATTTAAAATTTATACCTAAAAATGTAAGGGTGGTGATACAGAACATTGAAAGGAGTATACAATTCAGTTTGACAATTTTTTAAAGTCTTCTGGGAGGCAGGGGGTTCCAAATTAGTTAGAAGAGTTGGAATTTGTATTTCAGAGTCGACAATAGGAAGCATTACATGGCTCCCAGTAGTTTCCTCTAAGCAAGGTGAATACAGGGTAGCTCCATTGTGACAAAGTCCGAAGGAAATGAGCCTGCCGAGACTTATGAACCATTTTCTAGTTTAATTAAGTTATTAAAGTAGAAACCCATTCCTGAATCTAAAGGCGTTGCTCCTATAAGTAAGGATTAGGGAAATCTCAAACAAGTTTTGTCAATCTAATCTCTGGAAAATCAAAAGAAACAGGTGCCTTTGCTGACAAGGGCACACATATACCAGTTCAGTAATGTGTGTGGTTTGTTGTAGAGGACATAGAAAATTCACAAATGGGGAACCTTCATGGATTTTGCCACTCAATGTGTAATATTTCCTTTTGTATCACCATATTCTATAGTTCTCCACCTCAGGAATATAAGAGAATCTGTGAACTTGCGAAGGTCTACATTTATTTACCTGTTCCCAAGAAAAAAGAATGATTTTCTAATAGAAGAAACCAGTAGATGGAGTGCAGAGTCAACAACACCCTGTCCACATGAACCTCCCCTTGGAGTACAGTCTTCCCAAAACCCAAGTATATGGCACCATACATACACTAAAAGCCTGTGCAGGGGTGGAATGGACACCCAGATTTTCTGGACGAGTACATCAAATCATGTAAAGGGAAGCAAATATCCCTTTGATCTCAAGTCCAGTAATAGTCCCCTGAACTATTTGGCAGAGGAATAGTAATATTTAGGTTATTTCTCAATGGGTTGTGCATTTGAGAGTGAGAAGTGTGTAAAACTGAAAAAAATATAAAAGATGTGGAAATAATCAGCCATCGAGCTGTCAACCAGAATCATTTAGACAGAAGCAAAAGAAAGGCAGTGACCTCGGGCCTCCCTGGTGGCGCAGCGTTTGAGCGCTGCGCTGTGGAGCTGTCGGCAGCGCGCGATGCGAGTTCGACGCCCAGCCAGGGAGAATCCCACATGGTGTGGCAGACCTCTCCTGCCTGGCCCGCTGCTCCCCTCAGCAGTGTATTTCTGATCTGCATGTTCTGCTCCCCATTCTGTCTCTGGTGAACCCTCTCGCCGCCCTACACCTCTGGCCTGTACCCCAGCTTGTATGTACAAATAAATAAATCTTAAAAAAAAAAAAAAAGAAAGGCAGTGACCTCACATCAGACATGAGTGATTGCTGACCTAGTGTCTAGCGCTCGTTTTCTTTGGGTAAACATTGTTGAACTGGGCCTCCCTAGTGGCGCAGCAGTTAAGCGCTGCTCTGTGGAGCTGTCGACAGTGAAGAGGTGAGTTAGATACCCGGCAGGGGAGATTCCTACATGGTGCAGCAGACCTTTCCTGCCTCTCCCACTGTTCCCCTCAGCAGTGTATTTCCGTCGCGCTGCCTGTTCTGCTCCCCACACTGTCTCTAGTGAACCCTCTCGCCACCCCACGCCTCTGACCTGTACCCCAGCTTGTATGCATAAATAAATAAATCTTTGAAAAAAAAAAGAAGTGAAACCTTTCGATATTTTTCTCTTTCTTTCTGGCTTATTTCACTGAGTATGATCCCCTCTAATTCCATCCATGTCGCTACAAATTGCATGTGTTTATCTTCTTTCCATGCTGAATAGTATTCCATTGTGTATATGTACCACATCTTCACTTATAACAGGACTATAGGGACACCAAATAGGAGAGAGACACTTGGGGGGTGGGGGGAGGGGAGGATAAGGGCACAAAATGGAGTAGAAAAGAACACAAGGGACCACAGAGATGGATCACGGGTGAATTGGTGGTGGGTTACCCAAGGGGAATACAAAATGTTAAGATATAAATAACAATAAATAAATAAATAAATAAATATATATATATATATATATATATATATATATATATATATATAAAAGAATTACATAGAAGCTATATTAAAAAAAAAAAATTTGTGCTGTCCCAATGAAGGGCAAGGGCTCTGCAGAGATATCAGGATACACCCTTATCTTATGTAGGAAGAATGTAAGGAGACATAATCTGAACTCTCAGAATTTGAAGCAGTTTCACCATGGGATTAATGAAGCTCAAGCTTTAGAGCCTTCTCTTGCTCAGATATTTCCTGTAGCTTAGTGGGGTCTCTTTCTGAAACAGTAGGCAGAAACAGTGATTGGACAAGTACCAGAAAACAGAACACTCCTGCCTTCCTGGAGATTATACTTTAAGATCCTGATGCAAGAAGTGTCAGTGAACAATTTAGCACTCTCTCTATTCAGTCTCCAGTAACAATCTGTCCCTGCAGATTAGCTAAAGTCACCAGACTCTATCTTTGACACAAAAGAGGAAAATGTGAATTAGCTGTTGTTTATTTCATGATGAAATCCTCCCTGAAGAGTGGGCCAAGATGAAAAGGCGATGGGTTAAGAGAGTTGCCAATGACTAAGAAATGGCTTGACTAGATCAACTGTAGTATCAGAGGTCATTCCAGAGTAAAATGAAGGTCTGGAATCCTCTGAGGGCTTGCTCTAGATAAGACTCTGAAGAGAAACCAACTACAGAAGTTACAGGTGTGAGGTTACCACAATAAGATGTGGAAAAGGAAATAAACCTATTTTGACCAACCAAATTATATTAAGTTTTCTATTCTCAATATTTAAATTTATATATTTTTTGAATCATTGTTGTATAAAGAATATCACAGAATATGCCAAATAGTGTAAAAAATACATTATACGGATGTACTAAGCAGTTAATAAATGCCATTTTATTGAGTTTTTTGTAGTTGTGATATGTCAGTTTTTTGTAGTTTGCTTTGATTTCTTTCATTTGTAATAAATTTCATTTTCCAAACAAATTCTATCTTACAAATTTTCATTTTTAAAAACGGTTCCAAAAATTGTATAAATGTTGCTATCTGCAAATCCACATCTTCCTTTGCTCAAAAATAAGCATATATTTACCTTTGATGCAAAATAATTCATAGTTTTTAAATCTGTTCTTATTAAATATTATTTATTTATGTCCTATTAAAAATGTAAAAACTTCTTTTGAATACTAGCCTTCAGTGAGTAACTGTGTCTGGATAGCATCCTACGTAAATGTAAATGCCAACTCTTTGGGGGCACATTTCATGCTAACCATTCTTAAATTGCTATAGCAAAGCTTCAGGTCCTGGGCCGTGGTCACCAACCAGACTTGGTGTCATTTCATGCAGAGTTTGACACAGATTCCATACCCATATTATGATTAAATGTGATTTCAGGCCCATCCCAATATTTTGGTCAAACACAAATACATTTTCCTTCTCTGACAAAAGAGAGTGCATTGGTTACTCATTACTGTGTAACAAGACCTTTCAATTGTGAGGAACCTGAAACAATAATCTTTTTGTTTTTCACATTGTGTAGTTTACTGTGTTCAACTGGGTGATTTTTCTTGCTAGGAAATGTCAATATTACCTGTAGTCACCTGTGGGCTTCCTCAGGTTGGGCCTTCATTAGGCTGACTGATGATGGAGCCTAGCATCGATTAGCAGACCACCTTCTCTAAAGACCAGATCACCTTCACGTGAGCTCTTTATCTGTTCTCAGTTCACAATTGTGTTGCTGAGTCTAAACAGTGCTTAAGAGTGCCATTCCAAGAGAGAGAAGACAGAAACCTCTAGTCCTTATAAAGTCTAAGTCTACAAAAGGTACAGACTCACTTTTGATATATTCTATTAATTAAAACCTTTATAGTCTAGCCCAGAGTTAAGGAAGGGGAATCAATGGAAAGAGTAACAATGAATCCATATTCATTTATAAACCACTGTACAAATTGTATAGTTCCCAGATCCCCCAAAATTGCAATTAAATTCCCAGAAAGTACTAGTTACAGCAAGTTAAGGCCTCTCAGGTGAATATATTTATTCTTTCATGTCTTTATCTTTGAATTGTGCCTGAAACTGTGCAAACTTGAAATGGATTAAATTTAAGGATCTTTATATGTACTATTTTATGACTTCTTATCATCATAGCCTGCATTTCTCCTATCTAACACAGTATTGTTTTCCTACCCAGAAAAAAAAAAGTTATTAATAAGTTGATCAATGTTATTAAAAGTAAATTCATTATTAACTTTAGTAACTTAAGTAACCATTTAAATTGAGTTGGGCCCTGACGGTAAGAGATACGTTTTAGTAAACCTGCTTTTGAGATTGAGCTGAAAGATTTTTATCCTATCTGGAATAAAATAATATAAACAAGAATGTTCCTACATATGCTACAATAATTATCTTATAATTAAGGTTTTATAAACAAATTATAGATGTATGGCATTTTCAGAAATATATGTTTAATTAGCACCAATCTGAATCAGATGGACATTTAATAAAATAGTCTTCTGGGAGATGTAGTAATTCTACTATTACAGAGTCACACCATATGCTGTGACATTAACATTTTGGGGATTTCTTATAGAATATATTTACAAAAACACCATATCTTGTTAAAAGTGAAGCTACAATGATAGCTTTTAAATACATCAAATCTGATGTTTATAATGGCCTAAATAAAGTCCTAAGCCAACTCTACATACCAAAGGGGCTAAAGTAGTGGTATCCAATACAATCTAATCAAGAACGGTCACAGGAGTTTATGCCATCTGGCATCACATAAAGCCAAGTATTCACTTAATGTTAAAGTTCAGAAGTTTCACTCTTCCTTGATTAACTCAGTTGGGAATGCCACAGTGTATGCAATTAGTAAAAAATGAATCATGCACACTAGGAATATGCTATCAGGCAAAACATTCCTAGATATTTTATCACTCCTTCATTGTTAAAGATGCCTGAATGTTACATATTCTTCTGCAAGATTTTCATCACACAATGATGTTGCTAAAAACTGTCATGATAAAACTTGCCATCAGGTAGGCAATTTCTTTAAACACTGTAAATACTCCCTTTATTTGTGGAGTGGCTAAGAGAACAGTCCATTAGGTCAAAATTAACTGGTTGACCATTAAAAAAATCTGGAAACTTACACTCAACTATATTTTATCAAATTTCAGACAGTACACATTGTAAAATTCATAAATGTAATTTCTGGAGCAAGCAGAAAATTTAAAACAAGATTAATCATTTTTTCAAAATTCCTCTACTAGATAAATAGCTCAAAAAATCAATCTGCTGGTATTAGAGATACTGCTTAGATATCATTTTACCCTGGCTGTTTTTAAATCATCTATAGAGCTTATAAAAAAAATAGATGCTTGGGTTTTACATTCCATATATTTCTTTTTTTAATGTTTTTATTTATTTATGCATAGAAAAACTGGGGTGTCGGCCAATCCACCTGTTCTGTTCCCCACTCTGTCTCTGTTGAATCCTCAGGCAAAACAGGAGAAGGAAAATTATTTAGCCTAATCCATAGAAATAAGTACTGAGCAACAAACATATTGTGGAAGAAGAGGAATTTACTACAATCAATGCATAAAAGAAAACACTTAACATTACAGAACTCACCAAACTACTGGGAAAATACTTCAGAGCCACTGACTGCTTATAGAATTACGAGAACAATGAACAATGGATGGAAAAATGAAAAATACACCAAGGACGGATAAAACATGAAAAAAATGCAAAGAGATCACAGAGATAAAAGAATGCAGTAGTAGGTTTTACAAATACATTAAGAAAAAATCACAACTAGACATAGCAAGATCAAGGAACAAATCCATAAGTTTGATGATAGAATAATGTAAAACATCCAAGAGAACAGCAAAGAGAAAAAAAAGAGATGTCAAAAAATGAAGTCAACATTAGAGAGTAATGTAAATGCATGAAGAAGATAAACTTGCACATCATTGGAGTTCCAGAGAGAAAAGAGGGAAAGAAAGAAACAGAAGTCTTATTTGAGACATTAACCAAAACAAACAGACACCCTACCAACTGGGAAATGATCTTTGCACACAATATATCTGATAAATGACTGATAACAAATATTTACAAGGAACTCCCACAACTCAACAAAAACAAAGTTAACAATCCAGTCAAAAAATGGGCAGAAGAGCTAAAAAGGCACTTCTCCAAAGAAGAAAAGCAAATGGCCAACAGATACATGAAAAAATGCTCAATATCACTTATAATCAAGGAAATGTAAATCAAACCATTATGAGATACCACCTCACACCTGTAAGGATGGCACACATTAAAAATATAGGCAACAACAAATGCTGGAAATGATGTGGAGAAAAAGGAACTCTTCTACACTGCTGGTGGGAATGTGAACTGGTCCAACCACTATGGAAAGCTGTATGGCGATTCCTCAAACTGCTCAACATGGAACTTCCATATGACCCAGCAATACCACTTTTGGGAATATACCCAAAGGACACAAAAACACTAATACAAAATGATACATGCATCCGTATGTTCATTGCAGCACTGTTCACAATAGCAAAGGTATGGAAGCAACCCAGATGTCCAAAAATAGATGATTGGATCAAGAAGATGTGGTACATATACACAATGGAATACTATTCAGCATTCAAAGAAGATAAACACATGCAATTTGCAGCGACATGGATGGAATTAGAGGGGATCATATTCAGCGAAACAAGCCAGAAAGAAAAAT
>PVIJ01001665.1:121312-189207 GCA_004024925.1 Scalopus aquaticus
GAGGATAAGGGCACAAAATGAAGTAGAAAAGGACACAAGGGACCACGGAGATAGATCACGGATGAATTGGTGGTGGGTTACCCAAGGGGAATACAAAATGTAAAAGATATAAATAACAATAATGTATATATATTAAAAAATAAAAATAAAAAGTTTGAAATCATTAAAAAAAAAAAGAAAAACATAGTCAAAACATCCCCAAACAAAATCCAGATCTTGGATGTTCAAAAATTTCCAAACAAAATAAACCTAAAGCAATGAGACCAAGACACAATATAATTAAGATGGTAAGATGTAAATACAAAGACAGATTCCTAAAAACTGCTAGAGAAAAACAGTGTCCCGTATAATGAAAACTCCGTAAGATTATCGACAGCTTTTCAGCAGAAACTTCACTGGTGAGAAGGTAATAGACTCATGATACACTCAAAGCACTAAAAGACTTCAAACCAATAACCCCCTTTCTAAATAGGCCAACAGTAAAAATGAAGTAGCAAATTAAGAGTTTTGTAGAAAACAACATTAAAAGGAATTCATATCCCCTAAACTGACATTGCAAGAAATTGTACAGAGTCTTAGGTAAAATGAAAAGAACACTCCATAACAATTTATGAGTGAGAAGAAAATAAAATGGGAACTAGTAAAAGAAGTTCAATATTAACTTCTTTTCATTTTAGAATGGGTTACAAGTGTAGAACATTAGAAACTACATTGTAACCTTAGAATAAAAACAAGTAGATAAAACAAAGAAAAAAATGAAATCAAGTACTAAAACTAAAGGTCATAATCAAAATAGAAGAAAACAAGGAAAGAACACCCACCACACCTCTGGCCTACACCCCAGCTCTTGTATGTATAAATAAAATAAATTTTAAAAAAGAAAGAAGGAAATAATAAAAATTAGATCGCAAGTAAACAAAATAGTAGTCAACAGTACAGTACAAAAATTTAATGAAGCCAAGAGTTGGTTATTTGGGGGGAAAAAGCATAAATAATAACATATATAGCTAAGATCACTAGGAAAAAAGGAATAAACTAATAGAATCAGGAATAAAAGAGAAATTACAACAGATATCTAGAAATAAATTGATCATAAAAGAATTTCACAATCTAATGTTGTGAGGTTAACATTACTCTGATACAAAACAGCAAAGGACATCACAAAAAAGAAAACTATAGATCAACATCCTTGATGAAATAAGATGTAAAAATTCCTCAATAAATTTGTAGCACATTAAAAACAGTAATAAATTAAAGATACAGACTATGATCAAATGGGATTTATTCAAGGAATGCAAACATAGCTCAGCATCTGTAAATCAATGAATGTTATTCACCACATCACCAAAATAAAAAAACATATTCACATAACTCAGTGATTCCCATGTTTCATTGTGTGTAAGAATTACCTGTATTCTGAATTCCTGTAGTTCATCCCACATTCTGTTGATTGTATCAACATGGTACAATTTTTGAAAAGCTCTTTAGGAATTGCAAAGTACAATATAGACTTAAATGCACGATTGTTCAAACACAATCTAAATTTATATTCACCTAGCAGTGCAAGGTCAATTTGGTAGGCTAGGGTTGTGTTTTATAGGAGTAGACTAATAGGGGAAATTTATTTTGTATTTTCATAGCAATTTATTTTTAAATCTATGCAGTGATCTAATAATTTTGTAGTCAAGAAAGTATTTGACTGATACAAATCTCATCTTTTCGCTCTACAACATACAAAAAAAATTTTTATTACTAATTCCTCATTAAGAATTTAAAAGTCAAATAATAATTCGTATGACAAACAAATTTTTTAAATATCCATCAGTGATGATTTTCAATTAGTAACACAAAATGAAGACAGACTGTTCTTAATTCTAAAACATGAAAAAAAACTAGAGTAATTGGATATGCATTTTAGTAACTGATATAAGTCACTCAGAGTACATGAGGTAAGTTATATTAAAATATAGAACTTGCTAACTTTTCATGTAAATCACCAAATAAGTGGCTAAATATAAGTTTCACTAAAAATAACAGTGTGATTCAAACTCCAGGAAATGAACTGTTGTTTGTTGTGTCTCTGCATTTCAAATAATCTTTAGAAGAAACAACCCTATTCCTCAAAGCAGACAAAATATTCAACTCTATAAATAGAAATGTGAACTTTTAGAGAGATGTTCTCTGACAGTATGGAAAATGTTAAGTTCTTTTTTTAAAAAAAGATTTATTTTTTTATTTATACATACAAGCTGGTGATAGGCCAGAGGTGTGGGGCGGCGAGAGGGTTCACCAGAGACAGAGTGGGGAGCAGAACAGGCAGATCAGAAATACACTGCTGAGGGGAGCAGCGGGCAAGGCAGGAGAGGTCTGCTGCACCATGTGGGATTCTCCCTGGCTGGGCTTCGAACTTGCGTCGCCGCTGCTGACAGCTCCACAGTGCAGCGCTTAACCGCTGTGCCACGGGGGAGGCCCCGGAAAATGTTAAGTTCTTTAAGAAATTTCTGTTCTCTATTTATGTTGACCTCAAAGCACTTTCATGTCATGCATTATCCTTGGGTATGCAAAGAACCAAGTGTAGATTACCTTTGTGTGAAAGTCAATGTAATTCTTTTGTATATACCATATAATAATAGAAAGTAACATTTGAAATTTATGAAGCACGCATCGCATCTGTACTCTGCCACATTTGGTTCCTAACATTTGGGGTAGGTTGGAAGGAATGGGGACTGCTGTTATTAAGTCTTTGGCTTGAAATCCAAGGTAACATGGCATCTCAGTAAGATAAGCAGAACTTGAACCCTAGTGATAATATTAATTAAAACTCAGTGGTCAGGACTCCTTGGTGGCCTAGGGGTTAAGTCTCAGTGCTATCATCACCACAGTTCAATTCCCGGCCAGGGAGATAAACCACATGGCTCAGAAGACCTCTCCTTTCTCTCTGCTGCTCCTCTCAGCAGTGTATTTCAGTAGATCTGCCTGTTTTACTCCTCACTCTGTCTCTGGTGAATGTTCTCACCGCTCACCTTCTGGCCTACACCCCAGTTCTTCTATTTAAAAAAAAAAATTAAAAATCCAGTGGTTTTCCTGTGAAGGTCCATGTTTTTAGGAAAACCTTATCCTCATGAAATAAGGTACCAGAGAAGATAATGGGAAATTGTTCTTTTTGCTTCATGTATGTGTAAAGTATTTTATATATATGGTTAAATAGCTGAGAAGTAGCTATTAGAGAAAGGCAACCTTTATTAGGATTTAGCATTGCTGTGTTTTTTTTTTTTTAATAACTTAGTGAGCTGAACTAATCAATGTGATCAAGTAATGGTCTATGAAATTCTATTTTAAAACAAAGTTGTTAAAGAATTCAAAGAAAAGTATCTGAATCTAGAAAGGTCTTATTAGTAATTTCCTTTAATGTTGTAATGAAATTCAAATCAAATCATAGTGAGGATTCAGAAATAAAGGTTCAAAAAATGTGAAAATTGATTTTACAGAGTTTCATTTCAAATCAAGTATTAATAGTTATGTTTTAAAACCTTGAAAATGGAGGTTCATATAACAAACCTTTAACTGTCATAACTATAACAAGGGTTCATTGCAATCAAGAAACATTGTGGTAGAGAGTGTGATGTCTATTTTACACACTTAGTTGAAATAAACTGTCAGTATTATATTTCCCAGATAATCAGCCCAATCTAGCTTCTATGTAAAGGAGCATTTGAAGGACTCATAGTATCATTAATTCTCACCTTCGAAAGTTCCTTAGCAAACAGGGACAAAAGGTGAATGACTAATGATAAAAAGGTTAATTAAATTAAGATCTTTCCCTGTAATGGCAAACTCAAGAAAGATTTTATTGACATGCCAAAACTCTCATGATCTACTATTAATTGTGGAAAATGCATGATGTCAATTGAATTAGTTTGTGAGGACTTCCCTAACAAAATATCAAGGCTTTGTGGCTTATAAACAGAAGTTAATCTCTAGTTTTGAAGACCAGAAATCAAAGCTCAAGGTATCGGCATGTTTTACTTCTGTGGAGAATGCTCTCCTGGGCTCGTAGGTGACCACCTTCCCATTGTGTTCTTTCAAGACTTTTCCTTTTGTGCATGCTGACTCTTGGTGTCCATTTCTCTGTTTAGGATACCCGGCATGTTGGACTATATTCCAATCTTAACAGTGTCATTGTAACTTAATCACTTCTTTAAAAACTTCCTCTCTAAAGTCACATGCTGAGATCGTAGGAGTTAGAAATTTACCATATAAATTTTAAGGGGAAAAGACATAGTTGATAGCATCATTTATATGCAGAAACAATTCTCTCTGGTTATATGATTATCTATGTTATGACAAGAAATAAAAGGAAATGGGGCCTCCCTGGTGGCGCAGCGGTTAAGCGCTGCTCTGTGGAACTGTGGACAGCCGCGAGGCAAGTTTGAGGCCTGGCCAGGGAGATTCCCACATGGCGCGGCAAATCTCCCCTGCCTCGCCCATTGCTCCCCTCAGCAACGTATTTCCATCCATCTGTCTGTTCTGTTCCCCACTCTGTCTCTGAGGAACCCTTTCATCGCCCCATGCCTCTGGCCTGTACCCCAGCTTGTATGCATAAATAAATAAATCTTAAAAAAAAGAACTAAAAGGAAATATGATAGACTGCTAACAGAAATAAATGAGTAAAATAATTGAGGCTAATTTTATTGCTATCCTTATATTCTTCTAAACTTTAAGCAATGCATATTTACTAAAACAGGAATAAATCGAATTATTACTCACAAAATAACAGGCCATCCAGTTGAGGAAGTATTAGGTTGATGAACCAAAAGACTTCTTTAAAAACTTATCTATATTGATAATTGTCTTCTTGGGCTTCCCTGGTGGTGCAACTGGTTAAGTCTCAGACTATAAAGCTATCTGCAGCCACTGCAGCACAAGTTCGCTCCCCAACCAGGGAGAGTCCCACATGGCACAGCAGACCTCTCCTGCTTCACCCTCTGCTACCCTCAGAAATGTAATTCAGTCGACCTGCTTTTTCTGCTCCCCACTCTGTATCTGGTGAATCCCCTCACCACCCCACACCTCTAACCTACACCCCAGTTCTTGTATGCATAAATAAATAAATCTTTAAAAAATAATAATTGTCTTCTTATTTTATTTCATTTCCTTTTCTTCCCTTTAAAAAAAAAAAAAACTTTAAAATATGTCTTGGCCCTCCCTGGTGGCGCAGCAGTTAAGCACTGCGCTGTGGAGCCATCAGCAGCAGCAAACCAAGTTCAACGCTTAGTCAGGGAGATTCCCACATGGCGCAGCAGACCTCTCCTACCTCGCCCGCTGTTCCCCTCAGCAGTGTATTTCCATCGCTTTGTCTGTTCTGCTCCCCACTCTGTCTCTGGCGAGCCCTCATGCCTTTGGCCTGTACCCCAGCTTGTATGCATAAATAAAGAAATCTTTAAAAAAAATAAAATATGTCTTAAGTAAAAGTCTTAATCGTCCAAGATGTAATATTGGCAAGAGCACAGCTCCTCTAGCGGATGCAAGTTCATTGTAACTTTCAAAGAATTCAGTAAAACTTTAAGTACATTGATGGCATTGACTAAATCTTAATCATCTTTGAAACTTATGATCTCTTAGTGCCTTCAACAGAACACATGCTAAATAAATATGTTAAAAGACAGGAGACTCATCGTTATTTCTTCAATGAGAAAGCCACAAAAAGTATTCTGATTCAGTCAAAGCAAGTTGTTTCAATCCATGCTCTCCTTATCACATAGGTAATTTTCAGCATTCCACAAAAGGTCTCTGCTTTGGTTTCCTCATGCATTCATAATGCAGAAGAAAATCAATTTTCCTAACAACTGGTCTAGGTCCAGTGATAGAATTTCCTTTGTTTAGGAAAGGTCTGTGATAAACACTTGGAATGTAAGATAAGAAGCTAAGAACAAGTGTCCACAGCAAATTAAAATAATCCAAAAGGATACATGTACCCGTATGTTCACTGCGGCACTGTTTACAGTAGCAAAGGTATGGAAGCAACCCAGATGTCCAAAAATAGATGATTGGCTCAGAGGATGTGGTACATATACACAATGGAATACTATTCAGCATTCAAAGAAGATAGACACATGCAATTTGCAGCGACATGATGGAATTAGAGGGGATCATACTCAGTGAAATAAGCCAGAAAGAAAGAGAAAAATATCAAATGGTTTCACTTATAACAGGACTATAAGGAAACCAAATAGGAGAGAGACACTCAATGGGGGGGCAGGAGAGGGGAGGATAAGGGCACAAAATGGAGTAGAAAAGGACACAAGGGACCATGGAGATGGATCATGGGTGAATTGGTGGTGGGTTACCCAAGAGGAATACAAAATGTAAAATACATAAATAACAATAAAAATGTATTTAATAATAATAATAATAGTTAAAGGAGACTTCACATCTTTGCACAAAAACATAAGATAAATTTGTTTCCAAATACACAATTTTAAGGTGCTTATTTTTCAGGGTACTTATTTTCAATTTAATCTCTTGTTAAATCCTAAAATTTCAGTAAATGTTCTATTACACTGAAGAACTTTGCATTGATGGTTGATGGTAAATAAGAGTGAATGTGAAAGGAGGAGGTATGACTCAGTGGGATGGACACGTCCATCTCAGTAGAGTGAAGAGGAGCAAAGGCAAGCATGAGAAGTATGAAAAAATGTGTAACAACAATTCTGGGTTTCCACAATCTGTGATCAGTCTCATAAAGATCTTAAGTGGTTAGGAGATTTCAAATAAAAGGTGGGTCATGTGTTAAATAGAGTAACTACGTATCTCTGATAATTTTATAGAACTGCCATATCAATCATATGAGATAATAACATCTAATCCGGAACAGACTACCTGCTGAGCACTTTTGGAAGCACTCTGTGATATTTTCTCTCCTTTAGCCCTCACAAGAATGTTTACTATTGCCGGTTCTGTCTTCATTGTACAGGACAGGAAACAGAAGTGCAAAGAAAAAACTTGCTCTAGTTCACATAGCTAAAAATTGGTGGAGCCAGGATTAAAAAAAAATTGTAGTAACTATACTATTAAAGCCCAGAATAAATTGTAATTTATATAAATATGTTGCAAACATTATAAGGTCTAGCTCTCTGGTATTTAGACAGAATAGGCAATTATAGTTAGGTATAAAAGGAAGGGAGAAATATACAGGGTTATTCCACTGATTAATTATGACTTCACAGATGTTACATCAAATAGTTTTTCCTAGTAAAGTACCTTAGCTTGGGACATCCTTCTGCTTTTCTTATAGAGATTGTGTGTGAGATAAGGTTGCAGGTACTGAGAGTGTTTGGGACTAAAATCCAACCTTACATCTATTATACAAGCCATGAGCCACTGGGCTGCAGTCACTTAAAGGGGACACCTTCTTAAATCTCACATAAAGGTGCTTGTGGTTCAACACTGAATCCTTCCTTGCCTTCTTGACCTAATAGCCAACTACTCATCTTTAGAAACTCCCTCTATACCCACAATCTGGTCTTCTCTTCAGACTCTTCATGGCACACCCATACCTGACATTCTGTTTGAGTTTATAACCGTGCTATGCTGACTTTCCATGTAAGCTACTCGAAGTCAAGAACTTATTCTTAAGTTCAAAATGCAAAAACCTAGGAACACAACAGGTTCTCAATAAAAAAACTTTTTTTTTCAATAGAAGAATAAAGAACCAAGATTTTTTTCCCCCCTGGGGAGAATAATGGTAAGAAACTACAAAGCCACACATCCCGAAAGGGATTTGATGTGAAGACTCTAATAATGGAACTTTCATTTTAGCTGTGACTCTATGACTTTGGCAAGTTACTTAACCTTTTCTGGCCCTCAAGTTTGCTTTATAAAAATCATTGAATTGAGTTAAATTGGTTTTTCAGTTCAATTTTAGCTCTTAACTTTCTTTTAACACTCTCTCCTCTGTCAGAAGTATGATTAATGAACAAACACCCTTTCCAACTTATTGGTCAATCTGGAACAATAGGCAAAATGTACACCTAAAATAATTATTTTATGTTTTTCTTGGGCCAAAAGCAACTGCAGTCCTTGGAAATTTATAAATTCTGTTATACTCTTGCTAAATGTGTTCTTATTTAGATACGGGATTCAATCTATAGTCCTTCTTTGTAGATGGCTTCCCATATAAACTGTGTAAAATTAAGAGAGTAATTTCTGTCTCATAATTGTTCAACATTTCTTTTCTGAAATTCTAAAAAAAAAAAAATGAGCAGCAGATGAGAGTTAAATGGCTAAACATTTTAATGCCTTAAGCACTTTAACCTCATCCAGCAGTTCAGGTCTATCTGCTTGCCAGACATGCCAACAGGAGGGAACATCACGGGTGGGAAACAAGATATTAACAGGCTGAAATGCATGGCAATTAGCAGCCCATTATCTCCACATCAGGGCAGATTGGTTTCCAATAAGCCTCTGAATTAACCAGTCATCAAACTCCAATGCAAATCAATTAAATACATTTTTTGTATTATTATCAGACTTCTCATATGTAAATTGATATTTACATAATTCCATGTATTTTTGATAAGCTGGCATGAAAAAGATCATGTTGTTCTACAGATAGAAATATCATTCCTCAATGATATCAAACCACAAAACAAAAAAGTATGAATCTCATATTAATCAAATTTCATACTTCAAAATTGTTAAAAATTATCATTATATGATGAAGATAGTTTCAACCTGACACAAATATATTTGGGAATTATTATGACCTTAAATAAGTAACATATAAAATTTTCCCTTTGAAAGTCGTCACTTGGTTTAATTTTCTGGTAAATAACAACATTATATGCCAATTTGACTTAAAACTCAAATCATCTTCTACAGCTCGCTCTTGTCTATCACATCCTTTTAAAAAAATTATTTATTTATGCACACAAACTGGGGTACAGGCCAGAGGCATGGGGTGGCTAGAGGGTTCACCAGAGGCAGAGAGGGGAGCAGAACAGGCAGGTCAACGGAAATACACTGCTGAGGGGAGCAGCAGGCAAGGCAATAGAGGTCTGCCGCACCATGTGGGAATCTCCCAGGTCGCTGCCGACAGCTCCACAGTGTAGTGCTTAACCGCTGCATCACCAGGGAGGCCCTGTCTATTACATCTTAACTGTTGCCGGTCCAAAGTAAATTTTTCTTTCCACCACGCGAGCAATGAAGTCCTCCACAAAATTTACATCTCATTAACCCCTCAAAAATATATATACATATCTATACACACACAAACACATATATATCTTCAGCAAAATGTGAGTATTCAAGGTATGACTGAATTCAAGAAGACTCCTTGTGGAAAGTGGTGTGGTTTTACTTTAGTTGCAACTGACCTACTAGAATTTTAATAACATGTATTGACTTGGAATAGACATGGACAGAAGGATGAGGCTGGAAACTTGAGGAAACTTGAGAAATTCTGGGCTGTCAAAACAGTAGAAATTACTATTTAATTCAAATTTAAGCAGTTATAAGAAGGGAAAAAATGATTCAGCTGAAAATTGGGTTAAATGGTGATTATTGCTGCTGCCATTGCTCCATCTTTTCCTCTGCATTGTTATTATAATCACTTCCTACTTTTTTAATACCTGATACACACTGATCACTTTGCAAAACACTATGCAATGAGTATGCCTTGTCTCATGAACAGTAAGAAGGATTATTCCTATATAACATATTAGATAAAAGAGGACAAGACAAAAAGAGGTGATACCAACATGCTCCCCACCTTTAACTATAATACAGATCCTGAAACCTCTAGCAGATGGTTTCTCACCTTCTTTATAACTGCTGAAAAAACAATATAACCCACGGGAGGCTAAAATTATAGAATTAACCAGCGTAATTTCTTGCCAAGTTATTAGAAAGCCTATTGAGATCAATTGATATACTTTTGAAATTATCTGTTTCCTTCCCTATCTATTCTATCACTTCTCTCTCTCTCTCTCTCTCTCTCTCTCTCTCTCTCTCTCTCACACACACACACACACACACACACACACACACTAGCCTGCAAAATCTTTGAGAAAAGGAAAGTATTTTTATATTTGATCATATATTTCCATCATAATTATTTGGATATTATCTAGGTATTTACAACATGGTAGGCAAATTAGTGAATGAATGATAGAGTAATTTAATGAAGGTCATTATATCACTTAAGTGAAAAAAGAATGCAGCATATAGGGTTATCATAGTCCATCATTCCAGATTCCATGGAAAGAACAGAATCACCTCACTTCTAGGACTTGTTTACTGTCAATTAACTCATAAAGGTTTAAGTTAACCTTGTGTACAATTTACCTGGAAGCTACTCAGTGTCCTGAAAAGTGGAATTAAACATAGGTGTGAGAACTGGGAAACCAAATATGCCATGGTTTAGAAATAATGTCTAGAGAGATTATTGCAACCATTCTATATCTAACCAAATTTAAAATTAAAGTTTTAAATAAACAAAGTAGCTCAACTATATTTTAGACTAGATTCAGCAAAATCATCATTGTCTTTTCTCTAGACTATAAACAAATATAGAATCTAAAATACTATTCTTAGTTGCAGACTTGTCCCACAATATCAACTCTCTAAACAATATTAATTCAGTCAGAGTGAACTTTCAGAACTCTAAATTAAATCATAACACTTGACTCCTTAAAAAGCCCCAGAGGCCTCCTATGGCACTTAAAATGATACAGTAATGCCAACCTACCTTTTTAGCCTCATTTTCAACTACTTTCCATTTCTTTTAGGTGACACCAATCTTCTGTACATTACTAGAAATTACAAGTTCACGCTTATCCATGGTCCATGTGTGTTTTCTTACTAGAGTCTTCTTCCCTTCCTCATCTCATTCCCTTACTCATACGGAGCCTTATTTTACCTGTGTGAATTTAGAATTGCAAAAGTCCATTGCTCTTGAGTCATGCTTTGATCAATACTCTTGATTTTCTTTTGTGGTGATTCTGCCTTGATCTTATTCCATTTACTGTTCTTAAAACCAGGTGGAAGTCAGGGACTCAGCTAATATGCCCTCCTCTTCTTGTAAGGCTGTCTTGTCTACACTGGATGATGACCCACTTCCCTGAGCACCAATGCCTGTCCAGCCAAGGGAATCTCTTAAGTCTAGGTCCTGGACATTTCTCATTGATATGGTCCCACCCCCAAAATAGCTTCAAATATTCTGAAAGTAGGAAAAAAAACACCTGCTATTGAATATTTCTTAAATAAAAGACTTTTAAAGATGTGTTTTGAAAATCTTTTTACAAATACAAGTGAATGAAAGTAGGTTGCAGAGTCACTTCATACATTAAGAGGTTTCCTCTTAAATTCTTTTCAGCAGATCTAGAGGCTACAGAGTTAAAGTGCTTCTTATATTGATAAAAGTGCATTATCAGAGCAATGACTCAGCTTCTGAGTCAAGCTGAGTTTTTCCAAAACAAGGTTCTCTGTAGTCCACCTTATGGATCTGTGCATTATGCTGCACTAAGCATGTACACAGTACTATTCCATTCTATTATAATTGCCATCCTCAGCACTCATTTCTCGTTATAGTGCACTTAGAACAGCACTGCTTAAACACTGTAGATAAGAAATATTTGGTGAAGGAAAATCTTACCCAACAGTGATATAGAAGAGACATAAATAGAGTTTCTGTGGTTGAGTAGGTGTTTTTCCCTGATGCCCTCAGACATGAGTGTCTTGGAACCACCAGTGCTTGATCAAGCAGAGTTAAAACGCATTGACATAAAATATTTTTCTTTGTGTTGAATCTATTCTTCCTATTACAAATAGATGGATGAATAACTCAATAAACAATGCAGATAATTCTTCCCATCTTCCATAATGTGATAAAGACACCCCATGACCCTGTCACTCATTTTGTTAGAAGTCACTGGTGAGGACTATTTTTCCAGGAATTAAGAAGACAACTTAGCACATTGCTGTTTGCTTGAATGGCATATCCCCTGCCTCATATGGCTGGCTTCAGCTTGTCTCACACATCAGTGGAGACACCCCTTGCTCTTTTTCCTCTAATTGTCAGTACTTACTGTATAATTTGAAAAATACTCTACTGTTTCCTGTCTCTTTAGGACAAACTTTCAAATCCCCAGAGTTTAGAAGAATATATTGATTGCTTATATCAAACCTTAGCATGTGACAATCAGAACCTTCCATCTACACAAGCTATACTGACCTGAACAAGATAAGTTCTGTGAAATAAACATCATTTTTTCTGCAATGAACATTATTTTCTCTGTGAAGAATTGAACAGCACTTCTATGAATACTTCCTTAATGTGAAGATGTGGTCTGTGAATGCATTCTAAAGCAAATCTCACAGAGGTGAGTTCAATCTGATCATTACTACAATTAATTATGTGTCTATCTTTCTTATCAGATATAAATTCCTGAGGCAGAATTCATGGTTTATTCATGGATGTCCCAAAGCATACCCCAGGGCCTAGCACTGAATTAGTTGTCAAAAAGTTTATTAGGTGGATAATATTGACTATTGATATAAATGAGATGCCTCATAGAATTGTTTTCTGGGCAGGCATACCAGGCTATTTGACGATCCAAGTGGTATCTGAGTCTACAGTCAAGGACAGAAAGGACACACTACAGATTTAAACCTCACCCTTGCCCCCACCTGCCACCTCCTACACATTCACCAGACCTATGCATTCCACCTTTGGAAGGAAAATGACCTCTGTAATGCTAAAACAATATTCTTTCATATCTATATTTTTACTTTTGAAGTAAATACATATACATTTTTAAAGATTTATTTATTTATACATACAAGCTGGGGTACAGGCCAGAGACATGGGGTGGCGAGAGGGCTCACCAGAGACAGAGTGGGGAGAACAGGCAGATCAGAAATACACCGCTGAGGGGAGCAGTGGGCAAGGCAGGAGAGGTCTGCCACGCCATGTGGTGTAGAACTCTCTCCTGCTGGGTGTAGAACTCTCATGGCGGGAGCTGCCGGAAGCTCCACAGTGCAGTGCTCAACCGCTGTGCCACCAGGGAGGCCCTGAAGTAAATATATATTTTAAAACATGAACTACTGAATATCTATTAGGTTCAAGATGATGTAAGAGATTTTTAAAATTTTTTTTTGCAAGGAAACACTGTAACAATTAAACTAAGACTTAACTATATTAAAATTATATCAGATGTTTTACTGAAAACAAACAAACAAAAAAAAACAACAACAACTTGTAGTCCAATCCTAGCACCTAATGTTAAGATCTGTTTCATTAGTCAATAGTGAATTGTCTTTTAACAGTTCACTGAAGTGGATAGTTACATATAAGAAATACTGTACATGTTGGCAAGTGTAGACTCTGTAACTGAAAGTCCTATATCTGCAATCCAATATCTCTATTTACCCCAGCAACCTGGGCACATTATTTAGCTGTTTTGTGCCTCTGTTTTCTCATATGTAATGAGGAATAATATCAACACGTGTCATGTGAGATTGTTGTGAGAAGATGAAAATGCTTACATTTTCAGCACACGCTATATGTTTCATAGCACTGTAGAAAGCTTTCTTATCATTTGCCCTCTCTAAAGACCCTTTCAAATAAATATATAAAATAAATAAACAACTACATAAATAAAACATTCCTTCCTTCACTCAATAGGATATTCACTAATCACCATATCTATGTCAGATACACATGGGTAATTTAGTTATGAATGAGACAGTTTCTGCTTTCAAGAAACATTTATTTTAATGGAGGACAGTAATAAAAAGAAAAAAATGGTTTTGTGGTAATTATGAGAGAAAAAACAATATACAGGGCATGAATGATGAGGTATACAGATCTTTTAGATAATAGTGGTTAGTGATAACTTCTCTGGGAAATATTTGAGTTGAGACCTAAATAAGAAGTGGGAGTGAAGCAAGTTTCTAGGAGAAAGAGTGTTACAAAAGGAAGAATAGATATATAAATGTCTTGAGGCTAGAACCCTCTTGAACTCAAACAACAAGTAGGTAGCAAGTAGGTTAGCGTGCTCAGAGCAGGGTAAATTCAAGGAAAAGAGGCAGGTGGTGTAGTCCTAGAGCAGGGTAGGAGCTGATCACAGGAGGCCTTCACAAGCCATTGAGGAACATTGTAATGGGAAGCCAGTGAAGAAGTTTGTACTGCAGAGACATGTATCCTGATTTTCAGTATTAAAGAGATAAGTCACACTGCTTTATAAAGAAAAGAATGTGGGTCAAGTATGGGAGGAATTAATTAGCTTGGGTGGAAGTAATGGAAGCAATTAGAAGTGGTAATCTTTAGGTTAACTTTTAAGATAGAATTAACAGGACTTACTGCAAAATGGATATTAGTCTGTGAGGAAGAAAAAGGTTCAGAGGTGACTGTT
This sequence comes from Scalopus aquaticus, assembly GCA_004024925.1. Classification (NCBI taxonomy): domain Eukaryota; kingdom Metazoa; phylum Chordata; class Mammalia; order Eulipotyphla; family Talpidae; genus Scalopus; species Scalopus aquaticus. Next base: position 135,727 of record PVIJ01001665.1, read on the forward strand.
AATGTGTTGACCTGTGCAAATGGATGAACAAGATTGTCATATAGTTGTGGGAATCCCTTAAATTTATGTGTCTATATTTCAATTAAATTTAAAAATTAGAAAGACCAAAGGAGGAACCGGTTTGTGAAGAAAAATTCACAATTATATTTTGGGCAATTCAATATCCAAATCTGGAGTCCAGTGATGCGATTATGTATTTCAGATTGGAAAGGATCGTTTAGAGAGTATAGAAATGTATATATAATCTCTCTCTCTCAAATATATGTGTGTGTGTATACTCATATGTGTGTGTGTGTGTGTGTATACACTTACAAAATATGTCCTCCAGACATGTGAGAAGCAGTTTCAATGAAGATGAATTTTCCAAACACATCAAATGATGTTGAGATGCTGAGTGCTGAGAAATATGGAATTATTGATGATCATGATGATCATAAAGAGCATAATGATCCAGTGGTGAGAACAAGAGTTGAATATATAGGTCAAAGGAGAGAGGAAATGGACATTGTACATAGACATGACTTTTTTTTAAATTAATTTATTTATGCATACAAGCTGGGGAACAGGCCAGGGGTGCGGGGCAGCAAGAGGGTTCACCAGAGACAGAGTGAGGAGCAGAACAGGCAGATCAACAGAAATACACTGCTGAGGGGAGAGGCGGGCAAGGCAGGAGAGGTCTGCTGCGCCATGTGGGAATCTCTCCAGCCTGGCGTGGAACTTGCGTCCTGTCGAACATGCGTCACCGCTGCCGACAGCTCCACAGGCAGCGCTTAACCTCTGTGCCACCAGGGAGGCCCCTAAACATGACTTTTGAGGCATGTTGCTATAGAGGAAGCAAAAATGAATGTGAATGTTATAGCTAAGGAAGACAAGGTTACAAAGACATCGGTTTGTAGTGGTTGACATAGTATGTTTCCTTTCTAACAAGAATTTTTCGGATTGAGCAAGAGATGGGGATTTATATATCTCCCACAAAATCTGTGGTGGGTATTCCAATGGGTATTCATTCCAAGAAATTAGATGTTATATCTGGTTGAAATTTCATAAAGAAAATTAAAAACATTTGTCTTCTTTTGAGGTAGCAATATGTTAACTGGTTTCATAGAATCAAGTAGAATAATTTCTCCAAATCTAATTTAAAAATGGAAACATTTCTATTTCTATATTGTAGAACACAAAATATCATATGATAAAAATTGACATTTGGTATAATTGCAGTCTAACTATGGCATTCTTGCTCAGAGAAAAAGAAAATGAAATTCATTTATTCAAAGAAACCTTGGTAAATCTTGTACTATAATACATGAAAAGATCATATTTTTAGAAATATGGAAAATTAAAATGGACTATATTTTACTTGTTTTATGTTAAAATTGTCTTTTATGTAACGGTGAATTGAACTGTATTTCACTAATACCAACTAAATGTGTTTTTAATGATGTTATAATAAAACTCAAATCTTAAGAGGAGAGTGATACTGTCAAAGTAAAATTGTTTCAAACTCGGAAAATAAACCGTTTACCCCACTGCAATGTTTATTTGCAGATAAATAGCTCATTTTCACCTTGGCACTTATCTGAAAGCAGGAGGAGACATATCCTTGGTAAAATTTCTATTATCATTATCTCTTATTTCAATCACAGGCATCTGGTTGAGGTTTAGTTCCTCCTCTATAAAGAAGAAAATGGGGCCATTTCAAGAACCAATAAAAGGGAGTCTGTGTGAGACAGACTTGAGTTCCTGTCAGAATCATCTGGCTGTGGATGCCAGACAAGCTATAAGAAGGCACCTGCCACATTTGTAATACTGCCGTTGAAAGTCAGCTGGGACCTCCAGAGAATACTCTGCCCCAGGGGGAATTCACTGTGAAATTTCACTTCATAGTTGTCAAATAGATCAGCCCTGGACATGAAAAATGGTCTTTGATGAGGTCATTAGAGAACAAATGAAATTCTCGGTTACTCATTTCCAGGAATGACTCTTGGAGAACAGAGTAATATTTATGCTCAAGCCAGATGTGAAAGCAAGGCCTTGAGGAGGGCTGGTGAAAGCACCTGCACTTCAGGGTGAGGCTGCTTGAGGCTGGAGATGCTGACTGTACAGTGCTCTGTACACATAGTTAGCGTGGTCTTGAGATGCCACTAGCCTTAATATCCCTTTTCCTGTATTGTCTCTCTCCTCACACACCCTAACTATGACAGTCATATATCACAAACCTTTCTCTAGTTTCTTCCCTAAAAGTCTTTCAAAGAAGCCTATGATAGGCAAGATCCATTTCACTTATTTTTTTCTTACATCATTGTTAATATTTGGACCTTGACGTGTAGGCACCCTAGTTCACCCACTACCATAACACCTGTAATCCATCACCATAGTGCCTTAGTCTCTTCCCGCCCCCATTTTGACCCCTCTTCCTCCCTCCCCTGTTGTGTGCCTCAGATCTATGGTCAGCTTGCAAGTTTTGTCTTTTTCCTGACCCTTGTTCAGTGTCTCTTTATTTCACATATAAGTGAAACCACCCAATTTTTATCAGTTTTTCCTTCCGACTTATTTCACTTAGCAGAATCACACTTCGATTAAATAAAAACAGTTTTAATTCTTAGTTTTGGGTCTACTGAGATGGGACAAGCATGTTTTATAACACTGCATTTCTCTCCCCTCCCTCCTTTACCATGACAAGCACATAACCCAGCTACCTTGAAAATATAAATTGAATCAATCCAGTTTCTCTGAGTTTAGAATTGAAAACCCAGCTTAAGATACAAAATAGCTGTCTGAGTGAGTAGAGTTGAGAGAAAAATATGAGGTCTTTAGAATAAGAGACTTGAATGAGTCACAATTACATACTTGGACATAAAAAGTATGAGTACAAGAAGCCAGTCGGTAAGGGAAAAGTAGAGTTAATGTGCCCCCAAAAAGCAGAGACCTATGAACGCCCACAACCATCCTGAGGGAGTGATATTTTAGGTCTGAGAACCCTCAATTCCCGTAATGCTAATTCTTCTACAGTCCCTATTCTTGGATTTTCACACAATTCCACTTCTTACTAAAACAAAGCCACTTTATTTTAGTATCTTGAGTATGTTTCTGCAGTTGAAAGAAAAAATATCCAGAAGTCAGTTAACAATATAGATGTCTGCCTAAATTAGATGACTTACAATGAGCAGGGAGGAGAAACTATTTTCGCTGCTAGGTTCTCTGTTCTTATAGCTAAGAGATATAAACCCTGTCATACATTTTAACAACATGCAACATTCTGTGACAATCTAAATCCCAGAATACCAGCCTGAGAGGGGTCCCAGAAATGTTTTATTACTCGAAACCACAGCGCTCTAACTTTTGTTGGAGAATTTTGTTTAATCTTGCAAAGAACCCCTATACATAGAAAAGATGCAAGTGCAGATTTTTTTTTTGAGGAACTTAGTCTCCCTTCCTGTTCCTCTCCCAAATCAAGAAACCCTTAGCATCCTCAGAACTCAATATAAAAAACAATTAACCTCTCAATTTATATGTGGATCATATAGGACTTAAGCACTGCTATGTGATAACATTACCATGAGGCTCATCTCAGATCATCTGTAATCTCTGGTCCTAGTACTTTACAAATATTCAATATTCCCTCTAAAGAGAAACCATAGTTGTTCTTTGTGAATTCTTGTGAAAATTTCCAACATCATAAGTTTCAAAATATCTTAATATTGGAACATTCATTTGAGACAAATATTTCATATCACAATATTTTTAACAGAGTGCACTGAAAGTCTTTGCCAAAGCAGAGTGGCTTTGGGCATCAGCCCAAAGACTGAACTTTAAAGTGATGTGGAATCTGTTTCAATAAATCCGAAGGTGAAAACTGGAAGCTGAATAATGATGAGTTCTGTTTTGTTTAACTAAAGTATGTCTTTCAGTCTAAAAAGATGCATGGGGCATACACACACACACACTCACACACACACACACACACACCCACACACACACACACACACACACACCTAGTTTCTCCCAAATTTGGCTAATTTAAAATACCCAAGATTGGTTTCTATCACATGTAATACTTCAAGCTATATTAACTGCAAAATCTATATATTCTATAAAGAAGCATCTTTGAATCAGGTTAATTAATATAATAAGAATAGCATTACAGATTGGAGTAGAAATGTCAGTAGCTTTCAGTAACCACTGTCCCCATCTCCTCTAATAGTACAACCTGAATTATTTTTTTAAGGTTTTTATTTTTGCATACAACCTGGGGTGCAGGCCAGAGGTGTGGGGCAGCAAAAGGGTTTACCAGAGACAGAGTGGGGAGGAGAACAGGCAAATCTATGGAAATACACTGTTGAGGGGAGCAGCAGGTGAGGCAGGAGAGGCTCAGCATGCCATGTGGGATTCTCCCTGTCTGGGCATTGAACCCGGGCTGCCGTCACTGACAATTCCACAGGGCTGCGCTAAACCGTTGAGCCACCAGGGAGATCCCAGAACCTGAATTTTATTGAGCAACAATGTGTCCATTTAATCCACTAGTTGTCCAAATTCCCTTGCATCTAGAGATGGTTAAATTTTGTCCAAAAAATATAAACAGAAGTGTTGTGTAAGAATTTTAGGAAGACATATTTAAAGGAATCTGCCATGGCTTGGAGGTGCCTATTTTCCTCTCCCCACTTGTCACCTTCCCAATTACTAAGGCTCAGATTGTGATGATGAAATCAACCATTTTGGATGATGAGGCAACCATGATGATGAAGACAACATAGTAAGATGTAGTTGACCTCCCAGGCCCTGAATGCCTCTTCCAGACTGTATGTACAAGAGAAATAAACTCTTACGCTATTACAGTGCTATCTGGTGTTCCCTGTAACATAAAATTAAAACAAATCCTAATTGACTCGATTACTTAACTTGCAAGATATTCTTCTAGGGCTATGGTAAAGGAGGGCAGATGAAAAGTAAATGTGATCATTTCATTCTGGAAAAAAAAATGTCCATCTGTCATCTCCCATCTGTACTTGTAGCTCTTTTTTTAAGTACAGAAACCATTTAAGATCACTGACATTGTTTGAATGAACAGCAAAGTGTTATCCTACAAAAGTGAGTTACCTGAAAAATTTGAAGTTATATTAAAATTTACTCTAAAACATCTGATACCTAATTTATAGTAATGTTTAAGATTTATTAAATGGGGCAAAGTACATTCCCCCTCTTGGAACTCTTTCTAAACATTTGTGTCAACAATAATGTGTATTTGTTTCCTTGATATAGACCAACATACATATTGCTTCCTACTGGCTGAAGTAAGAGCAAATAGAAACCTCTTTCAGAATTACGTTTCCATTACTGTTATTGTTTGTGGATGATATTCATATGTATGAAAAACAAACACAAGATAACCCCATCTATCAATTAATCCTTTCACTTTAAACATAATTATCACCTCATGGAGAACATTAAGAATATCCTCTCCTTTCCCTTAACTATGGAAGACATTTAGATTAAGAGAGGAGGATCTTTATTTCCCTGGAGTTCATTTATGCCTGCTGGTTATTCCCCAGCTAAAGTCATAATCCTGTTTGTAACATCATAATCACTTACCCAGCAAACAATCAAAGGTGTCACTAACAAAGAATTATGACTTTAGGTGGGGATAAACTACAGGACACAGATGAACTATGAGGAAATAAATATTGCTTTCATGCAAATGTGGTTAGTAATAAATAACCAGAGATGAAAATAATGATGAAACAGAATATCTTATAAAACAGATTTGGGAAGCATAAATAGGATGTCTTTAAAATTTCTTCTCTCTGGAAGTATTATGCACAGGGTGTTGGTAAAGAGACAGCTACAGTGTTACTATTTAAAAACTGATTTCATGCCTGATAGACTATTAACACATAGAACAATATTTCATAATGATTTTTGATATAATAAATTTAGACACTGAGCACAAACACACACCAGTTTTATATATCATTCAAACCAATTGTCTAATAAAATACTGTCCCCTTTTGATATCATTGCTCTCTGTGGATCATTTGTGTCAAGCGAATCTTAAATTTGCTAATTGACCCATCCATCTGTTAATTTATCTGTATATTCAATGATAGTGGTATAATCTCATAAAGACCTGATGATAATAAGCAAGGTAGAGTACTTTCTAGTTCTTAAAGTATGTTTGCACTTATTACTGTATTTGATTGTCACAGCATTCCTTCCTACAACATTGGAGTTATGTGTCAGTTAATAGAGTATCTGATAATCTGTGTCTCCTCTTGAGAAACTTAACACTTTGTGTGCTGGTGCCCTTTAAATTTACCAGCCCTTGGGGCCGGCCATTTTCTGTGCCACTGCATGAATGGCATAAGCATTCAATAAAACACACATAACTCCTGAACTACTGGATATTAAAAAAAACTGTAAGATCTCTCATAAGACAACTTACGCTTCACCAAAACAATGTGTAAAGCTTCTAGACTGAGTATGATCAAAGAAATAGCTCCTAATAGTTCCAAATAAATCCACCGTGGCGTGAAAAACCAGAGATTAGATGAACATGTATTAATACGTGAGCAGCCACCTGATACTGGTGACAAAAACACGTATTAATACATGAGCGGACCACAAAGTGTTAAGGGACTAAGATGACTTATCAGTTAGGTCCTATCCATTCACTCATTCATTCATTTATCAATATTCACCCAGTCTGAGCTAGGTAAATGCTAGAGTCTAAGTGCATAGTGGTAAATAAAATGGACACAATTCATGCTTTATTGGAAACGGTGTTATAGTTGAGAGACAAACCTTAAAAAACATATTAACATATTAATAGTTACACGTGCCATGAAGGAAAAAAATAGGATGCCATGAGAAAGAAAAAAACAAGGATACAAGAACAATTAATTTAGGTAGCAATTTGAGAGAATTGGTCTGGGAAGGTACGTCTCATGATTAAAGAGATGAAAATTAGCAAGTGGCCGAACCAAGATGAGATGAGCATTGGTCAAGATAGTGACAAGCACGGAGTCATGGGAAAAAAGAACAGTTTTTCTTTTTCTAAATCAAGGCATTATTTTAAATATCTGAGGATCCATATTACAGAGGTGAAAATATTTTGTAACATTCATTAGTTCAATATAAATTTTCTGTGCACTTCACATTTAAGGCACAGCATTAAGTGGCCTTAAGGGTTGTGTACCTTACCACCTTGTGTCACATTCTAAGTGAACTAGATGTGAATAGCTTCAGCAAATATCATATAATACATTAAAATCACAAATACATTTTAGCATCAATTTGTTTCCATCATGTCTACCTTCCAAACTGTAAAATTACAGAATTTCGGATAGCTTTTAACAGCACAAGGCAAGTCTCAGTATAAATGGCTAAATCCCAACAAGTACATTAAAATAGGTAACCATCTGTCCAATATTTAACTTAGGTAAAATATTTAACTTAGGTAAAATTAGTATAGTAGTAGTATACTATACTATACGAACTTGGGTATTAGTAATATGGTTGGAATTCCTTTGGAATAGCTGTAATTCAGTTCCATGATCAGCTAGGAACTTGACTTTTACAGCAATTTTAAACTTGTTTTTCAAAATGAGGAAACACATTGAATCTGCTTCAGGCAAAGGCTCTAATCTTATTTAGTTTTTATTTCCTCATTAGACTAATGACAAAGGAATTAAGGAACTTTTCTAAATGTGTAGTTATGAGGAAAAATAAAGAGAGAAGGGGGACTGTTCTGCTCTGCCTAAGAAGACCCTCATATTCAATGTCAATATCATATTGGAAGTCAAGTGACAAAGTCAGTGGCACACTCCATACCTCATATATTGGCCAAAGATGATGATGACAAATATTTTTTGACAAAATTTTTATTCCCATATGCTTATATTGTAAAAGGCAATAGCATCTTAGGCATTTTATAAAATCTAAGCTAGTTTATAAAAGACTCAAAATAAACCTAATAAACAAAATAGAGTAAGAGTGGTCCACTCTCTGTAACAAGAATTAGACAATGTCGTTTTCCATTTTTTCTGAGAAAAACACTGCATTTTTTATGAACTGCACTCTGAGGAACAATTTTCTTCTTCATCAGAAAGAAAAAAGAAACATGTTGTTTTAAAGAAAAGCAGGATAAAAGAGGGTTAAGAAAATTAAAGCTTGAGCAGACACACTAAAAATAAAAAATGACATATTTTTTAAAAAGGTGAACAGGCTATCACTATTTTAATTATAAAGAAACAGGACCCCCATGACTGCTGCTGCTGCCATGGGGTAACATCTCAGCAGTGGCAGCAGTAATTCACTGCCCAACCTCAGCATAAGCTAGGGTTTACCTTTTAATACCACATCATGACTGTAAATGGACCAGTCAAGTTCAATCTCTCACCAATGGCATTCAAGTGTTTTGACGCCATTCAGGATTGTAAATGGACCAATCAGATTTGAACTAAACCAGCACCAACCAGCTGGGATTTTAAACGGACCAGTCATGCTTGAATGGCAGGTATCCTGGAGGGAATATAAGCCAAATTTTGAGAGGGTTAGGGATCATCAGATTTTTCAGGGCTAAGACCGCCACAGACAGATTTGTCAGGAAAATTCACTGGCATTCAAAGCCCTCAGACTTCAAGCCCTCCACTTCAAGCCTTACCACTGCCCTTGTCTCCTGCTCTGCCTCTGACATCATCTGTAAATTGCACTGTTGGCCTGTGCCTGATGGCTATAAAAGGGTTGCTTGCACTTGGCTTATGCTAACAGCTCTTAAAGGACTGTACCTGTGCCTGCTCTCTGGCACCATGGCCTATTGCCCATGCTGACTGGTGCAGCCTACTGGTGACTGGCACTGTTAACCTGTATCTGGTTGACTGAGAACTATAAACTACTTTTGGTCCTCTGGCACCACCTTCTGGTTCTGTCTTCTCTGGTACTGGCCAGCCCAACCTTCAGAAAGCTGGACTGTGGTGATACCTCAGCAGCATCACCTATGATTAACTCTGCCATCATAGGGTGGATCCTGGTCCACCACTTACCAGTGTGCATCAGGTCCAGGCTCACACCAAAAGGCGATGCCATCCAGCACAGTAGCCTTTGGTTTGGACTACCAGGCACTGCTGACACTATATGAGATAAGACAGCCAGATATTAGAAACTCATTACTTTTTTCCCCAATTACCCCTTTGTTGATGAACCTCATTGTCATCACACACTGAGCCCGAGTAGTGCCCTACAATTGTGAACACACTGATGAAAACCCAGTCTTTGCACTGTTTTAATAATATTAAAATTCAGAAGTCAGCATTTTCAGGGACAAAGTGTCAGAGGACTTTTGACATATATGATAAAGATTCAGGGGTGACTCACTGTTATCTCACCATAAAAGATAATGATAGAGGAAATGCTAAGAATAAAAAATTACTGAGGAGTCACATACTTAACTTTATTTGTCTGAAAAAAATTTGTTTTGATAGCATGATTTGGTTTTCCTGAAAGCTTTTCACTTATGTTACTCACTTTAAATAAAAGGCATATTTGTATTTAAAAATAGAAATAACTATAGTTCTCTTCACAATCATTATTTTTCCTGTTAGTAAATGATATCTGTGAATGACAATACAATTCACTGATGTCATGGAAAAGGTATCAATGACAAATTACACTAAGCAATTAGTTTAATGTAATGTACTACCCAGAATCACGGAAAAGACAGGAGTGTGAACCCTAAGATCTGACTATGCTGTGGTGACAGCAAAACCAATCTGCAAGGATGTGGTTTTTCTAATAAGTCAACAACTCTGTAAGGGGAGACTATCCTAAAATATCATAAAATTACAACCATAAAATTACCCCCATATCTTCTGCTTTTTTTTAATTTCCTGAGTTATAACTTAATACCTTGAACATCCAACAACCCCATGATCTACTACTCTCCAAGACTAACAAAACACTTCCTTCTGACTGTTGCAACAGTTCTTCAAACTGCCTATATTAATAAAGGTTCTCTAGAGAAATAGGACCAATTTTGGAGACTAGCAAATACTAAATTTACAGGGTAGGCTAGCAAGCTGGAAGTTTAGGAAAAAGTGATGTTGCAGGATGAGCCCAAAGGCAGTCCAAAGGAGGAATTCCCTCTTCTTTGGAGGACCTGTCACCTTTCTCTCTTTTTCATTTTTATTATAGTAACATTGGTTAACAGCATTGTATATAATTTAGAGGTGTAGGATCACATCCTCCAGATACATGCTGCCACATCACACCTACCACGAGGCCCTGAAAGTCCTCCACTATAGCCCACTGTGACTCCTTCCACCTTGATCTACAATCCTCACTCCCCTCAATTCTAAAGTCATATTTCAGGGTTTTGTTATCAGTTTGGATTTATCTGACCCTTTGTTTTATTTCTGTGTATTCCACATGTAAATGATGCCATCTGGTATTTGTCATTCTCTTTCTGACTTATTTTGTTTAGCATAATCCCCTTCAGTTCTATCCATGTTATCACAAATGGCAAGCGTTTATCTTCTTTTTATGGCTGAGTAGTATTCCTTTGTGTTTATACTGCATACATCAATCTTCCTAGTGCACCCAGTTGTCTTTGGCCACAGCTTGGATATTGATAATAGAACTGCAGTGACTATAAAAGTGCACATACCCTCCTTCAAGTTAATGTTTTGCATTCTTTGCATAGATATTTAGGAGTAGAATTGCTGGAGCAATGGGAAGAAAAAGCCCATATACACTGTTGGTGAGAATTCAGATTGCTCCAGCTCCTATGGAAACAGTATAGATATTTCTCAAAATACTTAAAAAGTTTTCTTTCTCCTAAGACCCTCAAACTGATTGGATGAGGCCCACCTCTTTTTCAGTTCATTGATTTAGATGTTAGTCTCACCTAAACAACAAAATGACAACAAAAAAAAAACTTCACAGAAGCATTTAGAATAATGTTTGAACAAATCTGTGTACTATAACCCAGCAATAACATATAAAATTACCCACCAAGCTGACCCCCTAAAATAAGATATTTCAGGGTTCTTATTTGTGTTTCACTAGAACAGAGAATAACAATTATAACCACTTTACTTTAGGTCAGCTTTTTTTTCAAATCTAGCGGCAAACTTTGTTGCTAATACAATCTCTGTAAATGTGAAAAACACAAAAATAAAATAACCTGTATAGACCAAAGTAAAAAATTACAATTCAGGCTCAACTAATGATACTGTCATTCATGACTTACCTGTCAAAGGTACACTCTTTTGAGGACATAACTATTTAAAATGAAATTTAACAAATGTTCTGTCTGTATATAAAACAAGGTATATAGACACAGTTACAATTGTTATTTCTTTTTTGCATATACTATATTTTCATTGAATTACTTTTTATTGAGGTAAGCTGATTAACAACACTACATATAAATTAGGAATATAGGTTAACAAATCTCTTCAGATGTCTGTTATTTCTTAAAATTCACCAAATCATTAATCTGATTTTCAATATAGTGTTTAACATACAACATATCATTTGGAAGAAAAAGTCCTTAAATGTATAATTTCACTAATTTTATTAATCCGCAAGTCTTGAAACATCAGAGATATTAGTAATCAAAATATCCAGTATCTGTACAGGAAACCATTTGTTAATATTTTGTGTTGTTTGCTATGCTACAGGTACAAAATGTAAAAAGTAATGAACAAAGTGTTAGGTAGTCTTTGATCATGGCGGTGTGATAACATGTTGGTCATCAAGAAAATCCTCATCCTCCTCATCTGTGCTGCTCTCAGAAAGCGTCAGTAAAGACTGAATTTCGGCATCTTGTTCAGAAGAGCTGGAAATACATTAAAAGATCAATACATAATATACAGAACCAGCTTTCAGCATTTCACTTATCTTCTAATCAATACTATATAAGTTGAAAAAAATTACTATATAAGTTGAAGTCATTGAAGGCAGGTAGGTGTGAGGGGGCTGTCTCAGACTGGGACCGTCATTTTCAATGTGCCAAATATACCAACCCTTGTTTTAAGGAGAAATTCTAATAATTCTCTCTTTCTCAAGAAATAAAGCCACAATGGAATCAAGGAGAGATTTTATGGTTTCTGGTTCTATCTTTCATTGATGATTCAGAAGGCACTTCAGAAACATGCAGAGCCTCAGGGTCATCGTTAAAAACATTCATCATTACATACGCTATTTAATACAATCCCAGTGAACGACTGCCAGATAAATTACCTCTTTGTGTACAGTAAATTAGGACTATGTGTATAGCCAGTCAAGATAAGTCAAGACCAAGATTAATGACAGCAATTATTTAGTTATTTTATTTTGTTCCAATTTATTGTGGAGAAGAAATGGAAGCTCTAGCATGCAGGTATCTGAGGTTTGAGAGATGAAGGGGAACAGAGAAGAATATGCAAAATTCAGAATTTTTGGTTCAAGGTTTCTAAATTTTCAGCCCATACATACCCCTAAGCAATATAAAAGACTCAGTGATATATATGACTGTTATTTGGAGTGTTGTTTTTGTCCAACACAGGCTAACTCAGCAGCCCCCTAACCTCTGATCAGTGCAGATTAGTGATTACATTTTTCACTGGCACAAGAAAAGTATAAAAATTATGACAAGGTAGTGACTTTTTCATGATATTTTTAAAGGACTATACTTTGTTTTGCTAGTATGATCTCCTTATATTTAGCAGCAAAAGTCTTGCTGTCATGAAATGAAGGTGAGAGTTTGTTGTAGGTTAAATTACTTGTTATTAATGATATTTTAGGGAAAATATAGCAATATATCCTTTTTAAAAAAGTAAATTTAAGTGATGTTAGAAATGCAAAAATCCAAGAATCACAGGTAAATGATTTCCTCCTTCTGGAAAACAGAGTAATAGACTCTTGATTCCCTCTTACTGCAACATAAGAATTCAAGCCAATCAAAAGAAGCTATAACTCAAGGCACTGTTATTTTATCATAGTCCTTATAGAAGGAAATTTCCTCTAATATCAACAAATTTCAACCTGTCAATAATGTACTGACATAATAGACTACATTTCTGAAGCATTCATTAGTATAAACTATATCCCTTAGAAGCTAATCACCATTCAAGGATATGATACAAATTAAAATATGTTATCATTAATAATCTAGAATAAATTTCAAGTCAATATTTTATTCTAAAAATCTGATTCATATTGAGTAAGATTCTGTTAAGGCAAAGTAATTCCATTTATTAGGTTAATTAACAGAAGAATTGTTTTTCAATATAAGAAGAAATGCTGAAGGATTATTAAATTCCAAAGTTCTCTTCATATTTTGACATAAATTATATAGCAGGAAATTATCTCTTCATATTAAAGTAAGAACATCTTAAGCCTTTTCCTAAATTCTAATAATATCAACAAAGGACCCTACATTTTGCAAAGAGCTATATTAAGTGCACACATAAGGACAATCTTTAAATAGTGAATAATTAATTTGGCTGTCAAAATTTTTACTATATACTTTACATATAAGCTGCAGGCTTAACCCACCTCTGTCCCCCACCTCCACAGGGGTACTTTGCACATGAGGTCTTAAGGAGATCAAAGGCAGTCTGACTGATATTCAGTGAATGATTGTGGAAGGCTGGTAACTCTGTCGAGGTTAGGCTGTAAAGTTTTTCTGAAGGATCTGAAATATTTTATTTCATGCACTGTCAACACATAAATTCAACAAACAAATGCACACCATACCATGCTGAAAACATACCCAATTAAACTACAAGCAGCATAAAGAGGATACATACAGATTTTTAATCATCTTAAATTTCCGGTTTTGTGAAGTAAGTTTGCTATGAGAGTCTAAATCTCAGAGAAATGGTTTCAAGTCACTTTAATTAAATTGATTTTTGTCAAGCAAATTCCCCAATTTTGGTTTTTTTTCAATTTTATTGAGATAACATTGACACGTAGCACTGTGTAAGTTTGAGGTTTACAACATGTTAATTTGAATAATTTATACATTGCAAAATGATTACCACTATCACAGTAGATAACACCTCTATCCCATCACATAATTATCACTTCTTTTATTGTGTGTGGTGGTAACATTTAAGATCTCTCTCTCTGCAATTTTCAAGTATGTAATATATTATTAACTATAATTACTATGTTATATTTTAGATACTTGAATTTATTCATCTTATAACTAGAAGTTTGTACTTTTTTAGTAACACCTTTCCATTTCCTCTAATATCAACCCTTCATCAGGTTAATTAATGCAAGTAAGACAATTTTTTTCCTGATACAAGATAAAATGCTAAAAGATTATTAATTTCAAGTATCTTCATTTTTTTGACATACATTGTATAACAGAATTTTCTCTGCCATTCTAGTCTCTGCTTCTGAGACTGGCTTTTGTTAAATTTCACATACAAGTGAGGTCATATAGCATTTGTCTTTTTTTGTCTGACATATTTCACCTAGACATGCTGATTTTAAATATTCATTATAATTGTCAAATTTCTCGAGAATTCACAAAATTCCAAAGAAAATCAGGTGATTGCTTTTAAAGCTAGAATATCATGCCACTCTTCAACTTGTCTACATGTTAAAAACTTTATTATCTGTTTTATCCCTCTGATAAATAAAATCTGGATCTCTGTATAATTTGAGGCAAAGTTTAACTTGACGAAGTTGCCCTTTCTTTTTTAGGTCCCTTTAGCCATTTCATTCACTAAAGAGGATCTTCAGAAGACCAACAGATGAATTTAAAAATGTTCATCATTGCTTCCAACAAGAGAGATGCAGGTTAAAATCATATAACAATACCACTTCACAACAAAACAAAATGCCATGACGCATGTTAAAAAAAGAATTTCAAGAAGAAGTGCTGGAGAGGATGTGGAGAAAGAGGAAACTTATGGATAAGACTTGTGGATAAGAATGCAAACTGGTGGAAACAATAAGTGATTTGGATTCACCTTAAAACACTAAGGTTTCTAGGCCTCTAGAAACACAAAATCATCAACAGAAAAATATTACATGCTCTACAGTAATTATCTAAGCACTATTTACAGTAGCTAGGACATGGGAGCACCCTAAATGCCCATCAGCAGATGACTTGATCAAGAAGATGAGGTATATTCACACTGTGAAATATTATTCAGCCAGAAGATACACAGCCATTAACATAAGAATATAAGGAGCTTGAGGTTATTGTGTGTTGTAAAGCAAGTGAGAATGACAATATAAATACTGGACATTTACATAAAGACTGACAAATTAAATTTTTTACAAAGACTAGAGGATATTAATAACACAAGGAGTGCTCTGAGGGCAAGAGGGAGGAGGGAGGAGAAAATAGAAGGGGCTATAAGGGTTGGCAGTGAGGAAAAAATAATAGCCATTTGCATGTGAAGGGGGGGGAGTCTTAAGTCTCTTTTCATGAAGCTGCCCTATGTAAAGACAAATAAAAGATGTAAGAAAATAAATCTTTACATAAAGTACCAGAGATTTAAGTATAAAAATAAATATGATTACTTCACTAGAAAGTCCATAATTCTGCCTTTATTATTTTTAATATTTTATTTTTATTTTACATAGAAGAGTTGGGGCTTAGGTCACAGATCCGGGGTGTGAGAGGATTCACCAGAGACAGAGTGGGGAGCAGAACAGACAGATTTACTGAAATACACTTCTGAGGGGAGCAAGGGGGAAGAGACAGGAGAGGTCTGCTGTCTGTATGTGCATTAGGTACATGTCTGGGAATCAAATTCACACTATGGGCCATTGATTTTATAGTACTGAAATGTAATACCTAGGCCACCAGGTCAGACCCATAATGCCTTTTTTTTTTTTTTTTTGCCATTGATAAAGTTGGCAAAGTTATCTAAGTTATAAAGTTATGCTGTAATGATTTTTAAAACTATTAAAATTACTGAATGGTGTTCTTCCCTTAAGTCCATTGAGAATTTGAAATTGGTAGGATAGTGCTAAAAGCCAGTAGTGGTGATCAGATATGAAGGGATCAGTGGGATTATTTTCCAGCCTTTTACTCAGACTATGCTTATCTTTGGAGCTCAGATAGGTGCCCAAGAACTATGGGTGCCTTGGTGGAGTATGTGGTGGGGTGACATATATCTGTTGAGTGTGATCCTATTCCACTGAGTCACATCCTGCTGTAAACCAATGTTGCCCCAATGTAAAAATAAAAATCTGCATTCCTGGGGTGGAGGGGAGAATAACACTTGCAGAGATAATACTATTAGGCATTTGAGTCCTAATAGAACAAAAAGTTAATTCAGATTGTAGAAATGGAGTGTGCCTGTCTTTATGTCAACAGAATTATTCATTCTCAAAATTATATTTCGGAATACCTGAAATATAACAAAGTTAACACCATTTGATTTTCAAGGCAGAGAAGAATAAAACTGCTTTAAAAAATTTTCTGCAGCTTAGTGTAAACCTAAAAGGTCAGTTGTACAAAAATCTAAGTCTTCTGATCTGTGTAAATAGTAACAGACCCTGGGTGATGCAGAAGAGCCAAAGATCAGTCTCAAATTATTTCTAACATAGGAACAGGAAAGACTAGATTGAGCTTTACATCGGAAATTTTATTTTTAATGATCACATTTCCCAATTGGAAATGGGCTGAAGTTAAACCTTTCCTATCTCTTAAGTAAAAGTGTATGTACACTTTTCATTGAAGAATCTTTTAAATGCCACAATAAAGAATTAGACAAATAGGAAGTTGACTAACCACAAACTACTAGAACATTTTTCTAAAACATAAGTCATTGAAAACACATGTAAATTTAAGTCTACAGGGAAACAAACACTTATTCAAACAAAATAATTGAAGGGGAAAAGAAAGGGACCAATATAAAAAAAAATTAAAAGCAGGCTAAAATTTTCCCAAGAATGGAAACAAAGCAGATAGGTTATTTCCCAATGAGAAACTAAAAGCAACAGCAAGGCTTCTAAGGGACATAGCCAGCATTTTTTCAAATGCCATCCCAGTGTTTAGGAGGGTGCGACAACCTGGTATGCCCTCCTGTAACTAGTGAGCCCCGTCCCTTCACTTTGGCTTCTTTATTCCCTTTCTCTCAATTTCCCTTTCCTTCTGCCACTGCCTTGCTTGCCTTGCTTGGCCCTCCATACCTTCTGTTTTTAACTTCAAATTGTTCAGCCCTCTCCCCTTTCAGTGCTCACAATATTGATTCAAAGAAAGGTTTTCAAATTATTTCAGTGGGATTGTGGTATGGTGGTAAGAAAAAGAAATGAGGGGCAGGCCTCTCGGGGATTGTGCCTTGGATCCTTCGCACACCTGGAGAAGACTGTGGTCAGTTACTATATCACCCAGAGCCTCAGTGACCATTTACACAGAGGATCTTAAGAATAGCACACGCCCCATCTACCGCATGGAGGAGATATAAAGATCAAGTGAAGCAAAATTACATATGAAAAGCAACTAATGATTATTATTACACATTGAATAGTTTCCTATTCCTTATTTCAAAATATTAATATGTCTGTTTTCACTTGTATATGTTGACTTTCACTCAATTTGATTTCTAGAAGTCACAGGTGCCTTAAATCAATTGTACAAAAACCTTACTTGGTCAACCTATGCACAGAGGTTCCGATTACTTAGGAAGCTACTGCTGCCACTATTTTACTTCACAGAAAACATGTCTATTCACATTTACTGGTATGAGGTATGCCTTTACTCTTTTTGTTTGAGGAAAAGTATTTTTCTCTAACTCTTTGATGACCTGTGGATACATACAAACACAAAGCTGCCAAGGGAACTCAGGACCACAGACTTTATATTTTTAAATTTATTTATTTATGCATATAAGAACTGGGGTGTAGGCCAGAGGTATGGGGTAGTGAGAGGATGCACCAGAGACAGAGAGGGGAGCAGAACAGGCATATTTACTGAAATACACTGCTGAGGGGAGCAGCGGCCGACGCAGGAGAGGTCTGCTGCATCACGTGGGAAGCTCCCTGGCTGGGGATTGAACTCTTGCTGCAGTGGCTGCAGATAGCTTCATGGTGCTGAAACTTAACCTGTTGCATGACCAGGGAGGCCCAAGGACCACAGACTTTAAACTATAAATCAGAATGATTGTAAAATATATACTCTTAAACTATTGACATTTTTTCTTAATGCATATCTTCTGATATTTTCTGAATGATTTCAGATTATATAATATCTAAAAACTGACAATATACCTTGGTATGTCAGTTCTATTGAATTGCTGCCCTCATCAAGCAAGGTTACAAAGATATCTGTGGAGGGAGTAGTGATAAGGCATGATCTGTAGCTTCTCAAAGAGTTCTACAAGACAACAGTTTTAAAATGGATATAATTTAGATTTTTATTATTTTTGAGTAGACACTGGTTTACCAAGAGCACCTTACCTTAATATATATAAATGTGTGCGTGCGCGCGTGTGTGTGTGTATATGAAGCAACAACCATTGGTTTCTTATATAAAAGGGTTTTTTGGCACATATATGTCACACACTGTTGCCTATATGTGAATGTACATATATGGAGAAAAAAATAACTTTCATAGATGTAATATTTAGTATAAGATGTAATTATGTCATCAAACGCATTTATGATTGGGTACAGGATGGGACTGGACCGTTGGAGCTTTTAGGTAGCATCAGAGCATTGTCGAAAAGTGTGGACTAGTTGGCCCCTACCAGAGAAAGCATGATTCTTAGCTTTTCCTCAGGTGACCTTTTGTTTACTTCTGACTCTAAGTCTTATCTCTGAAGAATCTATTTGAATCTGATATCATTTTTGTAAATAAAAATTATCTGCCTAAAATATAGCTACAAATGTGTCATCAAACTTACTTCAGCACCGGGGCTGCATTCATAAGACTTATCTGAAGAGGGAAGAGAAAGCTATTTTCAGCTATTAGAAGCAAATAATCTTAGAATACAGGGCCTCCCTGGAGGCACACGGGTTAGTCTCAGCACTATCATGCTATCATCTCTATGGCCTGAATTTGATTCCTAGCTGGGGAGTTAACTCACATACGGGGTAGCAGACCTCTCCTGTCTCACCTGCTGCTCCCCTTAGCAGTGTATTTCAGTAGATCCACCTGTTCTGCTCCCCAGTCTGTCTCTGATGACTCTCCTCACCTCCAGCACCTCTTCCCTATACCCCAGTTCTTCTATGCATAAATAAATCTTTACAAATAAAAAGTAAAATAAATTTAGAATACAGATTTGTAAATAAAATGACAATACTAGATGTCAAGTCCAGTTATATGCATAACCAAAAATAAAACTTCTTTTTGTGGGAAAAAAATATAAGTTCTACTATTATATCCATTTTTCACATATAGACCTGAATGCAGACAGGGATTAAGAAAGTAATTTACCATGGTCAGGAAGTTAGTAATTGGTGGTTGCAAGTTTCAAAACCAGACCCCTTAGGCCCAGAGCCTGATTCTCAACCACCCTGCTTTGCTTCCCAAGCTCCTGTCAGTTGTAAATTGTGTCTGCCAAATTCTCACAATATTTCCCTTCTTTGCCAGCCCTGGTTACTTCTGAAATGGCTTTAATATCATCCATAACAATCAAAGAAGAAGAAAAAAAAAACAGTTTACTTAATGTAGATATTTTTGAATTTTTCTTCTACCAAATCCTTGGTACCATTATTTTCCATAGAAAGAGCTAGTGGAAATATTCTAGAATTAACAGGAAACAAGTTAGAAGGATTACCACTCACAAAAATGCAGCTTTCTCAGGCATGTGAACACATTTACATTTGTATAAGGGATGAATTGTGTAACAGTGTCTATGTGAGATTAAAGCTCATGAAGTTTTTCCATTCGGTATCATCAGTAGTGAAATGTGACTGGAATCTTTCTGCTTATTGTTGCTAAACAGAATATAAAAGCCTTGTGCAGAATCAGTGAATTTTCTAGAATAGGGCCTGATTTTCCCATGGCATCTGTCACCTCACTGGCTATTGGATTGATTCAACTGATGTATAGTCCTCTTCCTTCCTCAGGAACTGAGCATCTCCAAAGCTATACACTAATCTAAAGTCAGTTTTCTCAGATAGAAAGAGAGCTATTCCTGGGGCCCCAACTTTGATGTGTTATTGGGCAGTGTGTTATTGGACACCAAACATTCAAGAGTGTGTAAGTTATTGTATTGTGCTGTTGGGCCATCAGAAAAGCCGTTAGGGATTCACAGGTTTCATAGTGTGTGCCTGCCCTCATATGTGAAAAGTTACGTTTTCTAATGGAAATACCAGTGTTGGATATGAGAAAAAGAGTTACACACACACAAAAAAAAAAATATGAAGAATGTAATCACAAAAGTGAAAAAGGAAATGGAAAAGTTGGTTAAAAAAAGAAAAGATTATCTTTTTAGATCCAGTTCAACCTTGACATACTTCATTTCAGAATTCCCCTTCAGTGGAAGGTTTATCTCCAAGGAGATTTGCATTAGATTTTTAGAAATTGATAGTAAAGCAAACGAATGAGAAATGGGTAAAGAAGGATCATAAAATCTTCACCCTTGAACTCGAATAATATTAATAGAAAATGCAAGTAACATAAAACCATAAAAGGAATCAAAAAGAAAGACATGTCAGTTCACATAATCAACTTTGACAAGGATAACCAATAAAATATATAGAATGTGGATTTCCCCCTCCCCTTGTTCTCAGGATGTAGTCTTGGCACCCAAAATTTCTGCTGGTCAAGCTAAAATGTAGTCAGGCAGGGGGGCCTCTCACCAAGACAAAAATCTTGGTATGAAGATATCTGCTGAAAATAGCAGGCAGACATATGGCCAGATTAGCATAACCAGCTAGACCACCTTGACAGAAAGTTAAATATAAACAGAGACTAGAGTTAGGATGTTTTGATCAAAAGGAACAATGGAGCCGCAGCCCTCATCCTGAGGCAATAGCCCCTACTCACTAACCCCTAGCTTGTGACAGACAAGTGTGCATCCCCAACCCACAGCCCCGCCACATACGTGCCTCCACACATTCCTCCACATGCTTGTCCACCTTCCCTGAATCTGATACCCAATAAATGTGAGACTGGCCCAGGAAATTGGCCACTGCATCTCCAAAGGTACAAACCCCTCTAGGTCTCTCTCTCTCTACTTGAACTTTGAGTTGTATTTCCTCCATACCATGCCGCTCCAAATGCTGCCATCCCATGAGGTGGCAATAGAAGACTCATTGAGTTGCACCTGGGTGCTACTTCTGTCAAACTTCTCTACTCCCTGCCCAGTAATACACCAAACTAGAAGTAGAAAAAGGAGAGCCAAGGAGGGAGAAATCTTCCCAGTACCACACCAATGTGGAGAACAGCAGACAAAAATGAAATAAGAAAAACACATATTGAAGTATTTTTTAAACCCATAAAAACCACCAGAAGATCTCAGCAAAGGCAAGAATAGTATAAATCCACAGGGACAGAACACACTGAAACCAGGTCCAGTGAAACTTGATATTTAATAAAATTCAGAATAAGACAAGAGAGCCCAGGAGACTGAGCTTCCCAGTCCTTAATCTATCCACCCACACTTTTGACCTACCAGAATACAGAAAAGAGTATAAGATCCAATCGCTGAATACTAACTTCAAAGAGATGACTGTCACATTTTAGTAGAAGTGGAACGCACTTCAGGTAGAATAGTCTCACCACTGTATCAGAAATGACAGAGAATGTAAGCAAATATACCCACAATAAGCAAGAAGTAAGATACAATGAAATGATAACAATTAACTACATAAACAAACTAGAATCCAAGAATCCATAAAATAAAATTGGATGTGATTTGGTAACGTTCTCTGAAGGGGGGTGATGCTCTATCTCTGAATCATATACAGTGCTGTTACCTCAATAAAAATGTTGCCTCAATTAAGAAAATCTTAAATCTAATCATACACAGTACTGTTGCCTAATTTAAAAAATGTTATATTGATAGAGAAAATCTTAATAAAAGGTTAATCTGGAGAAAACAATAAATAATTGTCCATAAACTCTTTACTTGTGAAAGAAATAATGAAACATTTTTAAGAGTAAACTAATTTCAAAGATCAAACATCAGCACATCTGTTATCAAAAAAGGAAAAATTAAATGTTGATCTGTTCCTGGATTGGATCTCATGCCAGGCAAAAGCAAGCAATAATAAACATCAATGAGACAATTTAAAAAATTAGATATGCACTGTGCATTAGAGGATCATATTATATCAATATTAAATTTCCTAATATTGATCATTGTACTGTGGTTATGAAAGAAAATGTACTTGCCTGTGGGAAATACACACTGAAGTAATATTTTGTAAGTGGTTATATTTATAACATCCTCTCAAATGATTTAGCATGAAAGAGTTCTCTGTGTGTGTGTGTGTGTGTGCACGTGTATGTGTACATGTAAATAAGACAAAAGACAAACTAGTAGTTAACTGGGTACGGTTTATAAGGGGGCTTCTTGTATTCTTAATTTCATTTCATTTTATTAAATATATTACATTTTATTGAGGTAACATTGGTTGAAAACACTGTATATGATTCAGAGGTACAGGTTCATACCACTTAAGAGGTATGTAATCACATTATACCCATCACTGAAACACACATAATCCTGTACCCTGGTCCACTGACAACCTACTCCCTTGTACTATTCTTGTATTACTTCAAGTTTTCTGTAAGTTTGAAATTGTATCAATGCAAAATTTTACAAAAAGATATAGTCAAAGCACCACCTTTAGAGAGCTAATCTATTTTTAAAATAAGCAATAAAAAATGGATAATAACCAACTGGAAACTTAAATCAAATCTAAAAGAAGAATTTTAGATAATCAGAGTAAAGGTACAAAAAACTGAAACTGTTTGAAAAGTTGGAAAAAGCATGACTATATGGATTGTACAAACCAACACCTTCAGAGAGCTAATTTATTTTAAAGACAAGCAATAAAAAATGGATAATAACCAACTAGAAACTTAAATGCAAATCTAAAAAAAAAGTGTTAGATGATCAGAGTAAATGCAGAAAAAATTGAAAACTGTTTGAAAAGTTGGAAAAAGCATGAATGTATGGATTGCATAAAGAGGCTCCAACACAGACAAAATTGTTTCTAAGTAGAACAAAGCCAAATGGAACTGAAACGCAATCCAAGTATACAAAAGCAGAAAATGTATCTACAAATAAGGAGAGACTTTGCAGTCAAAAGAAAATGCTGAGCTGCTAGCATTGAAACAATCTTGAACCAGTTACTGCATTTCAAGAATTAGAAGAAAATTTAATGACCCAGTCAGGGAAGAAGCCTGTCAAATGCAAGAAAGGGTGAAGTAAAAAGTCGTAAAAAGTCAAAAATGACTTTGTAACTGGGATGTGCCCCTCTCCCTGCCCTGTAACAGTGTTGGTGTCCAGTGTTGTTGGACATGGCACTCGTGGTTGACCAGCCCAAAAGTCCTCTCTTTGTGATGATCACCTTAAAGCACAAAACAATTACAATATACCTGTTAGTAACTGATTGTAAAAAAGTTTTTCTTAAATACTAGTCATGGGTTCCACAGTAGGTTTGGATGGTTCTGTTTCATCTCCACCCCCTGATATAAAGTCTACTATTGATAAGTTAATGTCTTTGTTGCTTAAAATGACCATTGGAAACCTACCCAGGGTTTCCACTCAGTACAGAGGAACCTGGTCTTTCTCTTTTAAAAATGTTAATGTTACTGGCCTGTTCCGATTGTTGTATATCTGACTGCTTATAAGTACTGTAACTGGATCTACTGTAATTACATGTTGTGTCATGTAAATGTTGTTACTTGTGGTTGGACCACTGTAAGAGGTCTTGTCCAATATTCACCATAGATATGGTGATAAAAAAGAGTGTTAGATAATCAGAGTAAATGCAGAAAAAATTGGGGGATGTGAGGGATGTGACCCGGCTGAGTCCAAAGGAGGAGATTCAGTCGCCATGATGGAGGAATAGAGGAAACAGTTGCCATGATGTAGGAAAAGAAGCAGCAGTTGTCATGATGTGGGAAAAGAAGAAGCAGACACGTCACCTTCGTTGTATTTTGGGGGACTTACAGGACTGGGCATTGCTTTAAGTAAGTTAAACGGCCATATTTTGACTTCAGTAATCCTTTGTTTTTCCCTGTTTTGTTAAATAAATCCCATTGTTATAGTTCCCTAAGCCTGAGTAGTCTTGCAATTTTGTGTGCAGGTGCAGAACCAAGATAGTGACCAGTAAGGAATTTGGGCAGTGCCTTTAGCCAATTTTTGACAGCCTTTCTGCCCGGTATCAACTTCAGATTAGTTCACAGAATTCAATCACAGAAAATTATGACACAGTATGCACAAGTCTGAAGACAAGAAAGTGATCCAAGGAAATTACCCTTAGTCTATTTGACACTTAAATATAAAGTTTTCAGGCACTCTCAAACATAAATAAACTCAGGTAATAGAGATACTATGAGTCCTTCATGGTGGAAAAATTATTCTAAATTAAATCAAACCAAACAAAAGTGAAATGGAAAAATTATTTAAGTACTAAATAGAACCATTATCTAGGGATAGAAGGGATTAACTCTAATAAGTTTAGAAGAAAATAAACAGTGATGCAGTAATTTAGCCAGTATGCCAATCAACCACAAAGGCAAAAACATAACACATTCTGAATTACATCATAGTCAAATCTTCTAGAGTTAGATATAAACAATAAAGCTCAAGAAATGTGAAGGGGAAGATGGCATGCTAGAATCCATTCTGCTAGGAATAAGGGGGACAGGAGGTGCTGCTACTTAGGAGAAGGCAGAATAGTAGCCATGATTCGCTACTAACCAGACAAATCAATATTCTGGAGGTGGGTTTGGGAAGCTGCTCTGACTTAACATTTGGTGAAGCTAAATCTATCAGATTTTGGCAGAGGAGCACCAAGATGGCATTAGAAATGCTTTCTTACTTTGCTCCAAAAAGAAGCATTTGAGTTAAGCATTCAGGCACTACACCCAGAGTACTATGAATTGGGACAAAACTAGAACATCTCTGGGACATCAGGAGCCAGCCTAGTCTGCACCAAAAAGTACACAGAGGAGATTCATGCTTCACTGAACAAGAAGTAGGTGGTGAGAAGATTCTGGAGAATGTAGTTAGGAGTAGGAGGCTGTGTTATGCAGAACTACCACTCAGCAATTGGTCCAGGAGAGGAGAGAACTAAGCAACATAAAGGCACACAGCCTTGACTAAGAGAAAGTATATTTTGAGAGGCTGAGACACTCCTCACAGGTTGGGATACACAGTGAAATAAAGGAGAGTTGCCTGGACTGTATACCCACATTTCAAGTTGACAATAACTTCAAGAAGTACACTCATAGCACACAGACTGCAGAGACTTGGGCCTGGAAACCCAGAAAGAAGGTGTATTGGCAGTACCATAGACACTAGCCAGTTCCCTTCCAGTACATCTGCACTATTGAATGGACCATATAAGTCCACTCCCCAAACACCTGAATCAAGAACCCCAAGATGAGATCTCTGTACCAAAAGAAGCTGACAAG
Organism: Scalopus aquaticus; assembly: GCA_004024925.1. NCBI lineage: Eukaryota > Metazoa > Chordata > Mammalia > Eulipotyphla > Talpidae > Scalopus > Scalopus aquaticus. Next base: position 161,276 of record PVIJ01001665.1, read on the forward strand.
GCCAAAATAGAAATATATAAAACCACAGTGCCACCTCCTGGAAAACATAGACATATCTCAAACCTCTAAGCTACTGATAGAGATAACTGTACAAAACAAGAAAATCTAAAGCAGCAAGAAGGGCAGAGCAAAAAATACAACAGACAGCAACATGAGATCTCAAGTGTACACAAAGGCAAAAGGAGAGAACAATATCCAAAATCTAAACACAAAACATGAAAAATTGATCGTCCAATAAAATACAGAGTGAAACAAGAAAACTCAGAAAATCTGATGTAAGAGATACAAAAAAAAATCACACTAAAAAATGAATGCCATGAAAATGAAATTAATATTAAAAATAAATATAAGATTTATATAATAAAATAATAGATCCAACTGGTAAAAGTTCTACAGATGAGATTGAAAATTCTAGCAGAATCTATGGGGCAAGAATAGGTGTAGGATCAAATCAGTGACATCAAAGATAATAATGCACAAAGGACCCAGGTGGAAGAAGAAGTATAAGAACAAATTAAAATATAATGAAGAGGCCTTCCCTGGTGGTGCAACGAGTTAACTCTCAGCACTTTAAAGCTATCCACTGCCACTGCAGCACGACTTCGATCCCTGGCCAGGGAGCTAACCCACATGGTGCAGCAGACCTCTCCTGTTTCAGCTGCTGCTTCCCTCAGCAGTGTATTTCAGTAGATCTGCCTTTTCTGGTCCCCACTCTATTTCTGGTGAATCCTCTCACCACCCCACACATCTGGTCTACACCCCAGTTTTTGTATGCATAAATAAATGTATCTTTTAAAAAATAAAATACAATGAAGGGCATTTCAAGAACAATTCCGCCCTATTATAAAGACAAGCTAAGGATAAGGTATTCCAAAGAGGGAAGAGAGAGAGAAACATAGAGTTTATTCTAAGAAATAATAGAGGATATCTTTCCAAATGTTAGAAAGGAACTAACTATACAAGACCATGGAAACAAAAGAACTCCCGATTATCTGAATGTAATGAGACCTTCAACAAGAAATAATAGTGTAATTACCAAGAGTTCAAGACTAAAAGAAACAAAAAACAAAACATTGAAGGTGGCTAGGAGAAAAAGCAGGTAACTTATAAAAGTACTTACATCCGACTTCTCTGAAGAAACCCTACAAGTAAGAAGAGAATGGAATTGCATACTGAAAACACTTACAGATATAAATTGTCAGCCAAGAATATTATATCCTATAATACTCTTAGGTATAAAGGAGTAATAAAGAACCTTCCAGACAAATGGAAGTTAAAGAAGTTTGCAAAAACTAGGTAGACATTCCCTACAAGAAATGTGTAAAGGAGTTCTTCTACCCAAATCAAAGCGAGAAAATAAACATAAAAATAATGAACAAGGAAAATTAGAACCAGAAAACTAAAGACAAAGCAATTGTTAGCCCTCATATATCACTAATCACCCCAAATATAAATGGACTGAACTTACATTCAAAAGGCACTTAGTAGCTAGTTGGATCAGAAATCAAAGCGAAATAAAAATACAACTTGCTGCTGATTCATCTTGACTCCAAAAATAACTACAGGCTCAAAATAAATTGTTGGAAAACAATACAACTCTACAAGCAAATGGGATACTAAAACAGTAAGGGACGGGTATACTTATATCAAAAAAAAAAAAAAAAACACATACAGCTAAAATTGGTAACAAAAGACACAATGATTAAGTGATCAATAGATGAGGAAGACATAACACTTATCAGTATATATGAACCAAATGAAAAAGCATCAAAATGCATAAATCAACGGGCCTCCTTGGCGATGCAACGGGTTAAGCGCAGTGCTGTGGAACTGTCGGCAATTATGGTGCAAGTTTGATGCCCACCTGGCAAGATTCCCATATGGCACAACAGACCTCTCCTGCCTCGCCCGCTGCTCCCCTTGGCAGTGTATTTCAGTCAATCTGCCTGTTCTGCTCCCCGCACTGTCTCTGGTGAACCCTCTAGCTGCCCCACACATCTGGCCTGTACCCCAGCTTGTATGCAAAAATTAATAAATCTTAAAAAAAAAAGTGAACACTTGTTTGTCACCAACCACAGTGATAAATATTTAAAATATCTATTTATATATCTCTAGCTATCCATCTATATCAACAATTAACTGAACAAACACAATGAAAGCAATGCAAAAGTTGTAGGGGACATCAAGATTTCATTTTCATCAATGGACAGCTCAACTAGACATAAAATCAACAAGGAAGCAATTACCTTAAACAAATTTTGTACCATATGGGCTTAATAAACACAGTGCACTTTAGCCCCCAGAAGATTACACATTCTTCACACGTGTACATGAAAATTCTCAAGAATATACCCCATGTTATTTTACAAAGCAAATGTCAATAAATTAACAAAGGTTCAAATCATAATAAGTATCTTTTGAAGTCAAAGTTGTATCAAACTAAAATTCTATTACAAAAAAGAAAATGGGCTAAATCTCATATACATGGAAAACAACAACATACTACTGAATGAATATTGGGTTAGCAAGGAAATCAGTGTAGAAATTAACACTACCTGGAGATAAAAGAAAATAAAGAACACGCTACCTGAACCTATGGGAAATAACAAAAGTAGTACTGTAAGGAAAGCTTTAGAATACAGGAACAAGAGGCTCTAAAATAATAATCTAACGGTACACTTTAACAGACTAGAAAAAGAAGATCAAATAAAACCAAAAGCCAGGAGAAGAAGGAAATAACACAAACCAGAACCGAAATAAATGAAATCAAACGCAAAAAAAGGATAGTCCAAAGATCAAGGAAACCAAAAGTTGGTTATTAAAAGAAATAAGCAAGACACTGACTAAGCTCATAAAGTGAAAAAAAAAAAAAAGGTGAAACTCTAATAAATAGAATCAGAAATGAACGAGGAATAAACATAAATCTCAGAAATACAGAGGATCATAAGAGAATACTATGAACATCTATATGCCAATAAATTGAATGGTCCTGAAGAAATGAAAAATTACTCAAAAATCATTTAATTTTAGAATGAGGAAGAAATGGAAAACCTGGATAGACCAGTTGTGAGCAAGGAAACTGAGCGCTCTCTCTCTCTCTCTCTCTCTCTCACACACACACACACACACACACACACACACACACACACACAACAAAGGCACAGGGCTAGATGGTTTCTTTAGTGAGTTCTATCAATCCATAAAAGACAAAACTAACCTCAAACTCCTCAAAATACTGAGGAAAGGGATTGATTCCAAATACATTTTATGAAGTCAAAATCACTCTGCTACTAAAAAGCAGAAAGGACATAATAAAAATTGGAATCTATTGACCAACATCCCTGATGAAAATAAATGCAAAAAAAACTCAATTTTTTTTTCAGCAAACCAAAATCAATAATAAAGGGCCTCTCTGGTGGCACAATGGGTTAAGCATAACACTATGAAGATATTCAGAACCACTGCAGCAGCACGAGTTCGATACTTGGCCAGGGAGATCCCATATGGCGCAGCAGACCTCTCCTGCCTTGCCCACTGCTCCCCTCAGCAGTGTACTTCAGTAGACCTGCCTGTTCTGCTCCCCACTCTGTCTCTGGTGAATCCTCTCACCACCCCACACATCTGGCCTACACCCCAGCTTGTATGCATAAATAATAAATCTTTTTTTAAAAAATCAACAATACATACAAAACTGTACACAACACCCCAAATAGGAATTATTCCAGTGACAATTGGTTCAACACCTGAAAACTGAAGGATGTAATTCACTATATCAACAAAAATATTAAAAATCATATGACAATATCAACAGATGTAGGGAATATTTAGTAAGACCAACATTCATTTATGATACAAACTCTAAATAATAATGGTTAGTAGAGGGGCCTCCCTGGTGGCTCAGTCTCACCACTATGAAGATATTGGCAGGCAGCCTCTGCAGCACGAGTTTGATCCCCAGCCAAGGAGCTAATCCACATGGCACAGCAAGCCTCTCCTGTCTCACCTGCTGCTCCCCTCAGCAGTGTATTACAGTCAATCCACCTGTTCTGCTCCCCACTCTGTCTCTGGAGAATACTCTCATCTCCCCCATACCTCTGGCCTACACTCCAGCTCTTGTATGTATAATTAAATGAATCTTTAAAAAAATAATGGATACTAGGAAAATATTTGAACATAACAACTGTAATAAACCCTAGGTAATATCATTCACAGTATTGAGAAACTAAAATCTTTTCCTCCAAGTTCATCTATAATGCAAGGATGCCCACTTAAACCACGACTACTTAATATAGTATTAGAACTATTAGATAAAGCAATCAGGCAAGATAAATATATTTAAATAATAAACTTGGAAAAAAAGAAGTAAAACCATGGCTATTTGCAGATGATATAATAATATACATAGAATACCCTAAAGATTCCACTAAAAAAAAAAATAGAAACAAAAATCAATACAATAAAGTGGGTGGCTACAAAATAATATACAAAAATCAACTGTGTTTCTATGTGGAAAAAATGTATTGAAAGTATATGAAATCAAATAAACAATCCAATTTACAATCTCATGTCAAGCATTAAATAATATGAATACGCAACAAAGTGGGTAAATGACTTACACAATGAAATCTGTAACACATTGTTAAAAGACATAGAAGTCTCAAATGAATGGAAATATATTTTTTGCTCATGGACTGAAATAATCAACATTCTTAATATGGTCATGTTTCTCAAAGCAATGCATAGATTCAATGCAAAACATATAAAAGTTACAATGACATTCTGCAAAGAAATAGAATGAATATTACAGAAAGTTCATTTAGAAGCACAAAAGAGCTCAAATACCCAAAACTCCTGAAAAACATAGGGACAACAATTCACAACACTAGCTTCAGTGAAGTCTTCAGAAACTAACCTCTTAAATCAAGAGAAAAAGCAAAAACAAACAAATGGGACTATAGCAAACTAAAAGATTTTGCACAGTGTAGGGACTAATATTCAAAGTCCACAGAGAACGCTAACAAGCAAACAAGAAAATAAAAAACTCAATCAAAAAATTGAATGAGACAATTCCTCCAGAAAAGATATACAGATGGCCAGCCAACAGGCACATAAATATGTTCATTAATACTTATCAGGAAAATGCAAGTCAAAAATCACAATGCAACAATACTCTGCCTGTGAGAATGGCCCATATCAGAAAGAACTATTGTTGGTAAGTATGTGGAGAAAAATGGAATCATCATATACTATCGGTGGGAATGTAGACTGGTAAATTCCCTAAGGCAAAGAGTATGGAGGTTTTCTCAAAAGATTACAAGAAGATTTACGATCATATGATTCAGGAACACCACACATTGGTATCTATGCAAAGAATGTATAAACACTAATTCAAAAGAATATATACACTCTTAGGTTCATAGCAGAACTCTTTACAACAGCCAAGTTATGGAAACAACCTAAATGCTCAAAGACAGATGAGTGGATTAAGAATATCTATCCAAGCACAATGGAATACTATTCAACTATTAAAAGAGATGAAATCTCGCCATTTGCTACAACATGGATGTAACTGGGGGCATATGCTAAGCAAAATACTCCAGAAGGATACAGACAAATACTGGATGGTTTCATCCACATGTGCAATATAGAAAAACAAAACAAAAGGTGAAAGACAAAAGCAAAACTTAGAAATCTGACTACAGAACTGAGGCTACCAGAGGGGATAGCTAGTGCAGGAAACAAAGTATAGAATTCTCCAGTGGACTAAAAGAGGACTCTCAGTGTCCTGATGGTGGCTGTGATATAGTATTATACATCTGAAGAGATGTGAATTTACAACTCTGACCCATACATGGTATTTTATACCAACATTACCTCAATCATAGTAATACATTATTTGAATGCTAGTATTGCGGTTTTAGTCCATAATAATTTTCACCTATTAGAAAATAAAAATCTGAAAAAAAAATATGACAGGTGTACCTAATACAATATAGATTGAAATCTGGTTAAAAACCAAAAAATAAGTAAATAAATAAATAATGATAAAACAAACCAACAACTAATGATTCCTCATCTTTTACTGTAAGGATTTGATCATTATGTCTGAAACTAAATCCTCCCCATTAAAGTGGAACTACTGAGCAGGAGGGTTGGACTGGGAACAAAGTGGTTGGGGACCTGGTGATTTATGGTGGTTTTGTTGTGATCTGAAGAGGTATGTTCTATATCCCAAATTACCTAAAGTATTGTAACCAATGACACTTCAATTTTTTAAAAAAATGGCTTTGATAGCTCACTTTTTTAAAAACATTTTTCCTTAATTTTAAAAGAATATTTGAACAAATTGCAAATTGGGTCATATAAAATCACCAATATTCCACTATGTTTTGTTGATGAAAAAACAGTTTTAGATAATACAACTTATTTTATGGTGAAAGGTTATATTGAAATACAGTGTCACTTAGCTTCATTTCAATTTTTTTTGTTAAATTAGGTAGATATATGTATTTTTAATTGCATAACGTGTAAGTCTACATTTTATAAAATTACAATCTTCCCTTCAGTCTACTCATCCTTCAAACTATAAATTCATATATGCATACTTACATTTATGTATAATTATATGTTATAATATAATTAATATACTTATAATTACATTATATTTATAGTGTATTTATGCTACAAGCAGAGATGTTTAAAAATAATACTTACCAAATATTAATAATGGTTGCTTTCACAGTAGTAAGACTTTGGTTTACTATTATATTTTTTTTCTATTACTTGAATTTTTCAAAACTAAGATGCATCCTTTTCAGGAATATAGCAAATTTTTTATTCTAAGGTGACTAAGAGAAGGTATCACTAATGTAAAAAAAAGTAACAGTTAAGTCTAAAATATACTGGCCCACAGAACTTCCTGACCTTCTTTTTGGACTTACAGCTGCTCTATTCAATTGTGTTAATGGCTTTCTAATGAAAAGAGGATTTCTTTCCCCGATAATTTTTTACTGAACCAGGCCTTTGCATATTTAAGAATATCATTACTATTCGTTAGACTACTTTCATGGAGATTTAGGAAATGTAATGCACGAGTATAATTTCTCCTCAATCTGTGGTTGCCAACCAGCGGCATTGGCACTAAATAAATACTTGTTAGATATGCAGAATATCCAGTCCCACCACTGACATACTGAATCAGAATCCCCTGTGGATGTATGCAGATATTAGAGTTTGAAGAACACTGTTTTTAAAGAATTATTCTTCAAGAAGAATGTTGGTCAGCAGCTTTGGTAAAGCTATAGTTATAAGCAACTCAGTGAGTTTGCAGAAAGGAGGAAGAAAACTGCTTTTTGGTTCACATGAAGATCCTTAGTCCACAATTCAAACATGTATTACATGCCCTAAGGGATGCTTTCGCTGGTGAGGGTGGTCATTCACACATTTATAACATTTTCAGGATGACATAGGGAGACATATGAGAAAATGTACACAAAGATCAATGGTTAAAAGAAAAAAAGGCTATTGTGTTTGTTAACTTGTTCTCTGCGTGTGGAGTATGGAGAATCAAGCACAGTTAACATTTTCCTTGGTTAAAAAAAAAGAAGAATAGCACTACCTGCAATATTTCTCAGCATACTTAATTCTTTTTCCAAACTGTCTAAGTTTTCTTGCTCAGCAATGTCATCTAAGAAAGGCTCATTATTGTTAGTGATATCTACATATTCAATTTCTGAAATTTCAGAAGCAGCTCTAGGTAATGATGGAACAGCTACACTTCTTGATCGAGAATGAGAGCTGGAAAGGCAGCTGGAGCTATTTTTAATAGAGTTGGAAAGTGGTAAATTTGCTGCTGAAGTTTTCTGTGATAACTGGCCTAAAATGAAAAATGAAAAGAAAATTGAAATCAACTCTTTTTAAGATTCTGAATGACTATTTAACATTATAAAATGTCAGCCCACTGAATTTACAGAAGTTAAATTCATACAATAGAGTTTATGAGAAAATAAACTTCAGATTATTATCTATTAAGGTTTAACACAAATTATCAATGCCCAAAATATTTTCTAACAGTATCAGAACAAATCCGGGTATTTTTGCCCTAATTTTTTCTACATTCAGAAAAGACAAGCTAAAGTTTAACATTTACTAATGTAAAATATCTGCAAATCAATTCAAGAACAATTCAACACCCAATCTTATAGAAACAATTTCTCAAATTCTTAGACATTATTATATAAGAATGTGTTTCTAAGAATAAAGGACCCAAAGGATATATATGGCATGGCACCCTAGGAAACAATTTTACTTGATGTATTGTAACTTATTATTATATTGAAACAATATGAAGACATAATTTGCTTGAATAGAAGATCTTTTAGGAGAACACAGGTGTTGAAGAAATTGAGACCACACCTCTAATTTTCATAAATAAAAGTTTGCACTCTGCAGCTTTATAAGGCATTTTAGTGGAAAAACTCCAGAAGCAGAGATATAACCCGGGTTAGTACTTTGTTCCACCAGGGCAGTTTACACTCGATCTATTTCAAAGGTTGACTTAGTTGGTTTCTTGAACATGAGTGTTTCTCACATAGTGGGAAAAATAATACTTTCAAACCCTACACTAACACAACACAGCAAATTTAAAATTTGATATTGCTCCAAGCCTTAATAAAGCCCAAGAAAATTTTCAAAGTACAAATTTAGAAATTCATAGTATAGATAAGCTTCTAAATGGTACTTATTGAAATATTATTTTAATAAGTTTATATTAAATATAAATGACTTTATTAAAGATGGCCTCACATTAAACTTAACACAGTTGTGTGTGTGCATGTGTGTGTGTATGAATGAAATATCAGTCTTAAGAAAAGATATGAATCTTGATGAAAAGAGGGTAAATGGAGGTATGACACTCCCAGACTTTGAACTAAACTACAAAGCTATAGTAGTCAAAACAAAATGACATCAAAATAAAAATAGTGATCAACAGAATATAATCAAACACCCAGAAAAAAACAAACAAACATATATATGGACAGTTAATTGACAGCAAAGGGTTCAAGACCATACAATGGATAAAAGGAAGTGTTCAATAAATATTGAGAAAACTGAGTAGTCACATGCAAAAGAATAAAATTAAATCACAACCTCACATCATTTAAAAACTTAATTCAAAATGGATTAAAGAAAAGGATGTAAGATGTGAAATAATGAAATAGAAAATATGAGGTAGGGGCCTCCTTGGTGGTGCAAGGATTGAAGTCTCAGTGTTATCCAGTTATTGCCAGCCACTGGAGCTTGAGTTCAATCTGCAGCGAGGGAACTGACCCACATGGCACAGCAGACCTCTCCTTTCTCACTCGCTGCTCCCCTCAGTAGTGTATTTCAGTAGATGTGTTAGTTCTGCTCCCCACTCTGTCTGTTGTGACTCTTTTCACCCCCCACACATCTGGCCTATATCCCAGTCACCCTAGATGTTGTATACATAAATAAATAAAAATAAATCTTAAAAAAAAGAAAAGAAAGAAAACATAGGGCAAACATAGCACAATATTAGTTTCAGTGATGTCTTTATGGCCTCTACTCCAACAGCAAAGAAAATAAAAGCAAAAGTAAGCCAACTATAAAAAAAAAAAGTTTCATAGTACAAGAAGCTATTATTGAACAAAAAATGCACTCGACTAAATGGGATGATTTATTTGCACAACATACTTGGATGATATAGTTGTTCAAATGCATCTGACAATGAGCTAATATGCAAGATCTACAGAGAACAAACAACTCAAAAAAATTAAAAATGTGCAGAAAAGGTAAAATATGCACTGCTCCAAAGAAGGAACACAAACAGGCACATTTAAAAAATATTCTTCATCACTTATCATCAGGAAAACACAAATCAAAACCACAATGAGGTACTATCTCACATCTGTGAGAATAGCTTATATCAAAATGACTAGAAACACGTGTTAACAAGAATCCAAAGAAAAAAGAATCCTCACACACTGTGATACTATAAACTGGTCCAGCACCTAAGGAAAATGGTATGGAAGTTTCTCAAAATGTTAAAAAATATATCTACAGTAAAATCCAGTAGAACACTACATCTAATTACCTACCCAAAGAATGCATGAACAGCCATGTGAAAGGATCAATGCACTCTTTTGGTCACTGCAGCATTGTTTACAATCATCAAGTTAAGGGAACAGCCTATATGCTCAACAACACATGAGTGGTTTAATAAGATTTTATATGCACACACACACACACACACACACACACACACACACACACTACACAATGAATTACTGCTCAGCAATAAAAAATAAAAAGAACGCTTTCCATTTTTGACAACATGAATGGAACTGGAGGCAATTATGCTAAACAAAAAAACTCAGAAGGAGAAAAATATTAGATGGTTTTTCCATATGTGCAATATAGAGAAACAAAACAAACAGTCTCAACAAAATCAAATAAAACATAAATTCTAGAAATCTAACTATAAAGTTCATGCTATCAGTGAAGTGATGGAAAGCAATTTGTGGAGGGGGTCCAGAGACTGTAGTAGAGGAGTGTGTGTCCACTTTTGGTGATTGTGTTGTAGTAAAATACAGCTGAGAAATGTGATCCTATAACTTTGAATCATGTACAGCATTGTAGACACAAGTCATGTCAATAAAAATAGATAATAAAATAAAATTTAAAAGTGCTACTTTCATTATCATATCATTTGACTAAACATATGACATATAATGTTATGCCCACTCTAGTGATTCAAAGGACACTGTAAAATTCAGAAAAGTAGCCACAGGAAATTGTAATATTAAAACATTTAATGACTATTGAATTTTTTAACTTAAGAGATCTATTTTGAATGTAGCTAGTACCCTAACAAGAAGCATAGTGCAGTATGCAATTATTTTATCAAGAGAAAAGAATTAAGGTAAGTCTCACAGGGCACTATTTTAATGAACATTTCAGAAATCAATTTTGTGAACATTTTTTGTCATAATTAAATTATGAATAAATTTAAATAGGATGTTAGGTGCATTAAAAGCCATACATCCATCTATTTTCTCATTCTCAATGTTTCTGCTCTATGGATAAACCAAGTGAAATGTGTATAGTACTTGAAAATCCTGGAAAGATGATAGTCTTAAAATAAAACACTGTTTTTAATGAGTTAATCTAAAATTATTTTTGCACCAAAAAACTATTTTATCTTTTTTGTGTCTATGTTCAGAGACAATTCTGAAGAAAACTGTCAAAATCTGCCTATAATTCTAAAAAAATAAATGTAACTGTCTCAACAAATTATTTTAATGACCAGCATATGGATAATATATTCTCTTTTATCTATAACCTGTAAAGAATCAATATATTATTCATAGTCATTAAGAAAAGCAAATTTGATGTTCCTATATATGAAGTAGTGGGAAGAGCAGCAAAGGTAGAAGCATAGCCAATGAATCATACAGGTATGCAACTATATGAATAAAAAGTTCTAGGGTAAGGCCTCCCTGGTGGCACAACAGGTTGAGTCTTGGCCTTTAAGACTGTCTGCAGCCGATGCAGCATGAGTTCAATCCCAGCCCTGGGAGATTCCCACATGGTGCAGCAGACTACTGCCTCACCCACTGCTCCCCTCAGCAGTGTATTTCAGTCGATCTGCCTGTTCTGCTTTACACTCTGTCTCTGGTGAGTCCTCTCACCACCCCACATCTCTGGCCTGCACCCCAGTTCTTGTATGCATAAAGAAATCTTTATTTTTTCACCTTTTTATTTATTTTTTATTCATATATTTTACAATATTGTGTCTTCCCCATAGGTTACCCACCACTGATTTACCTGTGCACCATCACCATAGTCCCTTGTGTTCTTTTCTAAAAAAAAGTTCTAGGGTAGTGGAGAAAACCATATACTTGTATATGCATTGTGCTATTCTTAATCAAATAAAATTTAAATGAATTAAAATAAAACAAACAAATGAAAGATATTATAATCAGGTATAGGACTTCTGTCAACACAGGTAAATATGAGATGAGAAAAATTTCACATAATGTAAATGCCCTTCATGAACATCATACAAACATTTGTTGATCCATATAACATCTTAATGAACAGTGTTTGAACTGAATTTATTCTAATTAAGGATAAAAAAGAACAATGGGAATTATGAGACCACCTTCCTTACTGAAAATATGTTCAAAATATAACTTAACCAAAATGGAGAAAAAGATAGAAAAGGATCCTATTTTATCTCTGAATTAACTTTTTTTTAAAAAATTTAAGTGGGTATGTCATTCCTTCTAATGATAATGTGTACATTTGTTCATTTACTGGTGGGGTAAAATGTGAAACTAACTGAGACTGACACCAAAGTAAAATGTCATGATTTAAGCATTCAAAAATAAATAAATAAAAAGTCAGATTAAATTATAAACATAAGACATTTGGGGAGTAACTTGTAACTTCACTAAAAAATGTAATTTTAGAAATTCTGACTCCATTAGGAAAAGCATAAAAAGGACAAAAGGTATTCTAGAAGAGGGAAAGTGTGAGAATGAGCAAAAAACTTAATTCAAAGAAATATAGAGACAAACTTCCCAAACCTGAGGAAGGAACTAAATATGCAAGCCCATGAAGCTTAAAGAACACCTGGCATCAAAACGTAATGAGATCTGAAACAAGATATACCATCATGAAATTCCAAGAGCTTAAAAGAAATAATATTAATAGGAAGAAAAAAAAAGAGGTAATCTATAATGGAATTCCCAACAGACTGACATCAGACTTTTTTTTTTTTTACTTGGAGTAAATTCTAAGGACAGGAGAGAATGTAATTACATATACAAAATACTTAAAGGTAAAATTTACCAGACAAGAACATAATACCCCACAACGCTCTCCTTCAGATGAAGGAAAAATAAAACGCACCTAGCCAAGTGGAAGCTGACAGAGCTTGCCAACATTGGATCTCCTCTAAGAAATGTTGAAATGGGTTCTAATATTTAAAATTAAGAAGAGGAAAATCCTCAACATCTCAACAAAGAAAGAGATAGAACAAGAAAACTATTACAAAATGTTAATAGCAAATCCTCATATATCAATAATAGTCCTAAATTTAAATGGACTGAAATCATCAAACAGGCACACTGTGGCTGACTGGATCATAAACACAGAACTCAAGCTTCTGTTATGTCTAGGATATTCATGTGCTAAAGATAAACATGCTCAAAGTAAACTTTTGAAAAATGATCCTACAAACAAATGGGAACAAGAGGTTTAGGGAGCCATACTTATATCAGAAAAACAGACTGAGGTTAAAAAAAAAGTAACAAGAAACAGAAATGGACACTATATAATAATTAAATGATTAGTAAATAAGGAAGACGTAACATTTATCAATATATACAAACAAAATAAGGACAATAAAAATATATAAGCAGATATTTAAAAATCTGAAAACAGATATTAGGAGCAACAAAATTAGAGATTTAAATACCCCATTTTCACCAATGTACAGACTGTAAATCACCAGACAATAAGTCAACAAGGGAACAACAATGTTAAATGAGGAATTAGACTGCATGGGCTTAATAAACATTTAAATTACACTACACTCCCCCAAATGCTGACTACCCATTCTTCTCACATGCACACAGAATGCTGCCCACGATGACAACATGATGAGTCACAAAACAGGATTTTGTTAATTCATGAGGTCAAGCCTAAGCATATTAACTATCATCTCTGATTACACTGGTATCAAACTAGAACTCAGAGTCTCCCTAATGGTGCAAGGGGTTAAGTCTCAGCATTATAAAGTTATCAGCAGCCACTGCAGCAGAAGTTCAATCCCGGGCCAGGGAGCTAACCCACATGGCACAGCAGACCTCTCCGGTCTCGCCCACTGCTCCCCTCAACAGTATATTTCAGTCAATCCGTCTGTTCTGCTCCTCTGGTGACTCCTCTCTCCCCCACTTACACACCTCTGGCCTACACCTCAGCTCTTGTATACATGAATAAATTGGTCTTTTTAAAAAAGAGAGATAAAATTCTAATAAGTAAATCACAAAAAGAAGTTTTAACAGACATTTCAGAAAAACGAAATCATTAGAAATTACTATGTACATCTGTATTCCAGTTATCTAAATAACTGAATAATCTAAATAAAATGGACAATTTCTTAGAGATATATGATCTCTATAGACTGATCAGGAAGAGACTGAAAACCTGAGCTGAGCAATTATAAGCAAGGGGATTGAAACAGTAATTAAATTTTCCAAAGTAAAGTCCAGAATGAGATGATTGAACAGCTAGTTCTACTAAATCTTCCAAGACAAACTAATACCTGTCTTTCTCAAACTCTTTCAAAAAATTCAGAAAGCAAAAAAGCTCCCAAATACATTCTATGAAGTCAACATCATTCTGATACCAAAAGCAGAAAAAGAAATCCATCAGAAAGAAAATTACATACCAGCATTCCTAGTCAATATAGAGGGAAAAATCCTCAACAAAATCATAAAAAAAAAAAAAAATGAATTCAACAATTCATCATGACCAAGTAGGATATATTCCAAGAACACAAGGACATGGTTCAAATCAATATAATTCACCACATACACAAAAGAAAATATATTAAAAAAAAACATAAAACCACATCACTAGATGCAAAGAGAACATCTGGAAGATAAAATGTCAAATTATAATAAAAATTCCTATAAATCTGGGTAAGATGGAACATATTTAAACATAATAAGGTGCTATATGGCAAATCCACAACTAAATTCATTCTCAATGGTCAAAGACTGATTTTTTTTAAAGACTTATTTATTTATGCATACAAGCTGGGGTGCAGAACAGAGGCGTGGGGTGATGAGAGGATTCACCAGAGACAGAGTGGGGAGCAGAACAGGCAGATCGACTGAAGTACACTGCTGAGGGAGTAGCGGGAGAGGCAGGAGAGGTCTGCTGCGCCATTTGGGAATCTCCCTGGCCGGGGACCTAACTCTTGCTGCAGTGGCTCTGGATAGCTTCATAGTGCTGTGCTTAACCTGTTGCAACATCAGGGAGGCCCAAAAGACTGAATGTTTTTTTCTTTGAAATCTGTTCAAGACAAAGATTCACTACCATCACTACTATTCAACAAAGTATTGAAAATCCTAGCTAAAGCAATTTGCAAGAGAAAGGTATAAAAGAAATGAAAATTTGGAAAGAAGTAAATCTATTGCTATTAAAAATAACATCATTGTACACATAGCAAACCCTAAAGACTCCACTAATTGAAATAATACATCAATAAAATGGCAGGTTAGAAAATGAACTTAAGGGCCCCTTGGTGATGCAATGGGTTAAATCTCAGCCTATGAGGCACTTCTCCAAAGAACACATACAGATGGCCAATAGATACTTGAAAAATGCCAGTCATCACTTCTTATTACAGGGAAATGCCAATCAAAACTATAATAACAAAAACAGCAAGTGTTGGGGAGGGTATGGGAAAAAAGAAATCCTTGTACACTGTTGGTGGGAATGAAAAATGTTCATTCCCTTAAGGAGAATGGTGGGGACGTTGCTCAAAGTGTTAAAAATAGGTCTACCATATGATCCAGCAATTCCATATCTAGATAGTTGCTCAAAGATGCAATAAACACTCATTAAAATGGTTATATTTTCTCCTATATTCATTGCAACATTACTCACAATGGTTAATTTATGGAAACAACATAAGCATTAAAAGATGAGTTGACTAAGAAGATATAGTACAAATACACACACACACACACACACACACACACACAAAAGAATACTACTCAGTGATAAAAAAAATAATAACTCCTGCCTTTGCAACAACATGAATAGAACTGGAGGAGATAATGCTAAGCAAAATAAATCAGAATGAGAAAGTCAAATGTTACATGGTTTCATTTACTTGTTAAATATAAAGAAGCAAAGCAAAGAGTAATCAAAACCAATTCAATAATAAACCCTTAAAATCTTTCTGCATAATTAATGGTCCTCCCTGGTGGCTCAGCTGTTGAGCGCTGCACTGTGGAGCTGTCCGCAGAGCACGATCGAGTTCGACGCCCAGTCGGGGAGAAGCCCACATGGTGCGGCAGACCTCTCCTGTCTCACCTGCTGCTCCCCTCAGCAGTGTATTTCTGATCTGCCTGTTCTGCTCCCCACTCTGTCCCTGGTGAGCCCTCTTGCCGCCCCATGCCTCTGGCCTGTTCCCCGACTTGTATGTATAAATAAATAAATCTTTAAAGAAAAAATCTTTCTCTATAATTAAAATTATCCCAAGGGGAGATGGAAGTAGAGAGTAAAGTGTTGAGGTGTAGTTTGCCACTTAAAAGTATTGATTTATTATTTCTAATAGTTTTTTAGTGGAGATTTCAAAATTGCTAGGTATAGTATCATGCTATCTGCAAATACAACTTTCCTTCTTTTTCAATTTGGATTCCATTTATATCATTTTCTTGCTTCATTGTTCTTGTAAGAGTAGCTCACAAAACTATGCTGTAACTTCCAAAACTGGTGGTAAGAGTAGATATTCTTGTCTTATAACTAATCTTAAAGGAAAATATTTTAATTTTTTCACTAATGAGATATGTTAGATATGAGTTTGTCACATAGTTTATTTTTCATGTTGAGTAATCCCCAATTTATTGAGCATGTTTATCAATAAATAATGTTGAATCTTGCCAACTGCTTTTTATGCTCTAATGATATGATTAGATAATTTTTATCTTTTTTTGTTTATTACATTAATTGACTTAAATGTGTTGAAATATGCTTGCATCCCTGGAATGGATCCCACTTGGTCATAATGAATGATTCTCTTAATGTAACGTCAGATTTGATTTGTCAAAATTTTGTTACGGTTTTATGCATCTATGTTCATCCAAGTTATTTGTCTCTAGTTTTATTTCTTATGATATCCTTGTCTGATTTGGGGTTCAGAGTAATTTTTGCTTGGTAAAATGTATTTGGGAGTCTTCCACCTCTTCATTATTTTGGAAGAATTTGAGTAGTAGGCATTAGATCTTTTTTGAAAGTTTGGTAGAATACACTAGGATGCCATCTGGCCCTGGGATATTGCTCTTAGGGATACTTGATCACTGTTTTGATTTTTATATGACTTAATAGCCTGTTAAATATATTTCTTTCTGATTCAATCTTAGAAGGATTTAAGACTCAAAATTAAATTCATTTTCTGAAATTTCTTAAGCCATATATGGAATTTTACATAACAAATTTTTAGTAGAAATAATGCTAAACTTGGAAACAAGAAAGTTATTATCTATTCCCACTGAATTAGAAATCTGCTTATGATCTTAGACATGAAAAATTCCCCTGCAAAATTAAGGAACTAGTACATATTAATGTCTTCATTTCTTTCAAATCTGAGTACCTATGAATCAATACCTGCTTAAATTATAAAATCATAGGATAAATCCTAAAACTGCCAATCACTATGTCAATACCAGGATATTCAAAAGCACACAAGACATTGTCTTAACTTCTAGTTATATTCCCTACTAACACATAATTATACTATCCTCCTTCACTCATTCAGAACCACTTACTAGCACTTACAATGTCTAAGACCCTAGTCCATCACCAAGGCTTTCCAATGAACAGAATAGGTTAGGTTCTGGTTTTCTTTCCAATCAAGGTCTAGTGAGCAAATAAACAAGCAAACAAAATTATTCACCTATTGATAGAGTCTATGAAATATATAAAATAAGGTTAATCTGAATAAGGGACTTAAGTGACCTGCATTGAGCAAGGTGGTCTCAGAAGACATTTTAAACCAGGAAGCATATGGTCTAAGACTGAATAATGTGAAAAAATCAATCATATATTTCATTCATGTGTGGAATATAAAGAACAAAGCAATGAAACATAAAACGAAGCCAAACAAACCCTCAGAATCTTACTACAGATTAAGGTTATGTGAGGAAGACGTTGGAAAGTAGGGAGCAAAAGGAGAAATTGCCTTAATGGACCATGATGGAGGGATATAGGTGCTTTGGTGGGGGTGTGGTCTGACAAAATACTTCTGAAGAGGTATGAACCACTACCCCTAAATCATACACCATGCATAAAATAACATTATCACAATAAAGCATAACACAATTAAAAAAATTAATCAATCATGTGAAAAGGTGAGGTGGTGATGGAGGCTGAGAGCATTCTAGATAGTAATTAATAACTAAGGTGGGCCTGGTACAGATAGAAAGTCAGTGTGCTGCAACGTGGGAGAATGCTGATTAGGGAAGATGGGCAAAACCAACTCATGCGATGCTATGGAACACAAAGTGAACAATATTTTCTCTGGATTCTTTAAGAGACTATGGATATTTTTAAGCAGGAGATTAGAATGGTACAATCTATGTTTTAAGTTCATGGATATTACGATTCACTTCCGATCAACTCTAAACAGTTTTATGATTATAAATATAAGCAATTTGTTCATTGACTATAAATAGTAGAATTTGATGGAAATTAATTGCAGCAAGATGTTTTGGGGAGAGGCAAAAGTGAAACTGGAGACAAGTAGGAGATGATGGACAACTGACTTGGGCTCACCTTGATTAATAAAAATAGAAGCAGATCAATTTGGGGTACATTTTAGAGGTTAAATCAGCAATATTTAGGTGTGAAAAGGATGTGGTAAGAGAAAATTAAGATGACTCCTCAGTTTCAGATGCCCAATGTTTGTTATCATTTATAGAGATAATGAGATGGGGTGAGGGCAAAATAGGAATAGCTTTGGCAGGGGGTGGGTAGAATCATTGAGCTTACTGTGAAAACATGTATTTTATAGTTATCATGTTTTCACATTCACAGTTTTAAAAGTTCTTACAAAAATAGTATATAAAATACTCATCAGTTCAGAATAGAAGATTTCTATAACTTGTGGCACAACCAGGAAACATTTAATTTCAGGTCATTCTATTGATAAAGACAGTTCGCTCTGTCCCTGATAAATCTTTAATAACTCTTTCAAATTTAGCTGAAATGTCACTTTGTCTCTAACACCTTGTAAATCTTTATTTTTCAATGGCACTGTGATCGTTTTATCACCTACATTGCTAAAAAATTGCATGCATGCCTACCTCTATTGTACTTGATTGCATGTAATATGATTAGTTACCTATCATTCTCCAAAAAATATGCTGCTCACAGTTCTTCTATAAAGCATATAATTTATGTGCTTACATATCTATATTATGGTTTTCTCAAAGTATGTTTTTGTTCTGTCTACATCAGCGTAAAATGGAATTGTTGATAAATTAGATACAATTCCTGGACCTTTGCTCAATCTTAATGAAACAAAACATGTTAGCATCAGGTTTAGACATGATTTTACAACAGTTTTCCGAGGTGATTAAGTTCCACTGATGTTTGAGGACCTCTGCACTCTCTGCTAAATTCTCAGGCTACCGGAACAGGGCTTACTTTTACCACGTGTTTGGCACTGACTCACTTAAAGTAGATATTCTCACAAATGTCTTTTATTGTAAATTATTAAATTTGACTGCTATCCCAAATTTAGACTTCAAGGCATCTGGTTACTTATTTATTAAGATTTATCCTAGTATCAAACTCCTCACAGCATGCATGTGAATTCATTTCTAATCAATATACAGTGGCTTAAAACACTTCCTTTAATTGCCTCATGCATTTTTGATGTGTGATTTTGATGTGTGAGAAAAGGTACCTCATTATAGAGCAAAACAAGAGACAGAAACAAAATATCACAAATGAACAGTTTTTTCACTAAAAATAATTTTTATATTTGGCATATTCTCAACATAAATGCATACAGAAAGGTCTATGCTAGCCAACCCAAATCTTAGGACTCAGGGCAAAACAGACATATAAATATTATATATTTGTACTCATAATGCATAATTAAATTTCTGACTCAAAAATGGTCTTCAAACAAAGACAAATAGTCCCCTTTGACAAAGGTCCTTTAAACCAACAGTTCCTGAAGTTCAAGGAATATGACTATGCATTCATTCACACCTAGGGCTTAGAACAGTGCATACATAATCAACACGTGTGCTGAATTATATTAATTCATAAGTCCTGTACTGCAACTTCATATGAGATTCAGAATAAAGCAAACCTATTTTAGTAGATACAATTGGATAATAAAAAAGTGTAAAAAAACTAATGATTTTAATAATGTCAAAATTCTCAATAAACACTCATTAGAAAAAATATGAGCATTTACTATGTCTAAAGAATTACCCAACAGAAAGCCTTGCAACTTGCCTAGAGAGCAGTTAATGAACTGAAATCAAGATCTTAGTGTTAACAGATTCAGCATTAGGTTTAGAATACAGATTGAGTAACCATGGCTACATGCAGCAATCTGAATCTAAGACAGTCATTTAACAAATGGCAATATCTGAACCAAGTGGAAATGTATGCAAAATCTACTATAAATACACGGTTTGCTGAGCTTATCATGAAACTGAATATGAATTTACATGGATTGTTCAAAATATACACCATACCCTGAACTATGTCTAAAAAAAATATTATTCTCTGATATATTGTTACAGAGTATACCTAAAACTATAACTCAGATTTCTGAGAATAATGATGAATATACTTTGCTTTCTGGATTAGGAAATTATCTAGGAAAGTTAGTGAAAATGAATCTGTTTAAATTATGAAACCACAGAACTAGTTCTCAGATGCCTATTAAACACTAAACACAAAATACTAAATATGGCCTTTCCAGGCATTAATATGGTACTGTGACTTTACCCATATTGAAACTACTCTTGCCCATCTTTTGCTGTATTGTATTGGATGTGTTCTTTGCATTCAGCAGAACACCCAAGTCAACTGCATTATCAGCATATGGACTTATGCTTTGATCTGGGATCCATTCCCTGTCTCCTGAAATTTAAAAAAAGAAAAATAATATAAATTTTAATAAGAAATACATGTTGTTGATTCTATTTATTGTCTTACTAGATAATATTTAGGTAAATAAAAAAAATTCTTATAGTGAGGTACATATGAAAAAAAAATTTCATAATGGTTGCACACATTAAAATCACAATAAATTTATGGCTTAATAAAAATAACTCTAAGTTGTAAATATATTACAGACATGTTTGAATAGAACTATTTTAAACTATATAATAATATAACATAAAGTACAATAGTTAGTATGTAAATAAACATTTTAATACATAGTAACCTAAAGATGTAAGTGATAAAAGACCTATCAATAGGTATGTCTCTTGAAGTCTCACAGATCTTGAGATTCTGAGATTTTCTTTTAAGATGGCATTTAAGAATTATCACATAATGCTTAACAGTAACATTAATATATTTTCACTTCATAACTTATTAAAAATCTCACTTATAAATTCTGAAACCCTGTCTCATTTGAGTCCTGTTTTCTCATATTCTGATAATAGCCCTAAATATAAATATATGGCAAGTAACAGAATGTTAATTATGACTAGGGAAGAATATATTTTTTCAATTTAAACAGAATTAGCTTATATTCAGAAAATGTGAGTGTGTGGTTTTAAAAAGTGTCAAAAAATTGTCAGGCTGATCCACAAACCTTTTGATTTCATGTCTGATTTTACCTGCAATTGTAATTGTAGTACTCGAATAGCTGCATTCTAAACTATGAGAAGGAAGTGAGTTGAGCCTTTCATTTTTATCAAAAACAAAGAATCTTTCAAGTCCTTGATATTGTTCATTTATAGGCTTACTTCTGAGGGCTATTTCAGGTAACGACTAGGAAAAAAATCAAAATATTATTTTATCTCATCAGTACAAAGAAACAAAGTTTTTCATTGAGTACTTACTATGTTCTTGGCACAATTCTGTGTTCATCATGACTAGGTTCTACATGTGAAGACAAGTAATAACATAACGCTTACACATGTTAAGTTCTGAAAAATGTATAAACCACAGTTACAGTAATTATCTGAAAGTTGTCATCAATCCAAGAAAGAAAGAAGATAGTTCATGAAACAAAATTACCCTGTTCCTTTTTCTCCCTTTACTTTCTTCCCTTGGTCTCCTTATACATAAATTACTCTGGAAAATAGAACTCTCTCATATTCTGTATTTTGAAACTAGTGTCTTTGTCTATACACAAAATAATTTCAAAAATGAATGTAAAACACTGATGGGGATAAACTTAATCTGATCATGAGTACATACAAAATCAAGTTAATACTCACATTTTGAGTGTACAAGTACAAACCTAAGGCAACAGTGCGCTATATAATTTGTGAACTTTATATAAAAGAAACTACCAGACCTAAGATTTGAATATAGATTCGGCTGCTTTGAAACCTAGGCTTACTCCCTCACACTATGAATTTTTTATATACTTACCCTGTGGAAGAATAAAAAAATGAGACTTAAAAATTCATAAATCTAGTAAGAAACTAAAGATTAGGAAGTGAGTATTCTTGAAATGCTAAAAATATGGAGTGGTTATCAGTATTTAAGAGTTCCCCAAAAGATTCTCATTAAAGTGCATATGTAGTATATTTCAAGGGAGTAAACAACAGAAATAAATTTATAAAACCTATATTAAAATTTATAAATCATGTGAATTATGAACTATTACCCAAAAAGCTAATTGCAAATTAAAACATCTTCATCAAAGCCAAGTCAAAATGCATTCTACTTATGGCATCTTCTTTGGATCTCTCAGACACTGATCACTAATCACAATATCTAGTGCATCTCATTTTTAGATTAGACAATAGAAAACCTGAGGGGGGTTATAAAGCTTTGGTTGATACATAAGAACAATGAGAGTAGGCTTACTTGTTTTTTTTTTTCCTAAACTCACAAAGTTATCTATTGAAAACTTCAGAACCAAAAGTAAGTTCCCCTAAGTAGTATATCCATGTTCTTTCCAGCATTAATCCTATTTTAATGCTACTGCTCAAAAACTTTGGACTTAATTCAAATAAGAGGTCTGACTTTCATGAAGAAATCAATTTTTGAAAAATGAAGTATAAGGCCTCCCGGTGGTGCAGTGGTTAAGCGCAGTGCTGTGGAGCTGTCTGCAGCGGTGACACGAGTTCAAAGCCCGGCCAGGGAGATTCCCACATGGCGTGGGGCAGACCTCTCCTGCCTTGCCCGCTGCTCTCCTCAGCAGTGTATTTCTGTTGATCTGCCTGTGCCGCTCCCCACTCTGTCTCTGGTGAACCCTCTCGCCGCCTCATGCCTCTGGCCTGTACCCCAGCTTGTATGCATAAGTAAACAAATCTTTTAAAAAAATGAAGTATACAGCGAAATTTCTTACACTCAATGGAGAAATCAAATAATACCACTGCCACAAATTGTCATTTTGTTCCTCAACAATAAGGACCCTGGAACCTGGACCAATAATATGGGAGGTGGTGCAAGCCAAAAGCCAATGCCACAGGTCTAAAGGTCCTTCCATGAGCCAGGGACCCTAGTACCACTGGCAAAGAACCTGGATCTAAAGCCTAGTGCATGGAAGGTGAAGCCAAGGCTGTAGGGCCCTATCAGAAACTAGTGATTCCCAGTACCAATAGTAAGAACATCAGACCCCAGTGCAAGGGAGGCTGTGCAACCCAAGTCCTCAAGACACTGAAGGGCACCAACAAAACCAAGTCCCATGGTTAAGGATGTCAGACACCATACCCAATGTGCAGGAAGCAGAGCAAGAATGCAGCCCAGGCCCTAAGGCCCTGCAGTGCTGATGAGCACCTCCAAACAAGCCAGCGAAGATGCTGACTCGGCCCCACCGCAGTAGTATGACCCTGAAAGCAAAGAATGAATAGATGGAAAAACACTACAAGTCGTCACATGAGTTTTAGGGGGAATACTATACTAAATAAATGGAACAAATATCAAATACCCTCTCATGATTACATGGAACATCTGCTCTTCCTAATAATTATAGGTTTCAGACCAGCATAAAAAAGGAATTTGAAGAAAACAGAGAAAACGCAAAAAAAAAAGACAGATCAAAGGTACAGAAGAAAATTTAAAAACAGAAGATCAAGAATTATATTCTAAATAAGAAAATAAAGGAACTGCAGGATATAAAAAGATCAACAGAGGGTTGAAAAATACTGTAGAAAGTTACAGAAGCAGAATAAAACAAACGGGAGAATCAGTGAGTTTGAAGATGTGAATATACAAAGAAGCAAGGTAAGAGAAGAAAAAGATAAATAATAAAATATGAAGAAACACTTTGAAAACTCTTCAACTTGATGAGGAGAGGTAGTATTAAAATATTGATTATCCCAGAAGGAAAAGAGACAGAAAAAAGAACAGAGAACTTATTTAAAGAAATAATAGATGAAAATATTCCCAAACTGGAGAATGAACTAAATCTACAAATTTATGAAGCTAGCATAACACTATGGTTCCTAAACAAAAATAAAAAATACAGCAAAGCATATAACAGTGAAACTTTCAAGAGTTCAAGACAAAGAAAGAAAGAACACTGAAGTGGGCAAGAGGAAAGAAGCAAGTAACCCATTAGGGAACACCGACTTGGTTAACCTGGCACTACTCTGAAGAAACATTGTGGTCAAGGAGAGACTGGAATGCTGTCATTGGAAAACTTAAAAAAAAAAAGAAAGAAAAACCTGCCAATATACTCTACCCCACAATGTTCTCCCTCCCTCTTTTTTTTTTTAATTTTATTTATTTATACATACAAGAACTGGAGTGCACGCCAGAGGTGAGAGGATTCACCAGAGACAAGAGTGGGGAGTAAAACAGGTGGATCGGCTGAAATACACTGCTGAGGGGAGCAGCAGACGAGACAGGAGGGGTCTGCTGCGTCATGTGGGAAGCTCTCTGGCCAGGAATCAAACTCATGCTGCAGTGGCTGCTGATAGCTTCATAGTGCTGAGACTTAACCCGTTGTGCAACCAAGGAGACCCCCCCACACATGCTCTCCTTCAGATATAAGGGAGAAATAAAGGCTTTCTCAGACAATCAGGAACTGAAGAGTTGGTAAAACCTTCCAAGAAATATTAAAGGGAACTCTAGATTCTAAGTCAAAGAAAGGAACATCTGTACAAAGAACAGAACTAGAAAATACATGGAACCACAAAATTAAGGACAAAATGGCAGCAACCGTTTTCATGTATTAATAATCAATCTAAATTTAAATGGAATAAATTCACCAATTTAAAGACATAAAGTGTATGGTTGTAATAGGAAACTGAATCCAACTTTCTGGTGGTTCCCTAAGACACACCTTAGCTCCAAAAACACACCTTAGCTCAGTGTAAAGAGTTGGAAAACAATCCTATAAGTGAATGGGAACAAAGGAAGGTGGGGACAGCCATAGTTACATGAGACAAAATAGATTTCCAATTAAAAAAGGACAAGGATGAGTACTACATAATGATTAAGGGAACAATACAAAAGGAAGATATAACACTCACTAATGTATATCACCAAATGAAGGAGCACTAAATTATACGAGGCAACTACTATCAAGTCTGAAAACTAACACTGGATAGAACACATTTTTTGAAAGATTTATTTATTTATGCATACAAATTGAGGTACAGGCCAGAGGTGTGGGGTGGTGAGAGGTTCAACAGAGACAGAGCGGGGAGCAGAACAGGCAGATCAACTGAAATTCAGTGCCAAGGGGAGCAGCAGGCAAGACAGGAAAGGTCTGCTGGGCCATGTGGGAATCTCCCCAGATGGGCATTGAATGTCCACGCAGCTGAGGATAGCTCCACAGTGCAGCGCTTAACCCACTGAGCCACCAGGGAGGCCCTGGATAAAACACATTTTGGTAGGATACTTCAACACTCCATTCTCACCAATAGACAGATAAATGAGACAGAAAATGTATATGGATACACTAGCTCTAAACAAAGAATTGGATCATATATCTAATAAACATTTATAGGGCCTTTCACCCCAGTAATAGCAGAATATACATTTTTCTCAAGTGCACACAGGATATTCTCCTGGGTTGATCAGATATTGGATCTGAAGGCAAGAATCACCAAATTTCTGAATATGGAAATAATACAAATCATCTTCACTTACCATAAAGGTATCAAACTGTAAATCAACTACAAAAAGAAATCAGGGAATTACTCTAATACATGAATACTAAGCAACACACATCTCAAGGAATACTGGGTTAATGAGGGAAAAAAATAAACAGGAAAAAAAAAACTTAAGAAAATGATAATGAGGACTCAACATTCCAGGAAATGGAATATAGTAAAAGCAGTATTAAAAGAGAAGTAGATAGAAATAAAGGCCCACATCAAGAAACAAGAAAGAACACAGAGATAACCTATCGTTCCTATTGACGAGCTAGAGAAAAAAATAACAGACAATACCAAAAGTCAGCAAAAGAAAGGAAGTTATAAAAATTGCAGTAGAAATAGATGAAATAGAAATTAAAAAAAAAAAGCTCCAAAAGATCAATAGAAACAAAAGATGGTTTTGAAAAGCAAACAAAACAGACAAACCTATAGCTAGGTGCACTATGAAAAAAAAGTGAAAAAGCTCAAACAAATATATAGAAATATATAGAAGGCCAAATAAAACCAATCAAAAGTTAGGAAACTGAAACAGCAATCAAATCCCTTCCCCCAAAAACAAAAACTCAGGACAAGATGGCTTCACAAACATGTTCTACCAAATTTTCAAGATGATCTAATACCTATCCTGTTCAAACTCTTCCCAAAAATTGAGAAGCAACACTTCCAAATACATTTTATGATGCCAAAATCACGCTAATACCAAAACCAAATAAAAACACATTAAATCTACAGACCAATTTCCCTAATGAGCACACATGCAAATTCCCAACCAAATTTTATTAAAATGAATCCAATGATGAATTAAAAAAATTATACATCATGACCAAGTTGTATTTATAGCAGAAACAAAGGATATTTACAACTTTGAAAATCAATCAACTTAATTCACCAAACAACAGAAAAAAAAAAAAAAAAACATGATCATATCATTTGATGCCATGGAAGCAGAGGATAAAATTTAATATCCATTATATTGAAAAACCCTAAAAAATAGAGATAAGTGAACTATATCTTAACATAATAAAAGCCATATATGACAAACTCTCATCTAACATCACATTCAATGATGGAAAACTGGAAGCCTTTCGATGAAAATTTGATATAAGACAAGGATATCAGGGCCTCCCTGGTGGCACAGCGGTTAAGCGCTGCGCTGTGGAGCTATCCGCAGCGGCTAACGCAAGTTCGACGCCCGGCCGGGGAGATTCCCACATGGCGCGGCAGACCTCTCCTGCCTCGCCCGCTGCTCCCCTCAGCAGTGTATTTCTGTCCATCTGCCTGTTCTACTCCCTACTCTGTCTCTGGTGAACCCTCTGCCTCCCCATGCCGCTGGCCTGTACCCCAGCTTGTATCCATAAATAAATAAAATCTTTAAAAAAAAATTTATTAAAAAAAAAAAGAAAAGGATATCAGCAATCACCATTTCTAGTCAACATAGTATTAGAAGTTCAACCAGAGCAATTAGGCAAGAGAAAGACATAAAATAAACACAAATTGGGAGAGAAGAATTAAGGTTGTCATTATTTTAAGATGACATGATGATAAACATGGAGAACCCTAAAGATGCTACTAAAAAGCTAATTAAAATATTGTAGTCCTCAGACTGCTAAACATGGAGCTTCCATACGACCCAGCAATCCCACTTCTGGGAATTTACCCAAAGGATACAAAAACACTAATCCGAAAGGATACATGCACCCGTATGTTCATTGCAGCACTGTTCACAATAGCAAAGGTATGGAAGCAACCCAGATGTCCAAAAATAGATGATTGGATCAAGAAGATGTGGTACATATACACAATGGAATACTATTCAGCATGGAAAGAAGATAAACACATGCAATT
>PVIJ01001666.1:0-10663 GCA_004024925.1 Scalopus aquaticus
GGCAGCGGCGACGCGAGTTCGATGCCCGGCCAGGGAGAATCCCACATGGTGGGGCAGACCTCTCCTGCCTCGCCCGCTGCTCCCCTCAGCAGTGTACTTCTGATCTGCCTGTTCTGCTACCCGCTCTGTCTCTGGTGAACCCTCTCGCCGCCCCACACCTCTGGCCTGTACCCCAACTTGTATGTATAAATAAAAAAAATAAATAAATAAATAAAATCTTTAAAAAAAAAAAATAAAGAAAAAAAATACTTAAAAAAGAGAAATACAATATTTTTAAAAAGTACTCCATTAGAAAATCACCTATTTTTCCAATATTATTCAATGAATTATTTGTCTCTTTCTAATAGATTCATAATGTTTGCTAATTAGTAACTTCTTGTCTTAGTCTAATGACATTTTATTAATGTGCATTCATTTATACATAGCTCTATATCCCTTTTTCATTTTTATTTATAGATTAGCTTCATTTAACCAATAGTAAATGTCTTGATTAAGAGGACTTCTGTTCATTTAATCATCTTTTGTTCCAATCAGTGGATTACTCACCATGCTGGACATTGGAGATCTGAGATGGATAAGACAGGCTGACCTTGCTCAAGGAGTTGACAGTGCAGGACTATGGCAGGTGGAGATGACCACAGCGAAGGGAAGTGGCATGGTGTGGAGATGTCAAGAGGCAGGGAAAGCACAGAGAGGCGTACAGAGGAGGGGATGCTAAAGATGAACAGGAATTTGTCAGAGCAACAAGTGGGGAAAGGGCATTGGAACAGAGGGAACAGCTATCCAAAGGTCTAAAGATGGAAACTGTGACAAGTTTGGAAAGCTAAAACTAATTGAATGTGGCTTGGTTATAGGGTGCGTGCAGGGAGATGATGGGTGATGAGGCTGAAGGTAATGTCCAGATCATAAGAGGATTTGGATTTTATCTAAGTGATGACTTGTCAAAGGAGTGATGTGGTCAGAGAGTAGAAAAATGTCTTTGGGGGGCCTCCCTGGTGGTGCAACGGGTTAAGTCACAGTACTATGAAGCTATCCAGAGCCATTGCAGCACAAGTTGGATACCCAGCCAGGGAGACTCCCACATGGCGCGTGGACCTCTTCTGCCTCACTGGTTGCCTCCCTCAGCAGTGTATTTCACTCAGTCCACCTTTTCTGCTTCCCACTCTGTCTCTGGTGAATCCTCTCACCCCCCTTGCCCCATGTTCCTCTGGCCTACACCTAAATTCTTGTATGTGTCAATGAATAAATTAAAGAAAAAAAGAAAAAGAAAATATATTTGGTAATGATACAGTGGAGTGATTGTAAGGGCAGAGGACAGTAATACTTACTCATCCATTCTTCCAAAAACTTTCTTTTTAGCTCCAGACATGGGTTCTCAATAGTGAACTAAATATCTGAACCTAGATACCACAAGCATCTCAGATTAAAACACAAACTCATTCTCTCCTTCAAATCCACTATCGGATCAATTCCCTCTCCTTCACTCCTTGTCTTTATAAATGATTTGACCTACCATGTCCAGAAAACCAGGCTCAACTTGCCCTGAACTGTTTCCTTTCCCTTATCTCCTACATCCTGCTGATTCTACCTCCCAGCACATTCTGGGTCTTCGTCCACTTCTCTGGGTCCTTTTTCAAGACCAAGTCTTTGTTCCGGCCTTTATTTGCTCTCTCTTTCTTATGATTTCTCTGACATAGTCCCCTTCAGTTTTGCTTGATTAATACCTTCTCATCCTTCAAACCTCAGTATTATGACTATTTCCTCCAAGAAACCATTATCTACTCACCCTACCAGGCAGGTCAGATCCTCCTATCATCCCAGGTAGCTCTCCTTTGTTGGAATTTTTAAACATGTAATTCTGTATTTGAGGGAATATTTGATTAACATCATCTCTCACAATAAATCAAAGTTCTATGAAGTAAGAACCAGGTCTTGTCCATTTTATCATATATATATATATATATATAATGCCCACTATATTGATACAAAGGACACAATTCATTCCTTATGTGGACAATAAACACATGATGCGTGTACAAATGATTGAATGAAGGTCTTCATAAAAAAATACATATACAGAGGTGCATGGTTAGTGAAGGAACACAATGTTGAATCCAGGTTGTAGGATGCTCTTATAAGCAAAAATAGAAAATCTGAGGACCACTTTTACTTGGGGCAGGGATGATCTCAATTCAAGACCCAAACAGACTTGCATTTCCTCCTTCACCCCTTATCTATTATCTGAGTGTCTTCCCATTGTGTTTCAAGAGTATGAGAACCAAAGCAATAACCATGGCTGTGCCTATATATTTGGATGTTCTTGAGACAAGACTGATACTTTTTCAAAATGGGCAAAATTTTAGCATATTTGTTGACCGAGGAGGAGTCAAGGAAGAAGGCAAATCTATGGGAGAGAGCAAAGGTTGATGAAGCTACTAAAAAGCAACCATAATTAGCCTTATTCACACTAGGTCTTTTGAGAAGCTATTGGAGGAAGCCATGTTACTGAGTGTGGTACAGTGGTTGGATGCGTACAGGGTTGGTTTGCAGAGTGGATGCTCCAGTGGACAAGGAGTGAAGGCATTGTCCACATGCAATTCTCAAAACTGTAAAGTGATGATTCTGGTACAAATTTGAATTAAGCATATATCAAAGAATCATCAGTTAATGAGTGAAATGGTAAAATGGCAAAACTCAGTTCTAAGGGCATGGAGAAACTAGGTATTTATAGGCCAAAGAGGAAAAAAAAGAAGGAATGTTAGAATACATTGGCTAAGTTAGATACACAACTGGTTGGTATCCTCTAGGACAATGAAACCTTAGTTTATTTTTCCCACTGGACAGATGTCATTTGCATCTCTACTGAACAAGAAAATTTGTACATTACCACTGTACCAGGGTTATAATCAACAGCAGTCAAATTTAAATACTTTCTTCGAGATTAACTAATCTTGGATGAGCCTGTTAAATTGTGCTGAACCATTGAGAGGACATTTAGTCATCCTCTTGCTTTGTTTCCAGGTTGGTTATTCTAAAGAGCATTGAAGCTACTGGCAAGCAGGTAGTTCAGGTGATATTCTGTGAGGTGTAGACATGAAAAGAAATAAAGGGAAGCCAGTAGGAATTTAATGGAATGACATAAAAGGGCAGTTAGTGTGGGTGAGGTCCTGGCAGATGCAGTAAGGGAAAGGTTGTAAGAAGATTGGAATAACAAGAATTTGTGCTGGGAGCTATAGAAATGACCGGTTCCAAATAGTCTCAGAGCCCAGGGTGTAGCCACAGCAGAAGACTGCTGAAGGAGACTGCTGGGTTCCAAATCTTAGGAGCTAGGAGGTTGGATTTCATTGGGATGATTCTCTACAAAGATATTGACTTCTACTCTTTCCTTGATCAATCAGGATTTGACCAGAGAAACTGAAACATTATGAATGATATAGAATAAAGGATTCATTATAAGCATTAGATAGAATCATGCAATTGTGGGGACTGGTGGAAGACAGCAAGGTTGTTGCTTCTATGTCTAGTGTTTAGCTTGAGTCACCGTAGGTCATATACTGATAGGGGCTAGAGAGAGGGAGGAGACTGGGTGAGACACTAAGCTGTTATAGGAGGAGATCTGCACACACATATTGGCCTGTCTGCTCTGAGTTAATTTTCCAGCTCAAAGACACATCTGGAGTGTGGGGAGCCAGTGCTATCTGAAGACAAGCCTCAGCCTGAGGCCAGGTGTCCAGGAGGGTGATAAGGCGCTCCGGGGCTGGACATCACACTTGCCTGGCAGTGGTGAGGCCTGCTTACTGCTGAACTCTGTTCAACTCACTATAAAAAGGCAGCAGGGGGCCTCCCTGGTGGTGCAAGGGGTTATTAAGTCTATGAAGCTATCTGCAGCACAAATTCAGTCCCCGGCCAGGGAACTCCCCACATGGCACAGTAGACCTTGCCTGTCTTGCCTGCTGCTCCCCTCAACAGTGTATTTCAGCAGTGTTCTGCTCCCCGCTCTGTCTCTGGTGAATCTTCTCCCCCACCCCACACACACCTCTGGCCTGCACCAGGCACTTGTTTGAATAAATAAATAAATATATATATTTTTAAAAGGCAGCTGGAAATGAAATGTTAAGGAGGTTTCTTTGGGGTGTTAACCCCCTGCCTTTCAGATTGCCGGCTAGCTGTCTGATTAAAGAGCACTTTAAAGATTCAATTCCTGTCTCTACTTTATTGGCATTCAGTGGTGACATGTGGCCTGAACTTCAGTCTTCTGGTTACAATACCAGACTCAGAAGAGAAAGCTGAATTTGAATGAAAGTGAGGACAAATGGGAACCTATGGGGACCAACTAAAACCCATGTCTGATTTTCACTACTTCTGACTAAGATGCTAGGGTTCCTGCCCTTCATTTGACTCTCCATGCACTTGTCCTAGCACTTGGTGACAGCTGGAAGAGCAGTGGGTTTGGATGTTGCCTTGTGCCCATGAGCCTGCAAAGTGTGTGAGCTGCCTCAGTGTCTGATGCCCTGTATTCACCTGCAGGCATTAAAAGCATGGCTGCTGCTCAACTCCCATCTTCCAAATATCACACAAATTTCTCTTGTAGTCAAACATTTACCTGGAATATACAGGGGAGAGAATGCTGGGAAAGGTAGTGTAACACAGGGTGGTCCCCAGGAGAAAGGGTGTGTCCCAGGTTCCCTGTCCCACCCAACGTAGGGTGGAACTGAGGAGGATATGAGAAGCTTGAGACACATAGAAAGGAGGACACACACAGAGGAGACACACAGATAGAAGACAGAAGGAGATGGAAGAAGGATGGAAAGCCAGCAGAGGCCCAAGGAGCAGAGAGACTTGTAAAGAAGCTGCACTGTCCTGGACTGATTGAAATAGACGTGGGTGAGAGACCCGTGGGGAGGTTAATGATGGCTATGTTGATTTTGGTTTTGATTTTGTTTTGTTTCTCTCAGAACTGTTTGACTGTTTCTGAGCCTTTTGGATGGGTCCCTGCCAAAAGCTGTTCTAGACTTGTGGCAGGCTTTCAAGACTTGTTTTGGGCCAATCCCATTTGGGTGGACTTGTACCCACGAGGAGTTGGTTAACATTAGGTGCTTGACTTAGAAAATATATTCTTTTTCTTCTCTGCTTTTCTAATTGTATTAAAGTCTGTTTCCACAAAAGGTCCTATATGTTTTGTATTGATGCGGCGGATGGCTGAACTCATTTAGACCAGGGCAGGTCTGGGGTTTCAGGGGTGCTCTCTCCCTGCCCTGTAACAGTAGTTCCAACTCAGCTACACTGATACGGAACAAAGACCCTACATTCCCACAACTCCAAGCACACAGTGACTAAGAATAAACTCTTTATACAGTGAGTCTTATAAAGTGTGGGGCTTTGCTGTCAAAAGTACCTTTAACCAAACTACACATTTCACAGCATGGGTGAATGTCAAGAACATTTTGCTAAGAAATAAAATCCAGCTAAAAAGAGCATACACTGTATGAGTCCATTTAAATGAAATCATAGAATAGGCAAAGCTAATTTAGGATGATAGAAATCAGAACAAAGTTATCTGAGACAAAGTGGAGCTGGGAGGGGATTGATTGAGAAGGGACACAGGGAAATTGAAAGGGAGGGGGTAATGGAAATCTTCTGTATTTTATAGTGGTATGAATTATACAAGTAAATGCATTCGTCAAAACTCCTTGGACCATGCCTCTAATGATCTGTGCCTTTTATTGTATGCAAATTATTTCTCAACTTCAAAAAATGATGAGGGAAAATGGTGCCATTATTGCCAATGACAGACTAATAAGTAATTCAGGAAAACATATTAAGTGCTGTTCTTATATCTACCCACACAGCCACTGTTAAAAACTCTGGCTGCGTCAGTGCACATCCTTACTCAAGGACTGAAGAAGGATCACA
This sequence comes from Scalopus aquaticus, assembly GCA_004024925.1. NCBI lineage: Eukaryota > Metazoa > Chordata > Mammalia > Eulipotyphla > Talpidae > Scalopus > Scalopus aquaticus. The sequence continues at coordinate 5,914 of PVIJ01001666.1, forward strand.
AAAGCCCATGACTCTGATTTTCCTTTCTTTCAACCAGAAGAGAAATCAGAGGGGTATGGGACTGGGTAGGCGCTCAAGGCAAAACTAGTAATAAGAAGACCAGGCAAAGAAACTCAACTGTTGAGTCGTTGAACTGGTATTGTTATTGCTTTGCTTCAAAATTTAAATTCATTCAACAGAATTTTTCTAAGCTGAGGGGGGTGTGTATGTGTGATTCTAAATAATGGAAATCATCATAAAGGTGAAGCTGCAGGGAGGCTCCATTATAACCCAAGGAAATGCATTCAATGAATCCTGAATCTGTCCTGCTTTCACAAGTCTTGTAGATTAGCCTCATTATCACGATATCCGCATTTGTGTAAACATCAAATAACAAGAAACAATCTCTTTCCTACTACTTGGCAGTGGTCCACACTCATTGCCAGGGTAAAAACAATGTAAAATTTTCAGGGGGGCCTCCCTGGTGGCCTAGGGGTTAAGTCTCAGCCCTATCACTGCTAGCCCCTGAGTTCAAGCCCCAGTGAGGGAGTTTGCCCACACATGGTGCAGCAGACCTCTCCTGTCTTGCTGGCTGCTCCCCTTAGTATATTTCAGTAAATCCACCTGCTCTGCTCTCCACTCTGTCTCTGGTGAACCCTCTCACCTCTGGCCTATACCCCAGTTCTTCTATGCAAAAATAAATAAAATAAATTTTTTTTCTGGGCACCCTGCTTCTGGTCCAGCAACAAGGGAATAAGCCACCTTTACAGGTTCCATCTTGTAAGCAGAATTCTACTTCCTGAAGGTATCAGTCAATCTTTTCAGATAAAAAAAGATTAACAATGAGCACCCAACCTTTGAACCTCTCAGGATATTCTTCAGAAAAGGAAATTAAATCCTTCATTGCCTTCCTACAGCACCAGCATATCTTTATTTTTTTTTAATATTTATTTTATTTTTGCATACAAGCTGGGGTGCAGGCCAGAGGTGTGGGGCTGTGAGAGGGTTCACCAGAGACAAGAGTGGAGAGCAGAACAGGCAGATGGACCGAAATACACTGCTGAGGGGAGCAGCAGGAGAGGCAGAAGAGTTCTGCTGCGCCATGTGGGATTCTCCCTGGCCGGGCATCGAACTCGCGCCGCAGCTGCCCGCCGACAGCTCCACAGTGCTGCACTAACCTGTTGTGCCACCAGGGAGGTCCACTAGCATATCTTTAAATCTGGACAACTTGGAACCAGAATCACCGATCAGGAATAATTACTTTCTTAAAGTCACTGTTTCTGGCTATATTAACTAAATTCAAGCTTATGTTTATCGGGGCAGCTCTGAGCAATCTGTTGGGTTGCTTCCCAGGTTCGAATCCTCACTTTGACTATCTAATAAACTCTTTGATAAACTGTCCTTGAGATGATTTTCTAGAACGCGTTTATCCCAGGCACAGGAATGGCAACTTAAAGCATAAATGCTAAGATGGAATCAGAGCGAGGAAGTTTGCCCAGAGATCTGAGGGAGGCAGGAGGTGACACCCTGAATAGAAAGAACCAGACTTGAAAGCAGCGGCTGGGGCCAGGGGTTGGGGCCTTTCCCTCCCTCTCTGCTGGGAGGATCTGCAGGACCCCAGGTATCCTTGGAGGGGCTGGCAGTTGCCTGCATTCACTCAAGAGTCTACTAGCTCAGGTTAACTTTTAACTTCCTTTTGGTCAGATAAAAAACAAAGGCAGCGACTCAGGCCCAGGAAACAGGGCACCCTCACTTTAGGGTGAGTTTCTACAGCTCTGCTCTTTGTCCCCAGTCTCCGCCCCTCTCCTTTGTCTCCTGCCCCCGGGGCTCCTGCCAGTCCCCTGGGCTTCCTGCTGGGACCAGGTTTCCTAATATTTCAGGCAGCTGCCCCAGTTTTTTGTTTGTTTGTTTTTGTTTGTTTTTAATTCATTTCTCTTTTGTTTTTTCTTCGTTGTTGGTGAGGTTGTGTGCCCACAACCCTGGGATTCCCTCATCCTCCACTCTAGAATACAATTTCTCAAATTTCAATGTTTTTAAGGTCAGTGGAAACTTTTTAAAAAAGCAATATGAAGCTAACATAGTCTTTAAACAAAAAATATCTAAGGTGGTCTTACAGCATAAAGGAAGCTTTGTTCAATTTCTCTCTTAAAACTTGCTGATGCTCACTAGCGGTTCTCAAATACTGAAAGATAGGCACACTATGTATTGGTGGGGAATGGACCAGACTGAGGCATTTTTGAAAACAGTCACTCACAATCCTTTTCCTTCCTGCTGATACCCCCTTCTCAAGGCTCCTTCACATACCACCCAAATGAGTGAAGTTCCAAGAATTCTTTCCCCAGATGCTTTAATTCTGGGGAAATGAATGACCAATTTTTCATTAGCACTTCTTTTCCTTCCCTAATGTAGATGTTACATCTTGGAGTCAGCCTGAGTAATATTGTACAGAAAAAGGCTCTTCACCTCTGTACCCCTCCATACTAGGGGGCCTGCTATCTAGTAGGTGCCAGATAAATAGTTGATGAAAGAATAAAGAACAGCCTGGGAGGAAAGAAGAAACTGGAGATTCCTAAATTGGGAGAATTCTTCCTAAAATAACCAAAAATAGACTGTGTCAATGAAAGTACACTTCCCCCTTTTCGCTTATTAGCTAAGTATAGGAGAAATTTTCAAAGACATTACTGCAAATAAAGGAAGTTTTAGGAGCCTGAAAAGCCCAGAACTGCTGGCTCCCAGCAGATGCAGAGGAGGTCTTAGACTTGGGCACCTCTTGGCCCCCAACCAACCTGCTCATAGGCTCAGAGAGGACACAGCTCTTGGTTATTCTGTGTTTAAAAGAATGTTTAGTGATTGATGTTCACTCATTAAAAAGTTGCCGTGAGCCTGGTGAAGGGGTAGACAAAGGTTGGTGTTTAAAAGTGCTAGCTGCTCTGGCTGTGTGTCCATCCCTGCAGGGAGGCCAGCATCACTTGGTAAAATGGAGTTGAAAGCCTCCCACCCAGACCCCTGGCTACTCTGGGGAGACGATGCTGGTGCCTCAGTTGACCACACAGTCCAGAATCAGTCTGTGTCCTGAGTTGTATAGCCTGGTAAAGGAAAAACAGACACCGGAGGCATAGTATTACGTTTTAAAGAAAACTCAGACAATTTGTCTAAGCACTGGTGATTTAGTTGAATGGAGAGATCTTCCTGTGAAGACCCACAACGAGGGGCTGCTGGGATGATTGCCGGCAAAACTGCACAAAAGGGAGTCATAGTTCAGGACTGGTTGGTCTTAGGGGAGCTGAGTATGACTGATTGCTGGGCCCTGAGTCCATTTGTTGAGGCTACTGAATTTGCTATCAAGTAGTTTTCTGCTGGTCCTGACCCATTTTTTTCTGGGTCCTCGTGACCTTTGCAGGGTCAGCATCCTGCATCTGTGCGAAAGTGTATAGTTAATATACTAAAGCTTCATTCATTAGACTCGGCACTATTGACCGGTGAGGCTGGCTCATCGTGGAGGCTCTTCTATAGGAGCATGGTAGGGTATTTTGCAACAGCCTTGACCTCTGTCCACTGGGTACCAGCATCCTTTCCTTCAATGATGACAATCCACATTATCTGGAGACATTGCCAAGTGTCCCTGGATGGCAAAATTATACCCAGTTGCGAACCACTGTCTCAGACAAGTTGCCCTCCATAAAATTCTTCACATAAACTACTGTGATGATTAGTAGTAGCTTACCCAGTTGAAAGAAAACCAAGAAACTCAATTGCAATTTGTGTTGCGGTCATAAAACTACTCCACTCCCACCCCACTCTACCTTAGGTTCAACTAAATCTAAGTGTCAGTCAGCTCAGGATGCAGGCCTTCCAGCGTCCTGCTTTAAGCCTATTCCAGTCATGTCCCTTTCACGGGGTATGGGGTCAACAGGGCCAAGAGAAGATGCCCACGGGAGCCTGTGCCTTCCTTCTAGACCACATTCTGGGTGCTCAGGACACCAAAATGCCTTGTTCCAAAGGGCTGAGACTGCATTCAGGGCCTACGTAACTTCTCTGGGTCCCTTTTCCATGACACTGGGGATGCAGAGGTATCGCTCTGTCAATGTGGATAGAGCTTGGACTTTCAGGCTCCCCCTGGATCCTGCAAATGTCAGGCAGGGGGGCCTTCCTGGTGGCACAACGCTGTGGAGCTGCACTGCGAGTTCGATGCCTGGCCAGGGAGATTCCCACATGGCGCAGCAGACCTCTCCTGCCTCGCCCGCTGCTCCCCTCAGCAGTGTATTTCATTGATCTGCCTGTTCTGCTCCCCACTCTGTCTCTGGTGAACCCTGTCACTGCCCCCACACCTCTGGCCTGCACCCCAGCTTGTATGCATAAATAAATAAATCTTAAAAAAAAATGTTAGGCAGGGAATTGCTCCTTCTTACACCAGCTCTAACAAAATGCAGCTGATCATTTGCAGCTCTGCATCTTCCTGTGCCTTCTCCACATGCTCCGCCTTCCTTAGCATCTGCAGAAGGGGTTAAGATGAGCCCTGGCCCCAAATGGAGAACCGGAGTGAAAACAAGATATTCTGAGAGCCCAGATGATCATCCCTGTCTCGAGCAGGTGCTAGACAGCAGTACAACTTCCGACTGAGCAGAGTACTAGTTACTGATGAAACACTCCCCAGAAAAACACTAGATTTCTCTGCCTCTAATAGACACACAAGGTCAGCTTGCCCCCTAGCTGCAGACCCATCGTCAGGCATTGTTTGGTGAAGCTGCCAGGCTGATCCTCCCCTAGATGG
>PVIJ01001666.1:10763-149384 GCA_004024925.1 Scalopus aquaticus
ACACACACACACACACACACACACACACACACACACACACACACACACACACACACACTTTATGTACTGAATCAATTAACTTTAAAATTTGACCTGGCTGGGATTAGACTCACTTCATTTTATGAGAAAACCAGTCCAACCTGTTCGCCCTTGTACTTTCCCACATGGCTCTTACATCCTGAGGCTGGTTTATTTTGTCAACTTAAGAGTTCTGCTATCAACAAACCACACCCTAGGAACGAAGAGCTGGGTTTCTTTCTTTCTTTCTTTCTTTCTTTCTTTCTTTCTTTCTTTCTTTCTTTCTTTCTTTCTTTCTTTCTTTCTTTCTTTCTTTCTTTCTTTCCTTTTCTTTCTTTCTTTTTTTGGTCTCTTGTTTTTCTTACCTTGTGAAGACTGGGAACATCAGGAAAAGTGTGCTTTAGGGGCTATAGTTGATTTCCAGGACTGCTGTAACAGGAACCATAAACTTAGTGACATAAGATGATAGAAATATGTTTTTTTTGTGGTTTTAGAAGTCCCAAATGAAGGTGTTGGCAGTGTTTTCCTCCCTCTGAGGTTCTTAGGGAAGGACCCTTCCTTGCCTCTTGGGCTCCTTCCTGGTGGTGATGGTGACTTCCGGTGCTCCTTGGCTCACAGACTCAGTGCTCCCGTGGTTGCCGCTATTGTCACATAGCACTTTCCTTGTGTCTACCCTCAGTGACCAAACTTTCCTCTTTTAGTGAGAACACTAGTCACTGGATTAGTGCCACCCTCATCCAACATGGTCTCATTTTGATCATATCTGGAGAGAACCTATTTCCAGATAAGTTTAAGAGTTGTAGGCACAGGGAGAGAGACCTTGAAGATATCTGTTTTAGAGGATACTATTCTTTTTTAGAGGACACAATTCAGCCCATACTCTTTGGTAAACTCCATGTTGCAGCGTGTATGACCGTGTGGGATTTGCTCCCAGCTCCTCTCTCCATTTAAGACCTTGCAATCTGCATGATTTGATTTGAGTCCCAACTCCACCAAATACGCAATCTCAGATAAACTATGTATCCTAGATTACCTTACAAAGTTATTGTGTTGTTGTGCTCTCCCTCATAAAATTTAAGAACCTTACAACAATTATTTTCATTTTTTCTCTCCCATCCTTTGGGCTATGATGATCATAAATTTTACTTCTCCACATGTTACAAATAAAACACATTGTTATTATTTTTCACTTTGAACAGTATTTTGGAAAAATGTTGTTGATTATTTCTTCAAATATTTTTTCTGCCCTCCCTCATTTGGAGAACTGTCTCACAGTTCTCCAAGAGTGTTTTCATTTTTAAAACACTCTCTCTGTTTCACATTGGTTGGTTTTTATGGCTATGACCATCTCCATTTCAGCAACATTTTCCTTTGCAGTACTTAGTCTACTATTAATTTCATTTCTAGGAATGTAATCACTTAAAAAATCTTCCATTTCTCTTTTCCCTTTAAAAAAAAATAATTATTTATTTATACCTACAAGAGCTGGGATTTAGGCCAGAGGTGTGTGTGTGGGAGCAGGTGGTGAGAGGACTCACCAGAGACAAAGTGGGGAGTAGAATAGGCTGATTGACTGAAACACACTGCTGAAGGAGGGGAGCAGCAGTCGAACATAGGAGAGGTCTGCTGCACCATAGCTTCGTAGGCTGAGACTTAACCCCTTGTGCCGACAGGGAGGCCCCCATTTCTCTTTTCACTGTGTTCCCATTTTCATAGAGTTTTACTCTATTCATGTATGCATTCCTAATCAGCAAAGATTCAACCTCTTTTTCTTGTAACTCCGTCCTCTCTGGAATTCTGCCCTACAAATTCCAGCCACTCCCCACTGCACCCCTGAATTCTAATCTCCCTCTTCTCAACTCAGCAAGACACTGGGCTTTCCCTGTGCTGTGGTCTAGAACGTGCTTCTGGGGAGAAAGCCAGGGCAGTCAGAGGTCACACTTCATTTGCTGTGCTTCTCTCAGGGATCATAGGCTTGTGCTGCCTGTGGTCCAGCATCTAATTAATTTGTTTTATAATTTTGGTCTAGGTTTCTGGTTGGTTGCAGTGAGAGGGGATGTCAGTAAGAGGGTATTACTCCATTGTGGCCCAAAGTGAAAATTCTGGATAAATCACCCAACCTTCCTGAGCCTCGGTTTCTTCACATATAGAACAGAGCCAGTTATTGTATATCTTAGAAATAGTGGCAAGGGAAGGAAGTGGAAGAAAGGGAAGGGAACTCATGAGAATGCAGGAGGAGTGAGGGAGGGCAGAAATAAATATTTGAAGAAATTTTTCCAAGATTTGTTTAAAGTGAAAAATAATAGCAATGTCTTTTGGGGGGATTACATGAGGTAATGTAGGCTTAGAGTAGTAGCTACCTTTTGCTTTATGCTTAGTATGTGACAGACCAACTCCTAAGTACTTTACATTAACCAGATCACATTAACTTGAACTTCACAACAGTTCTAAGCAAAAGGTGCTATTCATCCCATCATGTAGATGAGGAAGTTTTAGTATATTGTACTCATCAAATGCTGATGAACACTGAGGAGGAATCCTTATTCCCAAGTCTCATATTAACCCAAGTGTTATAAGAGCCTAAGGCAGTGCCTGGCACACAGTAGGACCTCAAGAATTCAAATGTATACTCCCCCTTTAATCCAGTTACTCTCTCCCTGATACCTGGCAGCTCAAAGAATAAAAAATTGTCATACGTGCCAGAGTTGATATTGGGAATCCAATTTCTAGTATTGGGTTCTTTTTCTCTGCATCCTCCTTGGGATTTTCACCCTTAAATAGCTCTCAAATCCATCAACTTCCTTTGCCTTCACTGCCAGTCTGCCTTCTAGTTTGGGAAACGGTTCCCTGCCTGGACTCCTGGGGAGCCTCCTGCCAGGTTACCTGCACCATCTCTGTTCTCTCCAACAAGCTCTCTTCATTGCAGCCTGGGTGATTCTTTCCAAATGCAAAGGTCGCTTCCTGTTTTAAACCTTCAGAGAAACAAGTCTAAAAATCTTGTGATAGTCCACAGGATCTTTGTGACTGGGTTACTCCTTGGTTCTCCAGTGGCTTCTCACACAGAGTTTGCCCACTTTCTCCCAGCTACTCACGATGCGGTGCTTATTTCCCCAACTATGCCTCACATAAAGTCTGAGATTTTACCTTTCCTGGGTGTCTGTATGCTAATGGATTATCTTTTTTTCGGCCTTCTGGATATCCAGTGGTGAACTGTCTGTTCAGATCTGCTGTCCATTTGTTAACTGGGATATTTATTTATTGTTAAATCATATAAAACTTGTATATATCTTGGATAGTAACCTCTTATAGGTTAATATCTTTAAAGATTTGTTGTAATTTCTCTTGATGTTGTAATTGTTGTCTTATTTTTTGGTTGTTAATCATTCATATAAAGAATGCTATTAGGTAGATAACTTCCTCTATTTAGCCATAATTGGGTAGCTATTTTGAAATATCTATATAAATAACCATATAAATTAATACATTTTATAATTTTATCTCTTAGCTCAACCTATATGATGCTTTCCCCCTTTGACATATTAAATTACAGTTTCGTGCTAAATAGCAGTGATGACATTTTGTTGAAAATGTCTGGGTGCTTCTAATTTCTGTTTTGCCTGATGCGCTATGGTGACCCCTGGACTCGTAAAGCATGGTCTGGATGGCTCTCAGGCAAGCTACTCAGCCATAGATGGCCCTTATGTTGACCCCCTGCCACAGAATTCATGTTTTAATTTGCCTTATTTATTCAGCAGGAAAACATTGCTCCAAAGGAGGACTATCATCTTACACACGCAAGCTTCACAAAATGTCTCTAGGATGATGAACACGAAACGTTGTCTGTAAAGCAGATAGGTGGCCATGACTAATCTTGGACAAGTCTTTTCTTATACCAGAGAAAGCCTGGATGTTTCTTCCAGTCTGTTTGCTGATAGAATGATAAGCTGCACATCGCCTCTACATTTAGGGCTCCCATGGGAGCTGAGGCAGGGTCCATCATGGCTTTGTGTTCCTTGGTGAGAGCCAGTGTATATGTAAATATCACACACTGGAGTTTGTAATGGGAGTGTGTAATCAAGTCTGACATCACTCTAAGCAGGCAGTGTTGCTCAATGGAGGGAACTATAGAAACGACCCATTCAAAGCCCATGAGAAGAAGATAGGTCTTGGGAGGAGGCACCTGGAAAGCTCCCTAAGGGATCTTGGGGTCTTTAACTGGGCCTTCTCCAGAGCCCAACAGGGGGTATAGATGGTTGCTGCTCCAGATAGACTGTCCCTGGGAGGTTATCAGTAGTGACTATGCCTGGGACAGGAACAGAGAATGCAGCCTCTGTGCTGAGATCACCTGAGACTCTAGAAAGAAACAGTGCTTGGCAGAGGTGGTTCCTTACCCAACCTGCCTGGATGTGTTTATCCAGGCCCTGCATTATCAGCTTAGATTTGAGGCTGGCTTTAGTGGCGGTGAAGAGTCAGCCACCTATGTGGTAACCTAGTCTCCTGCGAGTGCGCCCACCTCCCCCAAAGCCAGGAGTTCTGCCTTTAGAATTGAATTCCTTTGGGTTTTGCCCTTGTTAAAATGTGGACACCTTCATGAAGGTGACTGAGCTTTCTTGTCCGCCAGTTCAGGAGCTCAAGTGGAGAACTACACCCAAGCAGATGAGAGCTGCAGAAACAGCCAGAGCAAGACTGGGAGGAAACACAGCTTCAGATTATGTCTCCCAGGGGGTGCCTAGGAGGCCAAGGAGGGGTCTCACAGTCAAATACCAGCATGTAAACTGGGTGATGATTTGGCTAATTATAGATGAAGACAGGAGGAAGGAAAACGTCCTTCAGCAAAAGGCCTCTGGCTCTCATCAAGCAAATCAACACTGGGCTGAGTTACAGGCACGATTAGGAAGATATTCGGAATCCATGCCTGTGACCCCCAAGAAGACCTGGGTTCAGAACTATAAGGCAGGATGCTGGTGTTTCAGGGACCAGGGATTCTGAGACTCAGACTCTACAGGCTTGACCTGCCTTCAAGGTATGACTGATTCAGGCATGCGGGGCTCTGTGTCCAGAAAGGGTTTTCCCTCTTGCTCGCAGATGCCTGACATTCCTTTAAAGGGGAGCAAAGCCTTGCAATACAGAACCAAACATCAAGCTTAAAATGACCCTGAAGGGATAGACAGAGACAAAGAGAATGATGGACTTTTGACTTTGAAGGCGACAAAGTCCAGTTGACCTTGGCTTGGTAGTGTTGGGGGGTGTCTAGGGTGGTATACTTTTGGTCAAATCCATCCCAGTGAGGAAATCTGCTTCTCTTCCTCACTCCCATATCAGTTCTGAATAGCCTTAAGTTTCCATGAATTAGGGAATAGAAGAATATTAGGCTTTTCTGCTAACCAAGTAACCAAGAATAAGGAAGTGGAAAGAGGAAGAGGCTTAAATTCTTTATTTAAAGTCTTCAATGGGTACAAACGGCCTCGTTAAATGCAGTACTGCCCTCTACTGGCAGTAGTGTGGTATACCACATCGAAACCCGGGCTGATTCAAGCCCAGTTCCCAGGGAGGGAAAGACTGAGGAATTGATTCTCAGCATGAGGTAGGAGACAAATCAAACAGGGATTTGTCAGAAAACACCCCTGTCTTTTGGCTTTGAATTTAAACAGGTATATCTAGCTTATCCAGCCTCTACTTAGCGAATTAGGTCACACTGGCAAAAAGATTCAAAGAACAGGGGCCTCCCTCATGGCGCAACAGGTTAAGCGCAGCACTATGAAGCTGTCCAGAGCCACTGCAGCACAAAGAGTTCAATACCCAGCCAGGGAGATTCCCACATGGCACAGCAGACCTCTCCTGCTTCACCCGCTGCTCCCCTCAGCAGTGTACTTCAGTCAATCTGCTTGTTCTGCTCCCTACTCTTGTCTCTGGTGAATCCTCTCACCTCCCCACACCTCTGTCCTACACCCCAGCTTGTATGCATAAATAAATACATCTTAAAAAAAAAAAAAGATTCAAAGAACAATGGCTTCCATCCCTATCCCCCAGATGGAAAGACCTTGGCCTGTTCCCAAAGCCCCCCCACTCTGCAGTGCTTGGGAGCTAGGGGCACCATAGAGAGTGCTTGTTGGCTCTTGGTCCCACAAAATCTCTTGACGAAAAAAGTCCTTTTGTTGGGGGGGAAGAGGACATTGCAACAAACTCCACAGACAGGTTGATGGACCCCACCTCAGAACAAAGAGATCCAAGACACTAGGGCTACTAATCCCTTAATTCCATAATCATCCGTAAGAGAGGATTACTGGGAACTGAGGGGTGGAGTTAAGCAGCCAGGTTGGCTATATAACCAGACTTCTGGACCTTGGGGGTCTCTTGGCTTCTTGCCGGGCTACAGCATGCCATTGGGGGTTTCTTGCTCTTAGGATCTGGCAGGACGTATCTGCAGATTTATCTCTTTCTCTCTTTTTCTCTTTTGTCCCTGAGTTATTCATTTTTTAATTTCCCTTCCTTTTTGTAAATAAACCTCTTATTAACCTTTCTGTGAGTGCCTGCAATTGTTCTTATTATAAGTCCTTTTTAAGCACACGGCTGAGAACCCACAGTCAGGCACCCCATTGTATATCGGGGTTGCCCTGTAACAAAGTCTGGGAGGAAAAGAGCACAATCAACATAAAAGCTACCATTGAGACTCTCCCCACAGGTCTCTCACCCGCATCTGTTTCAACCAGTCCAGGACCAAGAAGCCAGGGCAGCTTCTTCACACCTTTCTGCTCCTGGGTCTCCTTCAGGTCACCTTCTGGCTCTCAATTCTGCTTCCTTCCTCTCCAGTCTCCTCTCCAGCTTCTTCTCCCTGCTTAGCTCTACCCTGCCTTGGGTGGTACAGGGAACCTGGAACTTCCCCTTTTCGTGGGGACCACCCTGTTACAGACTTTTGAAAAGTTTAATATACACTGGAGAAAACATCTCTCTATACATCAAAATATAAACAGAGAAATATTCTTTACTTCTCTCATAAAATACAGTCCCAAATGCTAAATATTTGACATACTATTGTAATAGGGTGGTCCCCAGGATAAGTGTGTGTTCCAGGTTCCCTGCCCCACCCAAGGGAGGGTGGAGCTGAGCAGGAGAGATAAGAAGCTGGAGAAGAGAGAAGGAGGGACACACACAGATAGCAGAAAGAAGGAAGCAGGATGGAGAACCAGAAGAGGCACAAGGAGCAGAGAGACATATAAAGAAGCTGCACTGGCCTGGACTGTTTGAAATAGATGTGGGTGAGAGACCCGTGGGGAGGTTGACTATGGCAATGTTGATCTTGGTTTTGGTTTTGCTCTTTAATTCCCAGGATTGTCTGGCTATTTCTGTCCCTTTTCTATGGGTCCCTGCCAAACAGTGTTTTAGACTTGTGGCAGGCTTTTGGGCCATGCTTTGGGCCAATCCCATCTGGCTAGACTTTTACCCAAGAGGGGTTGGGTAACTTTGGGTGCTTGATTTAGAAACTATATTCTTTGTCTTCTCTGTCTTTTCTAATTGTATTAAAGTTTCTTTCCACTTAAGGTCGTGTACGTTTTATATTAATGAGGCAGATGGCAGAACCTATTTAGTGTGGGCAGGTTTGGGGGTTCTGGGGGTGTTCCTCTCCCTGCCCTGTAACAATATGACTCAAATCACCTCTTAGATTTACTTTCCACTTAATCCAGCCAACCTAACTTTGGCAGTCTAATATTGGGGTGTAGGCTAGAGGCACAGGAGTGAAAGAATTGGCCAGAGCCAGAGTGGAGAACAGAAAAGGCAGATTTATTGACTATCCTGCCAGGGAGCAGGGGATGAGATGGGAGAGTTCATCTGTGAGGGAAGAAGGGTTTGGGAGTCTCTTTTATAACCTGTTTTCGTGGGCCTTTTCATGACTGGGGGAGTCGTCGCTGCTGGTTGCTATATGCTGGCTGCCAGATTTCAGAATCTTTCTGATACAAGGCTGACTGAGGTCCTGGCCCTGAGTTTCCCTGCTTTACACCCTTGCCCATCCTGCTGGGGCAGTTTCTGTGCAGTTATAGGAGAAACAGGCCCCACAGAGAATAGGGGATTTCTTCAGACATAGTTCTATGACCAAATAACTCAAGCCTGGTGATGTGTTTGGGCATAAAACAAGTATCATGCTTAGGAACTTTTTTTTTTATTGTGGTGACAGTAGATCTCCATAAATTCATTCTGAAAGCAAAGTGATAACTCTGCTAGTATGTCTTCTCAATTCCTTTATAAGGTTTAAGTCAAAACCTGCCTTTTAGTGCCTTTATTGGCATTTCCCCTCTACTTTTTTTTGAACAGGGGAACCTGTGTTTTCATTGTGTACTGGGACTTGTAATTTAGGGAACTGGTTCTAGATTTAGGCAGGTGAATTTTTCTGGTTCTATTTGGCATGAAATTATGGGGCTATTATTAAAGATGAGTTATCAAGTCTTCATGGGTACAGATGAACTTTGGAGACTAAAGGATGGAGACTAAAGTGTCAGGTAGCCACTGACAACCTGAGAGTAATGAGCGAGAAAAAAATGTGCTTAATGAGTTTACGAATAAATGAAGGACTGAATAAAATAACAAACTAAGGGTAACCCTAAATTTAAAACTGTGATGGGCTCAAAATAGGACCCTCCTAGAGTTATATGCCTAACAATAGGAGACAAAGGCTATGCAGGAAATAACTATGGCTTAGCCCTGAGGGCTCTGGAGGGAGGGCAGCTCCCTGGGGCAGCCCTGTCCCCTCTGCTGGCCCATCTTTCCCCTGCACTACAATTCCCACTCACTGCAGATGTCCGGAAGATAGGCAGACAGCAATAAGGAAAAAGTCGGATGCCTTGATAGGGAATTCTTCCTCCTGGAGGAAATACCTGAACATTATGAAGCTCTGTGGATTTGTCTCCAAAAATCTCAAGCTGCAGTAATTTCAAGTATCCCAGGCACAAAGAAAGTGGCTGCTGTTTAATCCGAGTGCCCTATGGCATGTACTGTGTCCACACTCCCTGCTCCCTACTAGTGAATGCCTCTCCACCCGGTCTCTGCCTTTCCCTTGAAACCCTCTTTGTCTGCTCCAGTGCCCTGAGCTTTCTCTCCTAACATGCACAGCATAGACTGGAACTCCCATCTTTTCTTGGGGTGCTGTTATTTTAGTTTTTGAGGCTCATTGCCTCTTTGTGACCCGGGAATATGTCCATCTCTTCTCTCTAATTGTTCTGAAGGCCAAGCATAGGCCTGGGCACCAAGTACTTATATTCTTTTCCAGCCAGCTCCCACTGCTGATTCAACTTCATCTTGGACCTGCCTCCACCGCAGGGCCTTTGCACTTATCTGGATAGCCCTTCCCCTAGCTACCTGCAGGGCCTGATACTGATGGAGGAGATATAACTTAAAAATAAGGACCCAGAAAAGGAAGTGTGGGGGTAGAAGGAATCAACATAACCATTAGCACAATCCCTAGGCACCAGCGCCTAAGTTACAAAGCTTAAGTAGACAGACCGCAATCCAGGGGCAAAAATAGGGAGATTGAGTTCATTGTAGAATCTCCGGTCTCTTCTAATTCTAGTCAGCCAGTAATCAGGAACCATCCTCAAAGATGAGCCCCTCCCAAACGAAAGAAGGCTATATCAGTGCCATCCGTGCAAAAATGCTGGGCAGCCATTTCTCTGCCACCTGTGCCTATGCAGGTGCTTTCCTTTACTAACTCTGTCCTGCAGGGCAGCGGCCTGCCTGCCTGCCCGTTACCTGCACCATGCAGGCCTCTCAGCACACGTGCCCCTCAGAGGGGTAGCCCTTTCTGCCCACTTGTGTCTGCAAGTGTCCTTTACTTCCTTGTCCTAATAAACCTGTTCTTTGACCGTAACTGAATTTCTGTCTCGTGGAGAAACTTGCCGCATGCCGCCGAAGGGAGCTCTGGTGAAACCTTACCCAGAGTGAACCCAAGGGTCCCGCTCCACTCTCAAATCCATGAACTCCAAAAACAACATCAATACCACCTCTCTTTCAAGCCTTTGCTCAAATGTTCCCATCAACCAACCCTTTCCCGATCGTAATGTTGAACATTCCAAACCTTCTCTCCCCTCATTCTCTATCCCATTACCCAACTTTATCTTCCTCCAAACTACTCTCACTATCAGGCACACTAAATATCATACTTATTTGTTTATTGTCTGCCTTTCTTCTCTAGAAAGGACAGACCATGAGGGCGGTGAGCTCATCAGTTTGTTCACTTGACATATCCTTACTGTCTAGAATGATACCTGACACAATTCAAGAAGTGTGTTGAATTGGTGAAAGGACATGTTCAACAGGTTCTTTATTTCAGTTGAAAATCCACTGTAGGGGCCTCCCTGGTGGCGCAATGGGTTGGGCGCAGCGCTGTGGAGCTGTTGGCGGGGGCTGCAGCGCGAGTTGGATCCCGGCCCAGGGAGATTCCCACATGGCAGCAGACCTCTCCTGCCTCACCCGCTGCTCCCCTCAGCAGTGTATTTCTGTCAGTCTGCCTGTTCTGCTCCCCACTCTGTCTCTGGTGAACCCTCTTACCACCCCACACCTCTGGCCTGCACCCCAGCTTGTATGCATAAATAAATATTAAAAAAAAAAAAAAGAAAATCCACTGTATGGGCCTCCCTGATGACGCAACGGGTTAAGTCTCAGGCCTATGAAGCTATTCGCAGCCACTGCAGCACAAGTTCAATCCCTAGCCAGGGCGCTGACCCACGTGGCGTAGCAGACCTCTCCTGACTCACCTGCTACACCCCTCAGCAGTGTACTTCAGTATATCAGCCTGTTCTGCTCCCCACTCTGTCTCTCGTGAATCGTCTCACTACCCCACACCTCTGGTCTACACCCCAATTCTTATATGCATAAATAAATAAATCTTTAAAAAAAAAAAACCCTACTGCATGGTTTGTGGCTCTTGAAGATTATTTCCCCGTCAGGGTCAGAGAGAATAAGGGCATAACCTGGGAGGGATAGGGAATCATTTCTATCTAGTGATTAAATCAGTTTTCTACTTACCAGAAGTCCTGGAGAGAAGCGAAGACTTGCCATTGGTTTCATCACCTGGACATGCTCCCGACCCTGTCAGCTCAGCTATGTGGCGTCTGCTGGGGGAGCCAAAGTAATGTGGCTCCTCCTTAAATGGTCCTGCAGTTGGCTTAGTTTCATAGACTGGCCAAGGATGCTGGAGAAATGAGAAAATGTCTTCAGGAGACTGGGAGAGGATGGAATTTTGCCGAGCAGACTTTTGCTCATTTTTTTCTTCCTTCACTGACAGTGGAACTCTCTGCTGTCGAAACTGGGATGGAGTCGGCAAGGAGGCTGGTCTCCGCTGCTGACCAGGTTGGAGACTTTTTGGCTAGAAACCATCTGACAGCCAGAGCACCTGCCCCACATAAGCCCTGGGGGAGGAGCTGCGAGTTCGAGGTTGGGGTTCTGTGGGACCTTCAAGTGAGCTCAGCTTTAAGGGCAGCATTGGTTATGAGGACACAGCCAGAAGGACTTGCTATTCCTGCTTCTAGGAATGGTCTTTGTTTAAAAGCCAGAATTACTAAAGCTTATTCACCTTTTGGTGACGTCCTGAACTCCCATGTTCCAGCCAGAGTGGGTAGATAGAGTCCACCCCAAAGCAGTGAGCATGTAAATGTAGGTATGTGCCCAGGGGCAGCGCTTCTGCCAGGGGGTGTTGATGAGACCCAGGAAACCCCAAAGAGCACACCTTGTCCTGTGGGGGTGGAGCACCCTGAACCTTTCCTTTATGTCCTGTTGTAACTGAGTGACTAGTTAATGTCCTTTTCCCCACTGAGGGCAGGACTTCATTTTTGCAGGCCATCTTAACTGCAGCCTAGCAGGGAGCCAGGGGTCCGGACAGTGCCTGGTGTTTGTTGAATGACTTCCTTCTTTGTTTTTCTGAGTGGTGTCCGAAGTGCAGCTGGCATGTTGCTTTCAACTCACACTATTCTTGGGGTTAGGGTGTGAGGGGTTGGAGGTCATGGCCATCTGTAGAAATCTGTTCCCTGAATCTTCAAGGTTGTTTTCTTTCTAGCTCAAGGTTCAGAATCACCCACGAGTTTGAGATCCTCCAGTATTGGGGATGATGAAGCTTGTTACTGCTGACCAAAGTGGGGGGCTTGGGCTCTCACAAGAAATGCATCCTGGCGTTTGAGTGGCTGTCAGGAGGAGGGAGACTTCTAACTTGGCACTGGGTGGAGTCAAAGCAGGGCCCAGGCAGCCCGCAGACCTGTTATTCCCTGTTTGGCCACCGAAAGGCAGTGTTTCTCCACAGGGAAGACGAGGCTGGTGGGAGCGATCAGGTGCAAGTGTTGACACTGGCTAGTATTTCCTGAGCACCAAAGGGGTGCTGAGCCCTGTGAAAACTCTAATTCCATAACCACACAAAAGAGGGAGTATGAAATCTGTTTTACAGATGAGATAAAGAGGGTCCGGGAGAGTCATAATATTTTCAAGGTCCCATGATTAGTGAATCGTCCAGCCACTGACTATTAATTCTGCCTAAATCCAAAGCACAGTGCCTCCCTGCACTCCCTCAGCCTCGATGGCAAGCCTTCCAGGCCTGTCCACATAGCAGCCACCCGCCAGGGCTGTTGCCCAAGCACAAACACCTCTCAGCTGGCTCAGTTTCACCTACTTTTGATTAGCCGAATGCATATAGGGGTCACTGACAGTTCTACAATCTTTAGTTGGGTCATTAAAATGATTTATTTGAATCCAGAAATCATTACTCTGTGTGTATGGGCGAGGGAGGAACAACAGTTATGCCCTTCCAGAGCATTCTCTTCTGGTCTCATTCTCCCTCCTCCCCTGGCCCTCTCCAGCCCTCACACAGCTGCCAGAGTGCTTTCCTGGAGATTTGATCAGATGACTCTCACTGCTGTCCTTCAGTGGGCCCCGGAGCTTCTAGAAGAAAGTTGCATTCCTTAGTCATCATCCAAGGCCCTTCATGCTGGAACCTGCCTGACTCCCTTAACTCCCTGCCTCCCACCCCCACTGCTCAAGTCTGGCCCCGCCCTACCCTTAGCACATCTGCACCCCTCAGAACTACCCTGGAATAATGATTCTGGCCACCCAAGTGGCTGTGAGATGCTGTTAAGCGCCTGCCACTGTACTGATGCTCGGTGGGACTCACTAGGGCACTAGCTTTCTCTTTCTAACCCTTGGAAGTGCACAAGTAGAGGACAAACAGCAAAGGCAAATGCATGTGGCATAATGCAACACACAGCAATCCCTGTGTAAATATTTCCAGACACAGGCAAATGTCATCAGCAAGATGTTATGTTGCTCAAATGGACACTGGGAAGGCGTTCCCTGGACTGAGCTATTATTTTTTCCTGTGACCACAGTGAACTCCCAGGTGACTGAAGTTCTAGCTGGATGCTAAGTTCTACATGTATGCTAAGTTATTTGAGAACCTCCGGGGGTTCTCTGAGGCCTGAAATAGACTGGGTTTTCAGGGGTGTCTCACGAGTGTTAGCTGATCAATTAATTATTGACTAGGAGCATGAGAGCACAGGGATGGGCAGGTTATTTCAGAGTATCATTGTGTGAAACAGAAACAGCATTGTTGAAGCCCAGAAGAGATACAGTATTTTCTTCTTCCTGTTGCAGAAGCTATTTAAAACCACTGGGCATTAAGCCAAGAAATCCACGATTGACCAGTCAGTGCCTTCACCTGGTCAGATCGGGCCCCCATGCTCAGATGTGGAAATTAGCACAACCTACTCGGGGGTTTTGGATCGTGAGTAGACATGGCCCAACCTCTGCTCCCGCTTCTCAGTTTAGTCTTATTTGGAGGTTCAAAGAATGTAAATAGCCCTTAGACAAAGCGTAGGCTCCAGAACTCCCAAGCCAGAGAGAGCAGGATCATGGACCTCAGCTTCTTCTAGGAAGGGATCCACCAGATCAGATGAGAAGTGAGGATTCCCTAGCCCTATCTCTCCTGCATCCAACCCAAACTCAGTCTCACCTCAGGGTTCCAGCTTCCCCCCATCGAAAGTCACATGGAACCTACCCGCGCTGGGTTTGCATGTCAGGAACATTTTCTGATCAATATGCATTTGCCTATTCTTGTGCCATGAGGCACTTTTGATATTGGTTGGTCTGCCCGCGTGTGTTCTCTTTATCTCAGTCATCAACTGCCCCTTGAACTCTGTGAACATGTCATGTACAAATTATTCTTGCCTTTCTTTATCTCAGTCACTCTCTATGTGACGTGGCATTTAGACCATCTGGATGGTCTGGTATACTTTGCCTCTTTTAGAACCACAGGAAAAACTGACTGCAGTTGTCCCAACAGGACTCTCAAGGGACTTGTCCAAGGTCATTCTGCAAAAAGTGACGGGCAGGACCTCTGGTTCTGTGTCAGCAGCCCTGCCAGCGAGAGCTCTGTCTCTTGCAGAAGAGTAGCCCCTCTCAGGCCTCCATGAAAATATATTGCTGCTGCAGTGGCAAACGTGAAGCAATTGCAGGAGCCTGGGGTGGCATGACCAGGGGTGGCCAGGCAGGCAGGCAGCTAGGGAGCAGGAGGCTGCTATAGACTTGAGATTTCTGGCCCCTGGAAAGAGTTCCTGGCTCCCAAATACTCTGTGTGGTCTGGAGGTTCCTTAACAGGGGCTGAGGGTTATAGGGCTACCCCAATGTGAAATGGGTTGGCCTGTGGGTCCTCACTTGCGCACTTAAAAGGGACTTATAATGAGACTCAACTGCAGGCGCACACAAAAAGCATAAAAAAGGGTTTCCTTACAAAAAGGGGAAAATGAAGAAAGGATGACTCAGGGAGAAAGAGAGATAAATTGGTGAATGCGTCCTACCAGTTCTGAGCTGGCACCCAATAGCATGCTGAAAGCAGGCGAAAAACCAAGAGGTCCGCAAGGCCCACATGTCTGGTTATATACCAAGCCTGCTGCTTAACTCCACCCTCAGTTCCCAGCAATCCTCCCTTCACTGGTGAGGATTTATGGGATTTGTAGTCCTTGGTGTCTTGGATTTCCTTGGTCTGGGGTGGGGGTGGGGTCCATAAAACCTGTGTGTGCGGAGTTGGTTCAGGACATCCTTTCCCCCAGTGTAGAGGCTTGCAATCCAAGCTGCGAGACGAGGTTGCATCCCCCACTCGGCTCCTTATTGGCTGCGTGGACTTGGGCAGCACAGCTAGCCTCTCTGAGGCTGTTTAATCATCACCCTGGTGGGGGTTTAAATAATACCTGTGTTGTAGATTGGAAGGATTAAATTTAACAATGCAAAGCACGTTTGAGCACGTAACTTAAACTGTTCAACAAGTAGTTGTTATGTAAATGTGCAGATGGTGGGGTTGTGTTGTTTTTTATGTTTTCATTTTTGCTTCTCTGGGTGTTTAGCAAATTAACAGGCACTGCTTTTGGAGTAAAAAAAAAAGATTATTTTTTAATACTAAAAAGTGTTAATACTCAGACACATGGAAAAAGGAAGATATAATTTAAATTTATGCTAGGACTTAAATGAGAGAATCTTCCCAGTGAGAAAAATGGTAGACTCTACATTTTATTGAAGGCTAGTGTCTACAGCTGCCATGATCTGTTTAATTTTTATTTTGTAGCATCTCTTTGCAGCGCTGTGAATGTGAACTCATCAGTCTGTATTGCCAAGTTTATACACCTGCCCTCTGGCCCCGTGGCTCCCTGGGAGTGGGCATGCTGGGGTGTCTGCTGATGACTTGCCAGTCTAGCACAGGGGTCATCTGAAGTTGCACAAGTTTCTGCAACAGTTCCTGGAGTCTCCTTTCTCTCCTTCATGCTTCCTTATTTGCAGTGTCTTTATTTCAGCTCAGGTGAAGGGACAAACCCAGTGTTTTCTTTGTGAGTGAAATTTCAGTTAAGGTGAATTCCTCCCAGGTTTCAGGTATAATCGTTGAAGGTTCACTGCATCCGGTCATGCAGTTGAGGGGTTGCTGACAGCAGCACTCACCTGCATTTGTGCAAAGACTGTGGACTAGCAGCAGCTGAGGTCACTTCACAAATTTACAAATTCCCCTAAAACTCAGAGCTGACCCGCTGATGTAGACACTGAGCAGAGCAGGCTGGTTGTTCATTGTTTGGCCAGATTTCTAAAGAGTCCTAGTGACAGGGCCAAGAGAGGACTAAAGCGAGGCTTTCTGATTCCCAGAAATGTCTCTCCTGAGCTACTTACTAACATCCTGCTCCTGTCACCACCTACAGACCCAGAGAAGTGCTGAGAGAACTTTGAGGCCAGTGGGGAGGAGGCCCCTGAGGCTGCCACTGCTGAAGTTAACACAAATGCTGGTTGAAGGCATTGGTGCAGAGCCTAAAGGGTTCATTCGAGTCCAAATTGTCCGGTGTTTGGCCTGGAAGTAGCTGGCTTTGAGGCACCTGAGGCAGGAAGGGGTCTTCAGAGAAGGCAGGAGTTGAGTATATCTGGTAGGTGCCTGGTCCCTTGGCCCTGAGCTCTCAGCCCTGATTGGGCTCTGGAATCAACCAAGGGTTTAAAAATGCTGATGCCCAGGCCCCTGCTCCAGAGACTCTGAGGCAGTTGCTGGGTCTGTGTTCTGAAACCTCCACGGATGGTTCAAGGCTGCTGCTCAGGTTGAGAGCCACATGCTGACTGCAAGCTCCGGAGGGAGAGAAACCTTGACTTTTCCTCTCTCTTCCGGAACACGGAGCACTTTGCACAAATAAGTCTCAAGTGGGCTGAATTGAAAGATGCAAGGCCTTAACTCTCAGTGAGAATGATGCCGCCACCAAAACCTGGGCTAAGGAATCAGCGAAATGGAAGCAGGTGCATGCTTACTCTGCAAAGATAAAATGAATACACATATGTAAGGAGAGAGAATCAGAAGTTTGAACATGGAAAGGGATAGGTTGGGTATTTCTTCAGTGGCTAAGTTATAAGGGATGGTATTTGGGGAGCAGACTGGCTGTGTGAATTCATGGGACTCACACGTCATTCAGTCTCTCTGTGCCTCAGTCCCTTCATCTCTCAAACAGGGATATAAATGGGGCAAACCGATCTCACAGTTTGTCAAAGGAAATATGAGCCAGAAGCTTTAGAAATGGCTTTTGATGCCCAGTCCTATAATATCAGACTTCGGTAACGTGTCCCAAATACAAAAATATTAACAATGCTCAGGTAAACAATAACACAAACTTGCAAAATCAACAAGGCTACTGTAGTAGTTTGAGTGGTGACTCCAAAAAAGATACGCCCCTGTCCGAGCCCCTAGAACCTGTGAATGTGACTTTTCAGGAAAAGGGCTCTTTGAAGATGGGGTTCATTTAACCATCTCCAGATGAGATCATTCTGATTATCTCAGTAGATCCTAAAGTCAATGATGTGTCCTTATAAGTCAATGATGTGTCCAGAAGAAGAGGAGGCAGAGGTAGGCAGGAGAAAGCTGTGTGAAGAAGAGGCAGAGACAGGAGTAATGCGGCCTTAAGCCAGGAAATACCTGGAGCAGCTCCACCAGCTGCTGGAGGGGAAAAGGAAGGATTTTCCTCCAGAGCCTTTGGAAGGAGCTCTGCCCTGCTGGCACCTTGATTTTTGCTTCTCCCCTTGAGGACTGTGAAAAAAGAATTTCTGTTTCAAGTCACCCAGCTTGTGGTCATTGTCACGGCAACTAGGTAACTAACACAGCTACCAAGTTTACATTAGTTCACTCATTATGGGAAAACAATAAACTTTCACTTGATTAGCACAATCACCAAGGTTATGACATCTTTAGACAGCAACATAGCAAAAATCAGGGTAGAGTTAATTTTGTTAAGGAATCCAGGCTTGCAGAAAATAATCCCAAGGTTTTATTATTTGGGCTACCAAAACAAGTCAGGGTCTAGCCTGTTGTTTTGTTTTGCTTCAGGGAGCCAAATGTTTTCTTGTATTTCTTTTGAAATTTTTGTTTTTCCTGACTGTAGAAATGTCTTCTGACTTTGGCAACACTGCAAATTATGCTTCCACAGATTGTTGTGAGATTTAAGCTGATAAATGTGAAGGCACTGGGTTAGGGATAGCTGACCTTTGCCTATTTATTCTAAATTTCTGCAGCAATTCTGCACAACTATTTCCCCCTAATTCAAATGCTCACTTGTATTAAAACATCAGAGTCCACTTACAATCAAAGTGCCACAATACCTGTCCAGTTTCTCTGAGTCCCAGCACGACTCACGTTAAAGTTTCCTGTTTAATGCCATCTCCCTCATAGTCCTGTGACTGTTTCACCCCTCTAGGTGAAAAATGGATCTCAACATCTGCCATTTTCCCCTTCTAATAAGAAAATTTTGTGTTAAGAGAAAGGCTGAGGCGTGTAGCTGGGAGGTGGACAAACCCAGACTGGAACAAAGGTGGCCATTGGGTCTTCGCAGAAAGAAGAGAGAGAAAGGAAGGAGGAGGGCCTTCCCCGTGGCGCAGTGGTTAGGCGCTGCGCTGTGGAGTTGTCGGCAGCAGCGACACGAGTTCGATGCCCGGCCAGGGAGATTCCCACATGCCACATGCCACATGCCACATGGCACAGCAGACCTCTCTTGCCTCGCCCACTGCTCCCCTCAGCAGTGTATTTCAGTCGATCTACCTGTTCTGCTCCCCACTCTGTCTCTGGTGAACCCTCTCACCACCCCATGCCTCTGGACTGTACCCCAGCTTGTATGCGTAAATAAATAAAATCCTTTTCAAAAAAGGTGGGGGGAGCTGTTGAGTCAAAGCACACAGTTAGGGTCGGTCTCCAGGAGTGAGCCACGGGTGGGGTATGGACAGGGTCGCGTGGCGGCGCGTAGTGTGCCCAGGGCTAATCCCACGCAGCAAGCAAGACTCAGCAATGTCCAGTCACCAGGAGATGGCTTGGTCATGGGAGCCCCCATGTGGGACCAGCATGTGCGTGAGCCAACAGCCTAGGAACACAGTTGCTGGAAGCCTGCAGCCTGACACGGGGCTAAAGGGCTGTTCTCTGGGGATCAAACATTGCGCCCTCTCCTGGAAGTCCACTTACTCGCTCGTTCACCCGGCAAGCATGTCACTCATTGATCCTGCAGATACTGATTGACTATACCCTAGGTCCCGGCCCAGGCGCCGTGGCTGGGACTGAAACAGACATGAATCCTGCCTGTTGAGAACTTGTGCTCTAGTGGAGGAGACAGAGAACAAGCAATCTAAGGGAGTAACGCGAGTGATGAGGGCCAAGGAGAAAAGGGAAGTTGGTGAAGGACAGAAGATGGAGGGCAGCCATGGTACTAGCCCCACTGAAGACTCACCTATAAAATGGCATTGAGTAAATACCCAAGGAGAGAGGGAGTCCTGCAACTGTCTGGGGACATGTATTGAGTTCCCAAAGGGGCACACCTCCATGGGCAGGAATGTAGGGGGGCAACCCCTTAAAAGTCCAGCTGAAAGTCACATGAGGAACAAGCTCCTGGGTGGGATTACAAAGTGTAACTCTCTTGTGTTTATACAAGTTTTTTTCTTTTAGATTTATTTTTATTTATTTATGCATACAATAACTGGGGTGTAGACCAGAGGTGGGTGGGCGGGGAAGAGCATTCACCAGAGAGAGAGTGGGGAGCAGAGCAGGCAGATCTACTGAAATACACTGCTGAGGGGAGCAGTGGCAAGACAGGAGAGGTCTGCTGTGGCCTCTGGGAAGCTCCCTGGCCAGGGATCGAACTCAGGCCACAGCAGCTGGTGATAGCTTGGTAGAGCTGAGATTTTAATCCCTGCCCACCAGGGAGGCCCCTCTCTTGTATTTATAAATGAAAAACATAGATCTTAATAAATGATATTCAATAAGCATAAGATCCATATTCTCAAAAATCATCTTTATGCTTCATCTTCTTTCTAAAGAATGATTTCTATATAGATCATTGCATAGAGGAGGATCTTGGCAGCCGTCTGCTGTTGGTGTTTTCCAAACTTGTCACAGATAAGGATCCACTGTGTTAAAAGCAAAATGCAACTGAGTGAATGTAGAGATCTTATTGGCCCCATTCAATGACTCATGAATGGGGCAGCAGCCCTTCTAGCTAATAGAAAGGAGCTCTGAAGAGCAGTGCAAAATGAAAGGTTTCCAGGCAGAAAGTTGATGAGATAAGGAAAGAGAATTGTTTCAGGAAATTTCATCCTTCTTGGGGGATAAAAGGGGTCTATCAGGCAGATTACCTTGCTAAAGTTGACCACAAACTTCCAGGCTGATTGATTAAGACTGCATTTCTGGGGCCTCCCCGGTGGCGCAGTGGTTAAGCGCTGCGCTGTGGAGCTGTTGGCAGCAGCGACGCGAGTTCGACGCCCGGCGGGGAGAATCCCATGTGGCGCGGCAGACCTCTCCTGCCTTGCCCGCTGCTCCCCTCAGCAGTGTATTTCTGATCTGCCTGTTCTGCTCCCCACTCTGTCTCTGGTGAACCCTCCCGCCGCCCCACGCCTCTGGTCTGTACCCCAACTTGTATGTATAAATAAAAAATAAATCTTTAAAAAAAAAAAAGACTGCATTTCTGGGAGAGGCTGAAACCGCAGTTGGGTTAGGTACTAAGTTTGTTTCATAGCATGGACCTTAACACAAATGACTTCATTTAGTCTCTTTTTTCACTGAGGTGCTTAGTTTTTTTTTTTTAAAGATTTTATTTTATTTATACATACAAGCTGGGGCACAGGCCAGAGGCGTGGGGCGGCGAGAGGGTTCAGCAGAGACAGAGTGGGGAGCAGAACACGCAGATCAGAAATACACTGCTGAGGGGAGCAGCGGGTGAGGCAGGAGGTCTGCCGCACCATGTGGGATTCTCCCTGGCCGGGCGTCGAACTCGCGTCACCGTTGCCGACAGCTCAGCGCTTAACCGCTGCGCCACCGGGGAGGCCCCTGAGGTGCTTAGTTTAAAGATACATATTCTAGCCCCTCTCCTGGATTACCCCGTCCAGGGAAGGGACCTGGGAATCTGTATGTTTAATGAGCGAGTCTGTGATAGGCAAGCTTGGGACACATGGCTGGGTTATAATCCTCGTGTCATATAAATGAGGAAGTCGAGGTCCTAGAGACAGGAGTGTCCTGCTCACGGTGGATTTGACCATTCAGGCAGAGCCAGGAATCATACTTAGACTTCTCAACTCCCCCATGCTGATGAAAGTTCTCTACACAGTACAAAGATTGCATATGATACTTAAGCTTGGGTACAAGACACAAAACGTGAGAACAAACACCCGCGCAGACACCTGTATGAAACACTACACGTACCTGGGATGAATTAGTTATTTTAAGTTATTTCCAGCATTCTGGCACCAGGTCTTCAGGGGAAAAGGGTCAGATTATTACATTCCCAGAGTGCAATAAAATGATGCATATGATTTCATTTGATGAGAACAGCTTTCTCCTTTACCAAACAAATTTTAAAACCTCCAGACCTTCAGTCTCCTACTATGGCAATTACTGGAGCTTAAGGAGGGAGAAAATGGCAAAGGAGAGATCTGCCTTCCCCCCAGACAGAATTAGTTCTTCCACATAGTTGAGTTCATATGGGTGGCCTGGAATTCCAGCCTCTCATAGACCAGAAACAACTATGTGTTTGAAGGGACCCCAGAATTGACATTTGAAAACAGCTCCATCTCTGATGCACCCCAATAATCTTCCTGGAAACGGGTCCTGAAGCCTGAAAAGAATGGTGTGATGAATGACAAGTCATAGGATACTCTGGGCCTTTTGGCTCCGCCTGGAAAAGAGAAATAACAAAATGGAAGCTCCTGAGGGGGTGGACTTGACGCCTTCTGGAGACCCTTACTCTGGGGCAGCCCAAGCTGGTCTGGGCAGGGATGGTTTGGGAGTTCATGTGTGTGTGTGAGTATGTGTCTGTGTGTGTCTGTGTGTGTCTGCTCAGATACCACACTGCTCCCGAGTTGCATGGTTGTGTGTCCACATCTGTGGCTGCTATCACTCAGGCAAAGCTGGCCTCTTGGGCAAAAAAGTTTCTCTTCCCCGGCCTGCTGTGTGGGCCTTGAGGAGACACACAGTTGCCTTTGTCATTTGTTCTTCCTGTGCAGAGACAAAAGTCCTTTCAGTTGAAGAATGTACACAAAGTTCTATGCTCTCAGCCTGGAATTCTGCAGAAGAGGAATGAGTGGGGGGAGCTGGCCACTTCTGCCTGAAGCTCTGCGCCCCGCCCAGGGGCTGGGACAGCCTGCAGCATCTCCCTGTGGACAAGGAATCCCCTGCTGCCTGCTCCCCACACATTGCATGCACCTGCAGTGGCCACAGCAGCCCATCCCAGCTGTGGCTTGAGACGTGGGTCTGTCGTGGGCAGGTGCTGTGCCAGGAGGGGCTGTGCTACCTCATTCAACCCTCCCCGCCCTTGAGGCTGCCATGGGGCTGCCTTTACTTTGCAGCTGAGGCAGCTGGTCTTTGTAAGAGGGTCAGGGAAGGACAGAACTGACACAGAAGTGCCAGGCAGAGGGAGGACATCACTACCTGCTCTCACAACTCAAGAGCAGGACAGCAAGCCCTCAAACAGTGGTGTTTACACTTAAACTGAAATTTAAACAAAATAAAAAATAGAACCAATACTTGGTGGGAGAGAAAAAAGAACCAGCCACCACAAAAGCTAATAGTAGCACAAATGGCCTTTCCTCGTTGCTATTTACATCCCTGGGCGTTTTCACCTTTGCAGAGCCAGAAGTCACAACCGCAGAGAAACCTGTTGCCAAAATGCTGTGGGGCTGTACTATTTTAGGAGGCAGTGTCTCCTGGTTGCTATTGTCTGCAATTTTTTTCTAACTAGGGTCAGGCAATTCACAGGGTATTGGAGCCAACCAGGATTGAACTTTGTTCTAGTTTCAAAATGAGCAAGTGCCAGGGGAAATGCCCTAGAGCAGGTCTGAGCAGTCAGCCCCCAGGGGTGCTGGGAAACAGATTTGTGTGTCGGAAAGTGATTTGCATGAGGATTGTCAGAGGTGAGTCCTGGGGTGGTTTACACAATCTTGCCATCTTCTAAACAGGAGAGGAAGAAAGGAAAGAGGGGTGCTGACAGGCGGTGAGGGGAGCAAAGCAGCTTTTATATGTCATCTTGTTTAAACAAGACTCTTATCAAAGAGTAATCCTAAACTTTTCTCTTTCTTATTACTTCTGCTCCCTCAGGAATGGGTATGTGCGCTTGGGGCTCCAGGAGGAAGATTAAATTGCCTTTTAGAGATAAGAGCCCCAAATAAGTCTATAAGGTTGAGGGAGTTGGGGGAGGGATTCATTGAGCCCTCCTTGGAGGTCTTTGTAGCTCCTCCCCCTCACACCTGGATCCATATCTTCTAATGTGGAGAGTGTGAGCCAAGGCTAAGAAAGCTGATGTCTAGTTAGAAAGCAGCATTAGACGCACACCTGTTCTGGGCCCTGGCTCTGGCCCGCGCCAAGCTGAGGAAGGGAGGGGGATGGAGGAAGCAGACGTGCTGCAGCTGTGCCTGTAGTGTTAGCTCCTTGAGCTGGCTGTGAGGGTGCCAAGCATTCAATTTTTATTTTATTTTACCTTTTCTAAAGATCTATTTTATTTATTTATGCATAGAAGAACTGGGGTGTAGACCAGAGGTGCGGGTGTGGGTGTGTGTGTGAGAGGATTCACCAGAGACAGAGTGGGGAGCAGAACAGGCAGATCTACTGAAATACACTGCTGAGGGGAGCAGGGAGCTAGACAGAAGAGATCTGCTGTGCCATGTGGGTCAGCTCCCTGGCCAGGGGTCGAACTCAGGCCACAGTGATTGGTGATAGCTTGACAGCATTGAGACTTAACTTCTGCGCCACCAGGGAGGCCCATCAAGCATTTAATTTTTAAATCTCATGAAATCGCTGTTACATGCCTAACATTCTGTTGGGTGTTCTGGAAACCCCAAGCATTTGGCATATCATTAAATAGGTATTATTTACTGTCTACCAAGTTCACAGTACTGTGGTAGAGTAGAACAATTTAGCAAGAGGGGATTGAGAATGTACGGGCTAGATGAAAGTTGGTTAAATTCTTTGTTCAAACTGCCTGGATTTGCAACCATACTGGGCAAGTTATCACCCTTTGCTTCCGCTTTCTCACCTGTAAAATGAGAAAGATTTCCCAGGGACATTGTGAGCACTGAGTGTAGCACAGTGCCTGGCACAGAGTAAGCATTCAACAGACTTTGACCCTCATTTATTATCTTAATAGCTAAGACTCTGACCTTTGCCCTTTGGGTGTTTACAACCTAGAATGAAAATTAAATAAGACATGTCCTGAAATGTGACACTGCTGGATCTGCTCATTGCTGATAAATGTGCTGTAGACGTCAGAGGAAGACAAAGACCCTTCAGGCAGGAAGCACTAAAGAAGACTTCCAGGAAGAATTGACAAACGAGCATCAGAATTGGGTAGACATTTTGCAGGTGAGGACACTGTAGGTGGGGACAAATGGCGCATCCACAGAGCCAAAAAAAAAAAAAAAAACAAGGTGTGTTTGTGGGGGGCCAGGTTGCTTGGTTTTAGTTAAGGGTGTCATGGGATTGGGTAAATTAGTGCCAGGTGGCAGATTGTGGACTTTGAACTCCATTGAGTATGCACTAGGAAGCCACTAGAAAGGCTTCGAGAAGGCAGTGGGAGATGCTCCCACCTCCCTGGGGGCAATCTGTGCTCAAATCTGGAAATGGTGCTGAAACTGCCATCACCAGAGCTGTGGAGAGACTCATCAGTGTTGGCTTTTTGCCAACCAGTGCGCTGTAGGGCAGGGTCTTCCTGTGTGCAAAAAGAAAAGAAAGGACCCTTCTCCATTTCCACAACCTAAAGTATTCAGGCTTAGCTGAGATGAGACCTGAGAGTGGGGATGTGGTTGGGGAAATTGAGACAGGTCACTGAAATGCAACTAACAATGTTGGAGCTGCACTGTCTAGTATGGCAGCCACAGGCCACTGTGGTTACTGGGCTCTTGAAACAAGATGTGCTGTAAGTGCAAAATACATATCAGATGTCAAAGACTTAGCACAAAAAAAGAATATAAGCCATCTCATTAATATGATTAATATTGTTACATGCTGATACAATAATATTTTCGTATCTTGGATTAAATCAAATGTTTTTATTTATTTTATTGAAATAACAATGGTTTACAACTGCATGTGTTTTAGGAGTAGGTTCACTCCTCTTCAAATGTATGTCACCACACCATGACCATGGCCAAAATATCAATAACCCTCCACCTTTGCTCCCACTCCAAAATATTTTTAAGTAAAATTAACTCATCATTTTTTACTGTTTTATGTGACTATCAGAAAATTTTAAATTACACTTGTGACTCACATTGTATTTTTATTGGACAATCTAGAGGTATGGTGTTTAATTACTGGGGCTGTAAGTATTTGTCCCATATTCCCTTGGGTGGGTGACTGGCTTCCAAAGCAGCCAGGCCCAGACTTGAATTAAATTTACATAATGCTCAGGATAGGAAATTTAAGGAAGAAAGAGTATATCAATTTTTTTAATTTAATTTAATATTTTTTAAAGATTTATTATTTTTTTTATTTATGCATACAAGCTGGGTTACAGGCCAGAGGCGTGGGACGGCGAGAGGGTTCACCAGAGACAGAGTGGGGAGCAAAGCAGGCAGATTGATGGAAACACATTGCTGAGGGGAGCAGTGGGCGAGGCAGGAGAGGTCTGTTGCACCATGTGGGAATCTCCCCAGCCGGGCTTCGAACTGGCGTCGCTGCTGCCAACAGCTCCACAGCACAGAGCTTAACCGCTACGCCACCAGGGAGGCCCGAGTATATCAATTTTGTATGTCAAGTTCACCAAGTTTCTCTAGAAGTTGGCTCCAAAATTCTGGACTAGCTGAGGCTGGAAAATGGCAGGGCATAGTTTTATGGGAGCCCACTTAGGAAAAGTCCTCCTTCATGAAAGTAAAGAGAGAAGCTTCTAGGTGTTGTGGGTTAGGTTATTGTTTCTGGGACTTAGTGTGGGTAGCTTCTTAGGTGGTGTGCCTGTGAGCACTTCCAAGGTTCATGAGTCAGGAGTGGTAGACCCAGACTCTGGGTCAACAGGCCTCTGAAAAGCACATCCTGCATGAAGGAACCCGGTTACGCTGTTTGAAGATTATCCCAAGTTTTGTAATGATGGATTTTTTTCCCTTCCTGTACTTTTCAGGATTTCAGGATTTTTCTAATTTTCTGCAGTGGATAAATAATGAAAAGAAAAATTTTTTGAGTGAGAAGGGAACAATTGTAGGTTCTTAGCTGCTATGACTCAGAAACTGGTCAGAGAGGGGACCCACACAGGTGCTGCAAGTCCCAACTCTGCAACTTAATGTAAAACAAGTCTTAGTAGAGAGCTTTTTTCATTTAGGCAGAAGAAGCTCCACCACCTCCCACATACACAGGCCCGACTGTTGAATACTGACGTAATGTGAAAGTGAAGGGGATTCAGGAGACACACAGAACTGGGTTCCAATTCTCAGGTTCAAGTTACCATCTGTGTGTGTGTCCTCAGCAGGTGTTCTAATGTTTCTAACCCTCACTTTCTCATGTCAGCCTGAGAACATTAAGGATACTAAATACTCAATAAATGCTACCACTATAACTAGCTAGTTAAATGGAAATTTAGCTTTTCAAATATCCCAATAATAGAATAAAAGTTTTAGAAGTTTTGTAGGTTCTACCATGAGTATTTCACAAATCTTTCCAGACAAAACCGGAAAGGAACAGGTTGCAGAAAGGCCAGCAGCGAGTTGGAAAGCTTGACTCCACAAGGTCACTCAGCTGCACTCAAGCTCTGTGCCCACACCGTCCTTAACATTCCATTCTCCTGGCCCAAGTCCCTGAGGAACGTTTGTGGTTCTAGAAACTCTAATTAGGAAAATCCAGAATAATGATCAACATTTCAGAGTTCTTAAAGCAACAACCTGTTTTGTCACAGAGGGCAAGGAAATAATACATCAGACCCTAGACATCCAGTGGTGTTTATCAGGCTTTCTGGTTGGCTTGATGCCAGGTCTGATTGGACAGTATTTCATTACCTAATTCGAGGACAATCAGAATGTGTCATTTTATTGTAAGTGGGCTCAATATTCAGAAGAAAATAGAGTATTTCCCCTGATGTAATTTTTTTTGCCTTTTTCATTATTGTGGTAAAATACATATGACATAAAATTTACCATTTTAACCATGTTTAAGTACCCAGATGAATGATATTAAATATATTCATGTTGTTGTGAATCCATTCCCACCATACATCCCTATAACTTTTTCATCTCAAACTAAAACACTATACTCACTAAATAATAATTCCCCATTCTCTTCCTCCCCCCAGCTCCTGGCAACCACCATTCTACTTTCTGTCTTAATGATTTTCACTACCCAACCTCATATAAAGGGGATCATAATATTTGTTTTTTTGTCACTAGCATATTTTGCTTAGTACAATGTCCTCCATGTTCATTGATGTTGTAGCATATTGCAGTATTTCCTTCCTTTTTAAGGCTGAATAATATTTCATTGTATGTATAGATCATATTTTACTTATCCATTTGTCTGTCAATGGATGTGGCTACTTTAGCTATTATGAACAGTGCTGCCGTGAACATGAACAAATATCTCTTTGGACCCTGCTTTCAACTCTTTAAGGTATGTCTACAGCCATACCACTCTGAAAGTGCAAGAACTCTCAATTCTTTTTTTTAAGATTTATTTTTATTTATTTATGCATACAAGAACTGGTGTAGGCCAGAGGTGCGGGGGGGTGGGGGAGAGGGTGAGAGGTTTCACCAGAAACAGAGTGGGGAGCAGAACCGGCAGACTGACTGAAATATACTGCTGAGAGGGGCAGTGGGAAAGACAGGAGAAGCTGCCCAAGGTCTCTCAATTCTTTGAGGCATATACCCAGTGGTGGGATTGCTGGATTATATTTATTTAATTTTTTAAATTTAATTATTTTATTTTATTAATGATGAACCATTATTTTTGTTTTGTGTTGGTTTTCCTCCACAACTTTCTCCCCTCAGGGTGGTCATCATAGTTTTCCCACCACCAAAGCACCCACAGTCCTCTACCATAGTCCGCTGTGCTCTCCTTCACCTCGTTTTCTCCCCTCCTCCTCTCTTTCCACCTCTCCTATTTTTAATTTTTGAGGAACAGTCATACTGTTGAACATTTTATATTCCTACCAATAGAACACTAGGGTTCCAGTTTCTGTACCTCCTTGCCAACATGGTGGTTTTCTGTTTTTTGGGTTTTTTTTTTTTTTATAGTAAGACTTGATGTTACTATTAAATTGTTTCAGAGCTTTCCGTGTGTTTTTGTTTGATATCTTTGTTTTAGGTGTTTCATCTTCAGCTGGAGACCAGATCAGTCATGCTGGCCCTTGGCTTGCTGTGTTTTACCTATTCTTTCTCCCCTGAGGACATTCTCCAGCACGTTGAAGTAGAGTTAGTGAATAAAGACCCCAGAGTCCAACAGGAAAAAGGCTTCTCTCTGAGCTGCAGGTCACTGTCATGGGCCATGAGCCTGGGAGGCTTGATGGTGTGGGGGGGGGATGATGTCAGTTCATAACAGACCTGACAGTCTCAAGAATGACACACAACTCACAGAGACTATTACAATGTCTTAACCAAGTAGTTCTCAACCCAGAGAGAAATTTTGTCCCCCAGGGGACTTTTGGTAATGGCTGAAGACATTTTTTGTGTCACTGAGTAGGGGGTGTGCAGTGGACAACTGTAGGTGAGGATACTACTGGCACCTAATGGCCAGAAACCAGGAATGCTGCTAACTATCCGACAAAGCACAGGAGGTTCCCTATTCTCTCCATCCCCCACACAGAAAGAACAATCTGGTCAAAAATATCAGTAATGTTGAGGTTGAGAAACCCTGGGTCAAGTTGCCTCCAGCAATCTGTGTTGTCCATTTCATGCCCCTAAGCCACATCTCCAATCCTTACTCCCCAACACTTACCCCCACCTCCTTCAGGCAGGTCCATTGTTATTCCTAAGTCTGCTTTTCTTATCTATGGCCTCTGTGCCTTTGTTCCTGTGGGGCCCCCTGCCCGGACCCATGTCTGATACTTGTCTTAAGAGATCAAGCAGCTCCTCTCCTGTGAATCTGTCTTCAACAGCCTAGTCACAGTAACCTCTCTGGACTTCGCTGAAGTAAGAACAGCTATTTCTCACATCTAAAGCCTGGTAGGTAGGAGGACTGTTACAGACCTGGATTGGAAGCTCCTTGAGGGCAGGAACTAGAACAAGAGCTATAACCTTGTTTAAAGTTCTCAGTGTTTAAAGTTCTCAGAACATAGTTGTTGAATAACTACACACTTATACTCTCCCAATTTTTACCTTGTTGTTCTATTGAGAGTTGTTCTTATATTATTAGGAGGGGACTAAAGGTAGAAAACTTGGTTGACTGAGGTTCACAATAAATTGGATGTAATTTAACTTGATCCGTGTGGTCCAAAGATGGGAATTTTAGAAATTTCTAGCTCTTTAGATTAGATAAACAGTTACCAACCCTTTCTTTAAAAAGTCTGCAATGACATACATGGTAAATAAGTAAGACTGTTGTCCAAAGCGCATGCTCATCA
This sequence comes from Scalopus aquaticus, assembly GCA_004024925.1. Lineage (NCBI taxonomy): Eukaryota > Metazoa > Chordata > Mammalia > Eulipotyphla > Talpidae > Scalopus > Scalopus aquaticus. The sequence continues at coordinate 40,310 of PVIJ01001666.1, forward strand.
GCAAAGACCCAGGCTGACAATCATCATTTTCCCAGTGTCAGAACAGCGGTGTTATCTGTCTGGAGGAGGCTGGAGGAGTGGCCGGAGCCAGACCTTTAAGACCTATGATATTTAATATTCCTTTTGATATTGCATTGCATTGCACTATTTGAGCTGAAAAATCTGTGTGTGTTTGTAAGTATTTGTGTGTGTGTGTGTGTTTGTACATGTACATGTGTGGTAGACTGGGGTTGTACAATGGGGAGAAAAATATTTCAAAAGGAAAATTATGGGCCTTGGTGGCAGCTGCAGGTGTGACTCTCCTAGCTCTGAGATGTTAAGTGATTTCTTCACCTTGCTGAGCCTCAGTTTAGTTTCCCATGTGTAAAATAGGGCTATAGCACCTACCCCTGCTTTATTATGATTGTAGTGAGGATTAATAACGAGAATTGCCTGGTGTAATCTGGGCTATTAGTAAACTTATGATGACCTTTTTTTTTCTTTCCTTCACTTTCCTTCTCAGCTAACAATGATATGATAATAATGACATTAGTAATAACAGCAACAATAGTATTATAATACCTTGTATTCAAAGATTTTTCTTATCCATTTGAGTTTCATTATTCATTCAAAGTAGCTGAAGGAGGGATTTTTGATCTTTGTCAGATGAGGAGACAATTCCAAGATGGGATGAAGTAACAGACTAGGCTGCAATGAAGTCACAGAAATAATATAGACAGAATTTCTTAGAAGTACTATCTGCAAACTTACAAATGGGTTGGTTTATTGCAAGCTAGCCTCCTTCCTTCCAGCTTTTTATTTTCTTTTTTTTTAAATTTATAGGTGGGTGGGGAGGAACATTTTGTTCCTATACATTTTCTCCTTAGGTGAGCTCATCCACACACTGGTTTATAATTACCGTCTATATAGAGATGACTCATCCAAGGACTTTTAGAGCTCTTCTCTGAGATGCAGATTTGAACTCTGGAGGATGAATAGTTAACAGGTACCAAGGAAAGGAAAAAGCTTTTGTGGAAGAGGAAAGAGCATGGTCCATATAGTGAGCAATTACAGGTTCCAGAAGATCAGTGCAGTGGAATACAGAGAACAAGAGGGTGCCGCCCTCTTGTTAGCCGCCTATTCATTATCAACTCTTGGAGTTCTCAAATGTACTCCAAGTTCAATAGATGCAAATATAACCCTCTAGTTCTGCTTCAAATCCTTCCATTTTTCTGATTCTTCTAAGGAAAAAGATGAGCAAGCTTCACCTGCTGTGCTACATGCCAGGTAGCCCCTTATCACCTAGCATCAGCCACCTGTAGGCACCTCCGCAATACCCCAGAGTTGGTATGAAGATTATTTCAAACTGAAGAAATATGAGGTTCAACAGATGGAGAAAATAGTCTTCTTGAAACTTCCCTTATCTGACTAAAAGCTGCCACAAATCCCTCTTGAGAGAGGCTTTTACTCCCAGAAGGAGATTAGGCATGAACCTACCACAACGACCCTGTCTGGGGGAGTTGAAAATGGAAAGACCACTTGCAGCGGCATGAGACAGCATTCCCACCATCTTTCTCTCCCTTTTATTCTTCCAGAAACTCATTTGTTCTTCCCATAGAAGTATTTTCTCCTCTATCCCTTTTTCCTACTAAGTTAGAGATAGAAGCCTCTAACTTAAGCTATTTATTGAGCTATTCTTTTGTAAGCTCCCATACGCATACAAATAATTTCTTTTTCCCTGTTAATCTGTCTCTTGTTAGTTTAATTTATGAGCCTTCTTCACTGAATATGAGTGTAGAAGAAAAGTTTTTCTTGACACCCTCTTGTTCTCTGTATTCCACTGTACTGATCTTCTTTTTTTTTTTTTTTAAAGATTTATTTATTTATACATACAAGCTGGGGTACAGGCCAGAGGTGTGGGGCAGCGAGAGGGTTCACCAGGGACAGAGCGGGGAGCAGAACAGGCAGACCAGAAATACACTGCTGAGGGGAGCTGCGGGCGAGGCAGGAGAGGTCTGCCGCACCATGTGGGATTCTCCCCGGCTGGGCATCGAACTTGCATCGCTGCTGCCTGCCGGCAGCTCCACAGCGCAGCGCCTAACCGCTGCGCCACCAGGGAGGCCCTGTACTGATCTTCTTGAACCTGTAATTGCTCACTATATGGACCATGCTCTTTCCTCTTCCACAAAAGCTTTTTCCTTTCCTTGGTACCTGTTAACTATTCATCCTCCAGAGTTCAGTTCAAACAGGACCTTTGAAAGGAAAATTTCTCTGACCTCTTAATTTTTAGGGTCTCGGAACATCCTGTACTTTTCCTTTGTAGCACTTGATACAGTTGCAATGAAAATCTGTATGATTATTTGAATAATGTCTTCTTCTCCAGCTTCACCATTGTCCTAGAATGAAGGCAACCTGGTTGAAGCAAAATATAAGCAATTACACTGGTCAACAAATTTTTACAAAAGTCATGTTCCTGAAATAAAATTAGTCATTTCCTATCAATTTGTATGTGCTCAACATGAATATGACAGTCAAATTCTAATTTTGGCTCTAGGTTTTTTTTTGTAATCTGCAATAAATTGATGTTTATATCGTGAAATGCATGCCAATAGTAATAGGGCTACGGTGAATACTTGTAAAAAGTCAAGTCATAGACTACTTCTTAGATTTCTTCACTTGTCTCTTGTACAGCTGTTCAGGAACAGAACAGATGACAGATGGTTTCCATTGTGCAAAAGCACAGCCTTAAGACTCAGTTTCGAAGAGTCTAGAAGTAGTCTCCATTCTTGTGGGTCATGAGTGGTTTCTAAGGCATTCATGAGGCTCTCAATATCAGAACAGAATACCAGAGTACTTTCCTTTCTGAAGAAAGGCTCCAACTGCTGGTGGCACTTTTGATAGAAAGTAATTGTGACATCTTCTAGAAGATTCCATTGTTGGAGTCTTGATCCTAGCAATTCTGCCTTGTTCTTGGATAAGTCCAAATCACGAACAAGGTCATTTAGTTCTTTCTGTGTTAGTCCGTGTGGGGTTGATGATACACCACAGTGAAAATCTGGATCACTGCATGCTGATGGAACAAGAGAAGAGCAGGTTGGCTCACCCTTGTCCTCATCAGATGAATCAAGAAAATACTCTGCTGAAGGTTCTGGAATAGGAAGTCCCTCACTATGTGGAACTGGTCTCAATGCAGATGGAATGTTTGGGTAGACTATTCTCGACTTCTTTTGCTTCATTATTCCTCTGGAAAGAGGAGGAGCCAAACAGAAGCAACAGTCTTTTATGTGGTTGCTTGGCTCTCTCCACTCCATGGGGACTGCAAATGGCATGGATGGTCTTTTGCCATTTAACCACTGTGAAAGCTGTATTGTCCATGTAGCACAGTATATGCGGGGCTCAAGGCTTGTCTTGGTCACCAACCTTGCATCCAAAATAAAGATGATAAGCCTTCTTCACTTGAGAAGTGATACTTTTCTTCTGGTTGGCAAATGTCACTTCCCTGCAAATAGAGCAGAAATTGTCCACACTATTAACACACTTTTGAGGCATTACTGTTCTGGATTGTGCCTAAATGGATAAAATAATAACAGTTCTATGGAACAGTAGCTTCAGCTGTCTCGCACAAAGTCTGAAATATTTTCAATGCTCAGCCTTTCCAACAGGGCTTTATCTAGTGCACTGCTGACATCAGCTTACTTCAGCAGCCGCCTGGCAGTAGTATTGCATTGCATCAGAAAATGATGCAGTCAACTCTGGATGATGTGTGCATGATGGTATTATGCAATGCAATGTAATATTACATCATTCTAGGGTGATTTAGGATGTTGTAGCAGTCCTACCAGATAAATTTACATGGTGAAATATAAAAAATGAATTATATGAAATATCTTCAAAACGAGAGCTAATAAAAATTTTTCAGGGTTATATTCATGTTCAACATACCAAGATACTACAGATTAGGGCCTTTTAAAGTCAGTAGCAATCTCAATGTTGACCAGTGTTATTTGGGGGGGTTTATTAGGACTGCAACCTGAGGAACACAGATCAAAGAAGCACTTGACTAGTGTGCCTGAGTAGCCCAGGACAACTTGCACAAAAAGGCAAGTTCACACTCAGAAATCAGGTGTTCAGTCAGTGCATTTTGGATTGGTGGAAAGTTTGTCAAGCAGTGATTGGTTGAGTTTGAATTCTGGGTGGTCTGGGTCTCTTAGCTTTGTTTCAGTTGCTTCCTATAGGTTGCCTGGACAAACTCAACAACCTCTCAACTCTTTTTTAATTACCAGACTCAAGTGACTCCAAAATATATCATATTCCTTTTCATTCCCAATGTAAGCTTCTAGGGGGCAGAGGTCCTTTCTATTTTTGCTCACCATTTTATTCTAAGTTCCTAAAACAAAGTAGGCCCTCAAGAAAAGGAAATCACTGAATGAATACATGATAATAAGACAGAGGAGAAACTACACATATAACAGATGAGAACCACTACCTCCAGGATACACCTTTCAAACCATGGGCACATGGAGCTCCTATATCATAGTTCTTTGAAGTCCAAACATAAAAGTGGGGCAAAGCAATGTCAAAATAGCCAGAGCTAGTGTGGGAAAAGTTGCTACCCTATCATGGCAATGGTCCTGATCATGGATTAGATGACAGTTTATTTGAGAAACTTTAACCCAGAAAACCATCCTACAACATTCAACATGCATGAGAGATAGAGATCAAATCTAAAAATAACTTCAGCACTGGAATTGAAACCACTTTACTGAGGATTCAGTCTCTCTCCTTGCAGCCTCTACTTCTAAGGAGCTTTGAACTTTTTTTGTTGAACTACAGAAGACTCAAATAAGAAAATACAGTAAAGGCCTTTCAGCATCAGTTGGTCAATCAATAGAGATAGTGTTCATTTCTATTCCAATTCAAACTCAAACCTTGTGGGAAGATGGCTTTAAAGGCAAGCAGTAGGGAGTAGAACAACCACTTGGGAGGGTAAAGTTCAGCCTTCCTTCCTAAGGAAGGGCCCTCTCTTTAGAAATGTTAATGCATTTAATCAGATTGCATTCAGGTCTTTCTGGCCAGTTGAGCCTCTTTCCATGACTTGGCTATCTGTTCTCTGATCATTAGTCATAAGGTTTATTATTCAACATCTAGAGCAATCTTAGTTTCCTCATCTCTAAATTCTCAACTATTTTATCCCATAACACCCAACCACCGACAAAGAGTATCCATGGTTGGTAAGAGCTTTGGAGGTCCTGAATGTACGAAGATTGAGAGGGTCCAGAATAAGCCTCTGTTAATGTGGCATAAAAATTATTCTGAGGCAGAACAAAAATATTTTAAGCTCCTGAAATCCCTTATTTGCCTAAAAGCAGTCTCTCAAAAGAACTCAATTGTCATAAATATCCTCCCTGGTCAACTCTAATCTTCAGAGAGAAGTCAGCACCACTTCTAAACAGACATTATAACAAAACAAAACTACAATATCTCCCACCCACCCTTTTAAGCATTCACTTATATTACCCATGCTGAAACCATGGCTGACCCACCATCTGCAGGAATAGTTGGGCGTGGTTGGCTATCTTCTGAGTGTGGTTTTGTTACAGGACAGCCCTGATATAAAATGGGGTGCCTGTCTGTGGGTTCTCACCCATGTGCTTAAAAGGCACTTATAAGACTCAACTGCAGACACACACACAATAAAATTAATAAAAAGGGTTTATTTACAAAAAGGGAAGGGAAAAAAGATAAAGAATAAATTGGTGAATGCGTCCTACCAGTTCCACTGAGCTGGAATCTCAATGGCACGCTCCAAAAAACTGGCGATCCACAACCATGAGCAATCCCACCCCCCAAAGCTCACATGTCTGGTTTTTAAATACCAAAAACCATTGCTTAACTCCAACCTCAGTCCTCAGGATCTTTGCTTCAGTGATGATGGCATTTTGGGATTTGTAATCCTAGGTGTCTTGGATCTCTCTGGCTTGAGGTGGGGTTGGGGTCCTGGGACACTCCCCTTTCCTGAGGACCACCCTCTTACAGTTTCACAGAAGCAGCAGAGCGTGATGCTCAGCTAAGAATCACCTAGCCCACTGTGCAGAAGGATTGACCTTACCCTAAACTCCCAGGACCAAGAGACAACAGACATGGAGCCAAGAAGATAGGAGAAAGGGTCAACCTGTGTGACTGAACTCAATGGATCGTTCTCTTGGCAGGTGTCTGGGTCAAATAAGACACCGCCAAGATGAATGCACAAAGGACAGTATTTATTTCCTTGTCACAAGAAAAGGAGACAGTGAACTAACATTTTCAAAAGGAGCTGATTCAGAGAGGCAGTGAGGTGAAGTTATGTAGCGTTTAATGGGAGAGAGGGTCTTCAGGAATGCTTTTATTCTGGGTGCTTGTCTCTACTCCTTGCAAGCAACCTCGTCAGTTATTCTTTATGTTCAGTGGGGGAGGTCTGTGAAATAGATGTTTAGAGAAATATGAGAGTTTGTCATATACACGATTCTTATCTTATCTAGGTGTTTTGTTTTCTCCAAATGGGCGAGAAGCTAGTGTATAAGGTGACTGCCTGGTGACCTGATGAACAGGGAAAATTTCTTAGCTCTACTAACCCCGCACTCACACTTGGACAGCAGTCAGAAGCAGCGGGGTCTATTTACCATGAAGATCTGGTCATTTAAAAAGACCTCTCCCTGTTATAGGGAAGGGGGAGGGTTACCCCAGCACCCCCAAACCGGCCTGCTCTAAATAGGTTCTGCCATCTGCCACATCAAGACCAAACATACTCTAGTGTCTAAGACCTTTAATGGAAAGGAATTTTAATACAATTAGTGTGCAATACGAAAAAGAGGAAGAATAAAGTTTCCAAATCAAGCACCTGAAGTTACCCATCTTCTTGTGGGTAAATGCCTGGCTAAATAGGGTTGGCCCAAAGCAGGGTCACTGAGACCCAAAAACCCGCCACAAGTCTAAAGCACCTTCTGGTGGGGACCCATAGAAAAGGGTCAGAAACTTCCAGACAAGTCTGGAAGGAAAAGAGTAAAATTGAACCCAAGATAAAAGTTGCCACTGTTAACCTCCCCCATGGGTCTCTCACCCATGTCTGTTTCAACCAGTCCAAGGCCCAAAAAACAAGAAACTTCTTCACATGTCTCTCTGCTTTATGTGCCTTGTCCAGTTCTCCTTCTTACCCCCCCCATCTTTTTTCCTTCCCTGTCTCCCCTCCAGTTTCTCCTCTCTGCTCAGCCCCACTCTTCCTTGGGTGGGGCAGGGAAACTAGAACTTCCCCTTTTTCTCGGGACCACCCTGTTGCATCCCCATATGGGCTCATTTATCCTGTTGGACTTCAGCCAAGTGCACATTCCTTTGTCCTTAGCTTGTTTCTTAGTCAGTAAAATTTAACTCCTCTCTTCTTGACCTTGCTTCTCCTAAATTGATATAAACATAATCCCTTTCCTGGGTGGGGGGACATATTTGAGTTTGACTCTTGCCTCCTTGCAATAAACCCTTTTCTTTCAAATGCCAGTGTCATAAATTGGCCTTTATGCATACAGAGCAACAAGCCCTTGACTCACCATTAGTACTTTGGCTTTCTCTCCCTGCCTATCACCTCTGAAGATGGTGTATAAGCCCCCAAATCTAATTGCCCCTTTGAATCACATTTCTCTGTGAATCTCCACACATGTGTGATTAAAATTCACCTTTTCTCTTGCTAATCTCACTCTTATTAGTTTAATTTGAAGCCTCCCTAATTTGAAGTCAAAGGAAAAGAGTGGGTTAGGGGGGAGCTAAGAACGAGTAGCCTAATAACAGACACACCCAACTTTTCCTTGTTTCTTACTAATTCCCCAGTAAGTGAAATTACATTTTTCCATGTAAATTTAATTTCTAGTAGTAAATGTAATTTATTAATTATTTGTAGTTTTTTCTTCCCATCATAAGTTTAGATTTTTTTGGCCCTGCTAGCATAGTACTTGATTACTGTCTGCATACGAGGCAACTTTCCTGTCTGTATTATAGAAGCTGGGCCTCTTGGTCATCAGTTGCTGTGATATTTCATCTTGGTCATAGGTCTTTAGGGGAAAATGACACATGCTATCCCCTGCATTGCCTAATACAAGGCCAGGGCCACAGAAGGACAGAAGAATACTTTCAGAATCACTTGCTGACAGAATAATGTGGTTTCACTTAAAAGAACTCCTTCCCGGTCAGCCCCTTTGCCCTGCTGCTCACACACACTGCTGCTGGCCACATGGGGCAGGTCGTGTGTGGTCATCTACCTCATCGCTACGCTGTTCCAGAGTAATCATTTCCTTCAAATGACTGGTAAAAGCACATCTGCTATGACTAAGCACACAAACAGGAGGGCTGCAAAGGGCTTTTTCTGCAGGATCCAGGGCTGGAAGGAAATTCTAGCAACATCACTGGGTTAGGCTTATGGTAATGGCTGCATGGCCTGCATCCCAAGAAAAGAGCCCAGGGGAATTTCATGATGTGGGACTTCCTGTGATCAATCTAGAACTATGTAGCTGATATCATCCTTCCATAGCATGGCAACTTTTCTGCACTGTGACAACACATCACACCACTTTCTGGAGTGAGAGGAGAAAGGAAACATCACTTATAATAATTTCCAATACAACATAGACTAGATTTCTCTAAAAACTGTTCACTGCAAACAACTCAAGTATCCATCAACTGTGTATCCGTATTATGGAAACATGTTCCACAATAAAAAGAATTAAAGTAGTGATCTCTGCTTCAATGTGGATGAGCCTTGAAAACATGCCATATGAAAGAAGCCAGTCACAAAAACCTACTATGTGACTCCATTTATATGAAATGTCCAGAATAGACAAATCTATAGAGGTGAAAAGTAAATTAACCCTCAGGAGCTGGGCGAAGGGAGGAATGAAAGTGACTGCTAACAGTTACAGGGTTTCTTTTTGGGTGATGAAAATGTTCTGGAATTAGATATTGGTGATGGTTGCACAACTTTGTATTTAAACCCACTGAATTGTACACTTCAAATGGTGAATTATATGGGTCTGTTAATTACATCTCAGTTTTTTAAAATAGGAAACAATGCTATTGCAAAGAAACAAAAATCAAAACCATATCTTGCATTTCTTGTAGTTTTCTAAATGGCTTGATGGAACCATGGTTTTCAACACTTAACACTTCATAGAGCGTGGCAATGACAATGGGTTTAAGAAGTTGACAGCAAATAAGGGTTTTACAGTTTTCCTCCCATAGAAGTTTTCAGGCAGAGTTCATTTCATACTCAAATTGAAAGGTCTACCCAGATGATTTCAGAAGTTGTGGCAGTAAATGCGTTGTCTCCTAGTGATTATGATACTTCTTTCCAACAGAGGTGACTGTCTAGGCTGGTGAAAGAGAAGGACTATATTTTCTCCATCTCTTGTGTCCCCCATATCTATACTCCATATGTAGAACATGTACACAAACTTCTTCCCCTTTCCCCTAATTATGGAAGGAAAAAATGCAGCTCCACAAAAGTTAACATTGAGTTTGATTCACTTAATTATTTTTAAACAGATAGAAGCAAATGGTGTCTCCATCTTCCTTCAAAAGAACAGGGCATAGGAATTCATATCAAACATAACTAAGGTAATACACAGTTCAGTTACTGGGACATTTTTGCTCTCATATTCCTTGATTGACAGAGTACTTTAACTTTCTCCTCATTTTCCTTTTGCTGTCTGTCTTTCTCTGTGTGCCTGTGTTTGATATCTTCTTACCTCAGCATTGATCAAGTGGATGAAGGTTTATGTTAGCTGTTAGCCTCAAAATGTCACCACATGAACTTCTCCATCAGGCTGCTTGAGTGTTCTCACAACATGGCAACCGGTTTCCACCACAGCAAATGAGCCAAGAGAACACTAGGTAGAAGTTACAAGTGTCTTAAGATCCAGCATTAGAAGTCATAGTCTATCATTTCCCCAGCTTCCTATCATTCACACAGGTCCTTTCATGGTGTGGGAGGAGACCATACAGAAGGTGGAATCATTCTACAAGCCCCAAGATAAAGGGCAGTTTCAACTGAATTAAGTAGGAATACCCCTCTATGTACCCTAACACAATCTCAAAATCCTGGTTCTGACACCTCGAAAGAGGTACCCATTTATAGAAGATCCAGGGGAATGACCAGGGCTCAGACAGAAGGAGGAAAAGCCCCTGAGGAGATATATATATATATATATATATATATATATATATATATATATATATATATATATATAAAAATATATATATATATATATATACACACACACATATATATTCATTCTAAGAATTTAGATTCACCCATCAGAAAAAAAGGGAAAACACTTTGTTGGAGTCTATATATCTGAAAGGGGCTTGAAAAGCTCATTTTGTCAGATTACAGGAGAAAAGAGAGAGGTTCCCTTTAATTTTTTCTCTATTCAGGTAACATCAGTTTACAACACTGCACATGATTTAGGGGAATAGGTTCACACCTCCTCAGATTATATCACCACCATCATCAGAGCATCCATTATCCTTTACCTGAAGCCATGGGCCCCATCCCCCTTTAAAGAGACTTCCTTTTTAAAGCCTGAAAATTGCAGGAACATTCCAAGCTGCCTTCCAATGAGTCCCAGTCCCCCGGGCTAATTCGGATTGAGAATGTAGACAACACCTTCTGAGGTGAGGTTAAAAAGTTCAGCATGGTTTCTCCGAACTGCTCCTCGGTGTCCTCCTGAGGTTTGAAATCTGCCCTGCAGGCGCCACATGAGGGTTTCTCAAGTGCCTGTGAGACCTGGTCCTATTTATGCTGGAGTCCCAGGTGGCCTTGTTAGGTTAAAGCAACTGAAGGGAGCTGGGCGACTTTGCAGCTGTTTTCCTTCTTAGTTGTTTTGGTTGGTAGGTTAGTTCCTGAGGTTTCCTGGGAGGGGTGGCCTTGCTAGGCCAACCAAGTCCAAAGATTGGGCTCAGATTTGAGGTTGGAGCTGGATTTCTCTCTCTCCTCAATTGTGGAAGTTGCTGCTGGGGCTGTGTGTGTGTGTGTGTGTGTGTGTGTGTGTGTGTGTGCACGCACGTGCATGTGTGTGCATGCACCCGCACGTCTGCATGCTTATGTGCATGCACATTTGTATGTGGCTGTGTATGTGCATGTATGTGTGGTTATGTGTAGTGTGTGTATCCATGTGTGCTTGTGTATGTATGTGTGTCCCCTCTAACTCTGTAGTTGTTTCTCTCTAGATATTGTAGAGAAACTATTGTCAACTATACCATAGTTGAGCATTTGTGTTTACATTTAAAATAAATACAGCTAACCCACATAACTTGTGTAATGAGTAGGTATGCAAAGTTCAAGAAGAAAATAAAGGAGATGGGGAAACTCACCCCTTCACAAAGACCTTGGACTTTTCTGGTCCTCTGATTCCAAGCTCTGTTTCATGCTTTATGTCCACATGTGCCTCCTATGTCCCAGAACCAGGATGGAGGTGTTTGTGCCTCTCTGGGCATAGACGGGGGTGAACCTCTTTATGCGATGCTTTGGTGTAACTAAGTCTGGCTCTGAACTAGGAAACTGAAGAACCCTGGGCTGGTCATCAGAAAGTTCTGGTTGTGAGCCCTGCTTCCAGCCAGCCTTGCAAACTTAAACAGAGGCCTCTTAGCTTCTCTCAATTTCATCATCTACACGGGCAGTGAGAAGACCTGCCCTGCCCATCTCCTGGTCTTAGGGGAAGGAGTGACTGACACAACCAAGGTGAAAGAGGAATAGGTGTGTATGTTTTATAATTCCTATCAGATGTAAGTGGATAAGTTCCTGTGCAGCTGCCACGCCACCCTGGGTGCAGCCAGCCTGTTGTCTGATCTGCGCCTTGCCCACACCAAGGGTGCACTTGGTAGCCACCCATCTTCCCCCCCCCACCCCCCCACCGCCGCCTCCCGCCATAGTAATGGCTCCAGAGCACAGGGTGTCTGGTAGGGCCAGGGCTAGGTTTTCTGGGGCTTGAAGCTTATGCAATCTGCGGATACTCTTTTTAAGGAAAATAATGTGACCACACGGCCTGGGCCTCTCAGAGGCCTGGGAAGGGGCTCATGGAAGTGGGGCTCCTGAAGCTCCTCACACTTCAAGATAATTCTGCCTCTGATTTTAGACTTGACACATGCTTGGGATCTGAGCATCTCTGGGAGCAGGCAAAGATTCAAACCATCTCCCTCCCCCCGCCCACCCCACCCTGTATTATCTGGATTGGGACTTTTCAGCAACCTTGGCAGATGGTGACGCTAAGTCCCTCTGTGAGATACTCTAAGGACCTCCTGTCTGGCTGTTGCTTGAATCACTCAGGGCTGGGTCTTCTTTTGGTTTTGATCTCCACCCCAGAGATCCCTGAGAAGCCTCAAGCCAAAACCTTCACCTCACAGGTGCAGGAAGTATGGCCCAGAGAAAGGCAGTAACTCACCTGAGTCATAAGCCTGTTAATGGCAGAGTTTAGAGAGGTAAGTGGAACTCCTGAGTCCTCTGTAGATTCTTTTTTCACCATGTCCCTTTGAACATAAGCCTTCTAGAAATTATTTCGGAAGGTCACCTACTGGTCCATCAAGAATCAGATGGATTGTCAGTCAATCTGTCTGACAGCGATTTATGCTTCCAGCTAGGGGTTCAGAGCTCAGGCCTTCTTGCCCTGCCCTGTTTCACGGCAATTAACTGGGCTATGCATAACAGGATATCGAGATAGGCCTGGGAGGGGCAGGGAGGAGTAAAGCAAACCTTTCTCCACCCCTGCACAAATGCAAAGGCAGTCAACCAGCCCCTTCCTGTACTTTTCATCCTTATCCCTGTATTCTCTGGGCTGCACGTGACCCCTCTTTTTTGACTCCTATTCCCCTGGGGCCCAGATCCCAGCCAGCAGCCAGCACAAAAGCCTGAGACAGACTGATGCTGACTGTGGCTGGTTATGCCTGTTCCTTAAGGCTGTTGTGCTCATTCTACTTCACCCCTTGGGGTTTCAAATAAGGCCTAAAGAAGCAGAAACTTGGAGCACAAATGGGGTATTTGAGGCACTGGTGTGGAGGATATGAGTGGCGGTTTTCACCTCTGTAGTTTCTTAGTCACACCAAGCAGAGAACTATATAGGGACAATATAGGAATGGTTACCTAGCCTATACCCAGTGAGAGGTAGAAAAAGGTCTATCTCAGATCCTAGGATAGTAGAAGAAAAAATAATAGCTAACATATTTTGAATGCCAAGCCTGAGCAAGGTATCTAGTTAAACACTTTGCAACCATTTGTCTGAGATTACCATAGAATTTCAGCTACATACTGTACCCAAGGCAGTGATTGCTTAGCAATGTAAACCAACATTCACTCTCCCCATCTTCTTTTTTAAGATTTATTTATTTATGCATGCAAACTGGGGTGTAGGCCAGAGACAGAATGGGGAGCAGAACAGGAGGACTGACTGAAGTACACTGCTGAGGGGAGCAACCAGCAAAACAGGAAAGGTCTGCTGTGCCATGTGGGAAGTTCCCTGGCCAGGGATCGAACTCGTGCTGCAGTGGCCCTGGATAGCTTCATAGTGCTGCGACTTAACCCCTTGTGCCACGAGGGAGGCCCACGCTCTCCACATTTTCACTGGTAAAAGTATCCTGATTTTATTTGGGATGGCAATATATCCAGACAAAAGGGGTCTGTATTTCCCAGACCCCTTTGTAGCTTTGTGACTAAGATCTGGCCAATGAGATTTAAGTGGAAGTCTTTGGAACTTAGGCTCCTTAAAGAAAGTAGTTGTTTTACTCCTCTCTCTTCCTCCTTCCTGCTGCTTAGGGTTCCAAGAGCCACAGTGGACATAGAATGGCAGAATCAAAAGGTAGAAGGAGACTTCAGAGCAGCTGAGAACAGCTACTTGTAGATTTTGTTAATGTGAAATAGTAAAAACTTGTGTTTTTAAGCCAATGCAATCAGTTTCTAGTTCTTGAAGCTGAACTAACTTCCTAATTGATAGAGGGTCTTAGAAATCAGTGACTAAAAAATGGTGCTAGGAAAACTGCAGAAGAATGAAGCTAGACACTTCTCTAGCATCAAAGACAAAAATAAACTCAGAATGGATCAATCAAAAGTAAACATAGTTACTGAAATTACAAACCTTTTGAAAGAAAACCTAAGTGAAAAGCTCCATGGCATTAGATTTGGCAGTGATTTCCTGGCTATGACACCAAAGGCACAGGGAGAAAAAAAAAAAAAAAAAAAAAGCAAAATGGACTTCACCAAGGGTAAAAACTTTATACATCAAAGGAAATTATCAACAGGATAAAAAGGCAACCCATAGAAGTACAGAAAGTATTTGTAAGCCAAATATCTGATATAGGGTCAATAGCCAGAAGTAGAGTACTCCTAAAACTCAACTGCAAAATTGCACAATCCAATTCAAAAGTGGACAGAGGATCTGAATAGACAGTTCTTCAAAGAAGACACACAAATGGCCAGTGAAAAGTTGTTCAGCATCACTAATAACTAGGAAAATGCAAATCAAAAGCACAGATGCCACTTCACACCCATGAGGATGGCTATTACCAGAACAAAGAAAGCAAGTGTTGGTACTGCTCCTTAAGTATTACTGGTGGGAATGCAGCAACGGTTCAGTCACTGTGGAAAACAGTAGATGGCTCCTTAAAAAATAATAAAAATAGTAATAATAAAAGAAAACACATAATGGCTTACATTTTTTGAAAGCCTAACCTGAGTAAGGTATTTAGCTAAGCATGTAGCAACATAGAATTATCATTTGATCCTGTAACTCCACTTCTGGGTATAATACAAAAGAATTGAAATCAAGATACTCAGTACACTCTTGTTCACAGCAGCACTCACGATAGCTGAAAGGTCGAAACAACCTAAATTCACTGATGAATGAATGGATAAGCAAAATGTGACATACACATATAGTGGAATATTAGATGCAATGAAATTCTGATACAGGCTACAACATGGATGAACCTTGAAGACCTTATGCTACGAAAAATCAGCCAACACAGAAGAACATAGAAGGATTCCACTTACATGAGGTACTTAGAGGAGTCAAATTTCTAGAAACAGAGTAGAGGTTACTAGAGAATTGGGGGACGGGAGGAATGGAGAGTTTGTGTTAAAATTGCTACACAGTTTCACTTTGGGATGATGAAAATACTCCGAAGTTGAATAGTGGTGATGGTTACACATTGATGCCACTGAACCATAAATTTTTAAAATGGTTAAAATAGTAAATTTTATGATATGTCTATTTTGTTACAATAAAAAATTAAAATATAAATTAGTCAATCAGGGTATCCAACCCCCTTATTGACAGATGAGCTGAAAAATTATTTGCTTGGAATCATACAGCTACTGGAGCCCCAAAAGAACCAAGGCCAGGTATCTTCTACTTGGTTCTACAGGGCCGCAAGGCTCTGTGTTTGCCAGTGGAATTTCCATCACCTGCCCTGCCTCTACGTCCCAGAAACCCTTACAAGCCTTTATCACTGACCTGGGGATTCTACCTTAAGGGTGGACAGGTCTCTCTTTTGTAAGGGTGAGAGAGAAGAGGTGGGTGGGGGAAGGGGTCTGAGGTACAGCTTGAGGCCCAGTCGACTGGGGGCGTGAAGTTCAGAACATCTACTCAAAAGCATGAGGAAGGCAGCTATCCTTTCTTTCCTAGGGATGAGGGATTCTGAAGAAACTTCACAGTGATGGATGGCCTTCTTGTTCTGTCCCTCCTCCCCACTCCCCCAACATCCCTCTCCTCACATACAGCTTCTGGCCACCAGCTGCTGGGTCCCTTGAATATTTGGCCTCCTGATCTAGATTTAAAATTCTTAGAGTGGGGCCTCCCTGGTGGCGCAGCAGTTAAGCGCTGTGCTGCGGAGCTGTCAGCAGCAGCGACGCAAGTTTGACGCCCGGCCGGGGAGATTCCCACATGGTACAGCAGACCTCTCCTGCCTCGCCCGCTGTTCCCCTCAGCAGTGTATTTCGGTCAATCTGCCTGTTCTGCTCCCCACTCTGTCTCTGGTGAAGCCTCTCGCTGCCCCATGCCTCTGGCCTATATCCCAGCTTGTATGCATAAATAAATCTTAAAAATTCTGAGTGAGGATCACATCTTATTTGCAAATGCTAGCCACCCTTCCCCCACCCCAACCTTTACCTCTATTCATCACCCCAGCAGCTACCAAGATCTCACTCAGGGCCCAGTATTCAGTAGTCTGCAGGGAACTTTCACGGGCTGGTGTTTGTTCCTAAATTCACACATCTTTTCAGAAGGTGCCCCTTGGACAGGTTGTTGTCTGGGTAACTGCAGAGGTTCAGGAAGGCCAAGTCTGGGGCGAGGCAGTTGGGGAC
The DNA here is from genome assembly GCA_004024925.1 of Scalopus aquaticus. NCBI lineage: Eukaryota > Metazoa > Chordata > Mammalia > Eulipotyphla > Talpidae > Scalopus > Scalopus aquaticus. The sequence goes on from PVIJ01001666.1 coordinate 56,652, forward strand.
AGCTTGGGTGGGGCCTGGGACTAGGCAACATGGTCAGTACAGGATCCAATCAGTGAGTAGCGAGTGACAGTCACGGAGCTGGGAGATGGGCCGGAAAGTCTGGTGAGGTAGTCCTGAGAGCTGTCACTTAGGGGAAGAGTCAAGTGTCAGGGGCAGGTTTAGTGCAGGTGGCTCTAAGGAGTTACTTCATGACCACCTTCACGGCCAGGCTGCTTCCACTGGCCTGGTCACATTGGGGTGGATTTTCCCATCTCGTGCTGACCTTCTCTGCATCCCCGAGGCTGGAGAAGGATAACAGGAGGACAAGAACGAGGGTTTATGGGGTGGTGACCAAGAGCTTTGCTCTGAGCCAGGCACCCATCCTTCTAATACCCCTCTGGCCTCAGGACTGAGTCTCTCAGCTAGAACCAATATTTACCTCTGGACAAAGACCTGCTTGAAGACCTATAAAATCTAACTGGCTTCCATCTCCCTTTCTGTATTTTAAGGCACAGTCAAGAAAAATTGTGGAGGACTTTGAAATGGGCAAAGGTTCCTAAGTGTCCTTTCAATGAACGTCAGGCACTGCCCGGAGGGCCCTTCCTGAGGGGTGTGATTCTGCAGCCATGTGTACCTTCTGTGGCCTTGACAATGTGGTGTCTCTGTAGAGACAGAAATTAACTTATGGAGGGCTGATGCCAAGACACAGATTCCTGTTTATAGGAATGCAAAGTGAAGATGCGAATTCTGCATCCATTTGCAAATTCCCTATGCATCCCTGCTTGCCTATCCAGGTGTCTGCTTTTTGGATCCTTCTGTGAACTGGATGTAACATCTTCCTGGTTCCCTCATTAATGAGTGAGTTACATGAAGTCCAAGACATGGGTTCATTTATATTTGCATAAAAGTCATGATTTTATCATCCGAAAATTATTCCTTAACAGTTGAAAACTGTCTGGTGCTGAAGCTGAAGGCATAGGGAGGAGGGAAGAAGAGAGCAGAAAGTGGGCAGGGTGCAAGGAGAAGAGGAAAAAGGAAAGAGAAAAGGAAGGCAAAGCGAAGAGGAGGGCTGAGGGCAGATATGGACAGGAGGAAGAGGGGAGGGGGGAAGAGCAACATAAAAAAGGAGAAAGTGAAAGAAAAGAAGCTTCTTGGCCTGCAAACATACAAATACCCTCCCTTCTACTTGAAGAGAAAGTCTCTATTTTGAGTCAGCTGTGAGAGGCCCTCTCAGTCCCTCAGTCAGAGAGGGAAATTATTTTCTGCTTCTGTCGTTTCCCAGGTCACCAGTTATATTAAGCCAACATCCCTTGGTGGCTGCTGTCTATAATTTTTCCACTCCCCACCCTTTTGAGTCAGATTTCAAAATAAGGACATTTTGAAGCTTGGATTCTTTGTGATCAGGCTGTAGAGACGGGCTCTCAGGCAGGCTCCTTGTTGAGGGGCTTGGTTAGATCAAAAACAGGAAGCCGAGCCGAGCCACCGGTTGCTCCCAAAGGTGCTCAGAACCCCTGGGGAGACCACTGTGTTCCTAGGTCTTCTCCAGCAGCGGGACACACCTGCTCCCACAGTGCTATTTCTGGGGCTAGAAGCGGGCTCCTTGTTCTAAGATCAGAACCTCAGACAGTCGATCATCAACATTCCAAGCCCCTTTATAACATGTCCCCCACTCCCGCCCCCCATTCTTTTTTCCCAAACTTATCTCCTAGGCCACGCCTGCCCTGTTTTCTGTACTCCAGCCAGGTCAGCCTACTTACCACTCCCTGAACATGTCAAATATTTTCACACTCTGTGCCTATGCACTGGCTGTTCTCTCTGCTTGGAATGTCTCTTCTCCTTTTCACATTCAGGCTTTCCTTTTATTTTCAGACAGAGTGAATTATTTTCTCCCTCGAGTCTACATGTGTACTGTATATACATCTGTATTTAGACACAATACTCATCACTCTCGTCCCAGTGATTGGCCTGTCGGCCAATCTGTCCTTCAAGGGCAAGAACCCAGACTGATTCATGGCCTGTCTCGGTACTTGGCTTAGCGCCTGGCACATTCATTCAGTCAGTTTACAGATTAATTGCACACTACTATGTGCCAGGCTGTTTTCTAGGTGTTCGATAGTGAACAAAACTGATAAGGTTCTCTGTTCTTAAGCGCTAACATTCTTGTTGGGGAGGCAGACAATATACAAATAAACAAATATACAACACTTGAGTGATAAGGGCTAGAAGAAAAGTCAAGGAGATTAAGCACGGGGAGAATAACAGAGGGAGTTACTTTGGAAAGGATGGTCAGGGAAAGCCTCTCTTGAGGCGGCATTTAAATAGAGATGTGAAGGAGGCGAGGGAGTGGTCATGTGGATATTTGGGGAACAGTTTTCCAGCAGAGGGAACAGCAAACACAAAAGTCCAGAGGTGGGCATGTGTCTGGTGAGTTCAGCAGCAAGAGGGGCGACATGGTGAGAGAAGGGCAGGGCCGTGGGAGAATAGCTCAGAGAGAGGCAGTGAGGGTCTGAGCACTTAGAGCCTTTGGGCCAAGGTAGCTGCTTCTGCTGTATTCGAGTGAGAGGGAGAGTCATTGCAGGGATATGAGGAGAGCAGAGTAGCTTTAACTTAAAGTTCAGAGCTGTCATGATCCTAGGTGACCTCCTGGCCACTCTCTGGAGACAGATTGCCCATGCGGGTCTTCAGGAAATGTACTGGTAACATGCCCACACAGATGTGGTTCTGGCTGGGAAGTAGGACTGTTTGCTCCCTTAGTGTTGTCCTCCCTTCCCCTTAGAGAAGTGCCCCAGCTGATGAGGATTTTCTGCTTTGAGCACTGAATGAGCTTGGAAAAACCAGAAAAAAACATGGGAAATAAACAGAGAACCTGATCTGCTAACCTGAGATAGTTCACAACAAACAAACAAAAGTCAAGGTAGTTTTCCTGGAGGAGGGAGGAAGGATTTTATTAATCCAATGATTAATAAAAAGCAAAGCATGGCAGGAAACACTAGACTTTCACATCCCCAGCACTGGGCAGTACTACTTTGGGCTCTGGGTTACTTTCTGGATGGTCCTGTAAATGAGAAATAACAATAAAAGCGTGGCAGAGGGAAGGAATGAAAGAATTTGACTACCTTCTCCTTCCAGCCCTTTCCAGGGCATATCTGGTAAAACCAATAGAAGTCGAATACGTCAAATCTCCACGCCTCCATGTCAGCATTCCAAAGAATGGAATCTCTAATGGTGAAGTATCTGGTCGGGGAAGGCCGGCTCCTCCACCTCTCTTGGGGAGGAGACCTCCGGGAGTGCCTTTATTCTCACTATAAGAAAGCCTCTTAATCCCACCTTCCTTCTCCCGTGGAGGAACGCCGCCACCGCCGAGCCTACCAGGCAGGTAGAGGCAGAGATGGGCTGAAGTTGGTAGCGGGGGTTCCCAAGATGTGCCAGCCGCCGGGCTCCCGGATCTTCGCGGTGCAGTGGACGCCCGCGCTCGGCAGAGGGCGCAGGCCACCCGCTCGTGGCCGGAGCAGGGTCCCTCCGCGCCCCGCACGCCCTCCTCCCTCTTCGCCGGCTCCCAGCCCCGCCGGTGAGTCCGTGAATAGGCTGCCCTCGCCCAGCCTCTGGGCGTGTGTGGGCGCCATCAGGAAGAGCCTTCCTCGGCCATCCCACAGCCATTATCTGTCCCCTTCCCTGGCGGCGGCCTCGGCCCATTTGCCCGTCAGCCACACCCTCCACCGGCCAACCCAGTCCTAGCGCAATTCCTCTCCTTCCTGGAGTGACCGGTGAGGGAGGGTAATGGGCAACCTGGGGCAAGGCTAGGAGGAAGAGGCCCCTTGAGGACTAGCGGTTTGGTTGAAAGAAGCTGCAGGTGAGCGTTTAGAGGTGATATCACCCCTAGTTTTCACTTCAAGCGTTCAGGCCAGGCCGGACCGGACCGTTGGAGGGAAGCCAGGAGGACAGCCCAGGCTCCTTGGGCCTGGCGTGTGGGAGGGGCCAATCGTTATTTGATGGCTGAATGAATGAATGAATGAATGAACGAAATGGAAACTGATCTGTTTGCCTAAGACCGGCTCAGGCCAGCCCTGTGCAGGAGATAATCCTCCCAGCAGGGATAGCTACCCTCACCTTGTTACTTACCTGTGTTTCGCCTCAAACCATTTCCCACACTTAACAGCATTTCTTTGACGGATCAAAAGCCCTCACTAATCCAGATCCCTTCTCCTAGCATCCTAAGCTCTGTATAGTCATGCCCCAAACTTCCTTGCTGGCACACTCTTCTGGGATCTGCTCTCTAGCTACACTGAATCCATGGAACATAATTTGAGCTGACTTTCCTTCCGGGACAGCCCATCCTCCTTCCCCTAATCAATAAAACTTCCAAAGCTTTCTCTACCTTCAATGTCTAGCCTCAGACCCCGTTTTTCTTCAGGGGCTTTCATTAACTTTTTCTGTCCCCAGTAAGCTTACTCAACTCTAATCTGCAGCACATAGCCCTTGGCTCTTTTTTGGTACCAGTTATGTCTGGTACTCTGTCATACAGTACTCACACACCTGGCTTTTCTGTCCCACTAAATTGTAAACATTTGGAAGGCAGGGTCTAAGTCTTATTTACCTTTCTAACTCCCACTTTATTTATTGAGCACCTACTACATACCCAGTGTAGAATCTAGCATATTTGGTCTCAACGGGATCTAGATCATCATCCCTTGCAATGAAGGTGGGGAGAAAAAAAGACACATGGGGCTTGACAAAAAGTAGAGGGTGCTCTTTCACAGAGCACTTACTAGGAAAGTCCCAAATGACTATCTTTCGGAGCATTCAGCATCCTGGAATAGAAAATAATCTTTCTCTAATGGGTGTGTCTGCCCATTCATGGAGCTGCTCACTCATCTATTCCCTCATTCAGTCATTCGTTTGATAAATATTTGTTGAGTCTTCACTTTATCCAGGTGACTCATAAGATTGTCACAGAGCAGCCCCGGGGCTGGCTGGTACATGTGGTGAGAGTACCAGGAGTTGGGAAAGTTTTTGGTGTGAGTTGCTTCTTTGTCAGTTCCCGTTCCGACACATAAGTCCTTGTTTGAAATGGTCTTGGGAAAGACCGGTGGGCATGGCAAGAACAGAAAACCCTGGGACTTCCAGGAGGAAAGGAGAACGTCAGCCTTTCCTGAGGCAAAGTGCTCAGACTTTGCCTTACAGTTCACTTTGAAACAGCTTACTAAGCCCAAGAGCATGCTCACTTCAAAGTCCTTCCCTTCCATGACCATTCTGGGCTTTCCAAACGGTCAGATGGACAAGATGAAGCTAGGAGATTTAAGGTTTCCCCAGAAACCTTAGCCCTGGGCCATGTCAGGGCCTAGCCCATATCATGCCCATCCTGTTCTTCTCAGCTTCACTGTAGAGACCCTGTCTGCTAGCATTTACACCTGGTGTGTAATAGATGCTAAACCTGCTACATCTGCAGGTATATCCAGGCTTGGTGAGGGGCCAGTCAGAGGAGAAAAATCTCTGACTTCTTATAATGAAGGAAGCAGATCCCTGGAATAGAACATTCAAAATTACATTTTATTTATTTTTTAAGATTTATTTTACTTATTTATGCATATAAGAATTGGGGTCTAGGTCAGAGATGCAGGGGTGGAGAGGGGTGGGGGGATTCACCAGCAACAGAGTGGGGAGCAGAACAGGCAGATTTTTTTTTTTTTAAAGATTTATTTTTTTATTTATACATACAAGCTGGGGTACAGGCCAGAGGCGCAGGGCGGCGAGAGGGTTCACCAGAGATGGAGCAGGTAGCAGAACAGGCAGATCAGAAATACACTGCTGACGGGAGCAGCGGGCGAGGCAGGAGAGGTCTGCCGCACCATGTGGGATTCTCCCTGGCCGGGCGTCGAACTCGCGTTGCCGCTGCCGACAGCTCCACAGCGCAGCGCTTAACCACTGCGCCACCAGGGAGGCCCCAGAACAGGCAGATTTACTGAAATACAATGGGGAGGGAAACAGCGGGCGAGACGGGAGAGGTCTGCTGTGCCATGTGGGAATCTCCCCAGCCAGGCATTGAACTCGCGCAGCAGCCGCCGACAGCTCCGCAGCGCTGTGCTTAACCCATTGCGCCACCATGGAGGCCTGAAAATTACATTTTAAATGAAAGTGATGACCCTCACCATATCAGTCCACTAGCCGTTCTCCATTTATCACTCAGAAATCCAATAACTAATCAGCAAAGCCTAACTCCAGTTGACTGCCAAACTCTGCCCGTAGTGTCCAGGCTCTAATCACTCTTCTAAATCATTCAGACCCTAATTCTAACTAGAATGCCCCATTCCTAAGGGCACCCATCCAAAAGGGCAGTTCAGTCTCTCAAATCCTTGCTGATGGTCTGATGCCATCCAGTGATGGCTCCAGTGAGTCAAAGCCAGCTGTCCTAGCATCCTGGAGCAAGGAAGTTTCAAAATGTGGGTGCAAGCGGGCCGGGGGGAGCTGGTAATTCCATGAACGTGTCTGCATTATTGAAGTGACCCCTTTTCCTTCCTACTTACCCAGGCCTTCATATTGTTCCCTTCTGGAAGGGAGGGAAAGAAATAGGATGTCAACCTCACTAGAGATTGTCCAGAATGGTCTAAAACAGAAAAGTCTTACCAGAAAAGATAAATCATTAATGGAGGCATTTCATTCATTCATTCATACATTCATTCAACAAACATTACATGAACAAGGAAAAATGCCAGGGCAAGTTGTGATTCAGATACAGTTCCTGCCTTAAGACAGATTGCTACCTAGAGGCAATTGATTTTTTTTTTTGAGCACTTGCAATGAGTTAGATATCTATGCTAAACACTTTTCCATACTATGTTTTATTTAATTGCTACAATCCTATGGGAAAAAAACTGTATTATTTCATGATGTAGATGAATATATTGTGGCTCAGGACTAGTAAAGGGTAAAAGCAGAGACTGAAAGGTTAAGTCCCTTTTCTTGCATTGCCTTGGGGTGGGGCAGGGGACGGAAATTTTTCTGGTAACCCTGCTCAAAAGTCCAGTTGTCTCAGCACCACCTAGTACAGTGTAGTTTAGTGTGGAGACCATGGATTGGACTAGACTCTCTCCACAGCCCCACCCTTCTTTAATATACTGACCTATCACATTGCAGGCTGGGGTGGGGTGTGGTGGGAGTGGCCTGAAGCTGTTAGCATGGTCTCCTGGTGTCAGTCTTGGGTCAGCGCTCAGGCCTGAGGGATTAGTTTGTTGACTGTAGTTCTTCCTTAGTGTCTGATTCTACATGTTTCCTTGTTGGCTACCAGAGTTCCAGGCCACTGGAGAGTCATGGCCTGCTGACTTCCCATTAAAGTCACGGTCAGATTAGTTTTGTCCACAAAGCTCAGAATTGCCTTAAAGGAAGCAATTCTGCTTCCACCTTATGATTATCATGAAATAATGCTATTTGGTTAATCGGTATGTCAGGCAACCACTCTGCCCTGCCTTGAGGAGAAGAATGACCTCTGTCCTTGAAGTGCTTACAACGTGGTTATAAAAAATATGAACTAATGAATAGTGTTATAATGGATCCCATTTGCAGAGCAGACAGTGCATGCCAGGTGCTGCCCCTTTCAACAAGGACATCTCGTTTATTGCACATTAGCACACATCATAACAACATTCCTCCTGCAATATATAACAGAGGTGGGAAGAATTAGGAAAAGACATCAGAAGAACATACGTTCAAATTTAAATCCTGTTTAGTACAAGCTGTGTGAAACTTGGAAGTTACTGATTGCGAGCCCTCGACAAAGCCTCAGTTCTGCAAAATGTTCATCTGCAAAATGCAGGTATTTTACAGCTCTATGGTAAAGCACTGTATTGAGGACTAAATGGAATAATGACCACAAAGTACCTAGCATGATGTCTGGGACAGAGTCGGTGCTGATGCATTTATTTGTTCATTTTGCAAATATGAGTGAGTGTCTATATGTAGATTGAGTGTCTGTATGTGCCAGGCACAGTTCTAGGCACTGGCTAGAACAAAATACAAACCTCACATATGCTCTCTGGCTTATTCAATCTTGGTTTCTTCTTTTTTACCTTCATATTCCCACACACTTTCATGTTGATTAACTCATTTTAAGTAGGTATTTACTTCATCTTGGCATCATCCTGATCAAAGAGGATTAACTCCGAATGATGGATGAAGAAATAGAGGCCTAGAGAGATCAGATGATTTGCACAATACATCTTTAACAAAATCTCAACCACAGATTGGCCGCCTGTTTCTCAGTCCTGTCTCCTCCAGGAACTCTTTTTTTTGACATATGTTCCAAGCAGTCCCACATTCCTTCTGGGGCTCTGAGTCTTCCAGAGAAAGTTCTTGCAGAGAGCTCACTGTTGGAAGTCTTAGGCCTTCTCACCCTCAGGCTCTGTCTACACAAGTGTTGTGGAGTGCTGAGCATTGGGGCAGAGCCTCCACTGTTATGGGAGGGGTGGGGGGGAAACAGGTAGAGGAGAAGTAAGTGGTGATGGAGCCCTGCTACCCGCCGCCCCCGCCCAGCACTTAGCCGCTGCTCACTTTGGTTCTTTCCTGCTGAGACTCCTCCGGCCTCTTCCTCCAGATTCTCTTGGTGACGGCTGAGGACCCAGCAGTACCCCTGCGCAGAGTGGGAAGAGCAGTACAATCTGATCTGGTATACAGGGCCGGCAAGTAGGAAAACTTGTATTTAGAAAAGCTGGCCCTCGGGGCCTTCCCGGTGGCGCAGCGGTTAAGCGCTGCACTGTGGAGCTGTTGGCAGCGGCGACGCGAGTTCAACGCCCGGCGGGAGAATCCCACATGGCGCGGCAGACCTCTTCTGCCTTGCCCGCTGCTCCCCTCAGCAGTGTATTTCTGATCTGCCTGTTCTGCTCCCCACTCTGTCTCTGGTGAACCCTCTCGCCGCCCCACGCCTCTGGCCTGTGCCCCAACTTGTATGTATAAATAAATAAAAAAAAAAGAAAAGAAAAGCTGGCCCTCAAATTTATTAATATGTAGAAAACTAATTCTGAGCAAAAGTCAAAGGGGTGGACAGGAATGATAGACAAGCATGCTTATTTACAGAAGGGTATACAGGATTACAGGACGTTGGAAGCAAGCTAAACGTCCAAGGCAGGTTTCATGGAGTGAAACTGTGGCTTTGTTTCCTCTGGAATATGATTCTACTGTAAAATATTACTTCCTGACCTAGGGAATTATTCATGCTATATTGCTAAAGGGTAAGGATGCAGGCCAGAATATTAGGGAAGGCTTCCAGGAGGAGGAGGCCATGGCTAGCTCTCTGCCACCAAAGAAAACCTGGCCTGATTTGTTTATAGAACTATCACTCAACCACCTACAGGGAGTTTGTGTACTGCAGAGGGTTTCAGAAAGTGGTTTCAGATTCTCCTTCCTTACCCTTGCCTTTTTATTTTGTGACCATAATCTTTGATATTTCCTAAAATACAGTAAGAGAAAAACCTCATGAAAATGTTTCCTTTCAGCAAGGGCCTTTGCACAAACGTTTCCATTTGAAGGAAACAATTACAAAGCACATATTGAGAGAGAGAGAGAGAGAGAGAGAGAGAGAGAGAGAGACTCTGTTCAGTCATCACTCCATCTGGGAAGCTTTTCTTGCCTTCCTGACAGGTCATTTTCCTCTCTCACACATCCTCACAGCACCATGTTCTCCCTTCTCCTTTATTCACATTTATATCTGCAATTATCTGATGGCTGTCTCTCTCCATCTAGGCTGTCTCCCAGCCGTTACGGCTGCTGACGCTCACCATTCTTCACTGCTCAGCACGGTTTTTGCCATAGAGACTGAATAAGTGTTGGATGCATAGAGAAGCGGCTGATGAGATGGATAATTGGATGAGCCTGCAGGATATAACAAGCAGGAGGGAGGGGAGTGATTTCAACAGATATGGTTCCAAGGCAGAACAGAGCTTGGAATGGGGCCTGCTCTATACATAGACAGTAGGTGGCTGCCTGGAATGCAATTTCAGGGTCACTGGGAAGGTCCTCCCCAGCCCCAGTCCGGAGCCTGACCTCCCTTTACACAAGGAGACAAAACCTTTTGTTTCTTAAAGTGTACAGAGTGAAGACATGAATCCCACATCCTAGGGGGGGAGAGGTGCTCCATGGTTCCTTACTTTCGTGCTAAGGGATGGGAGAGGGTGGAGGCTGGGTGTGGAGGAGGGGGGGAGAGGAAATCAGGGTGCCAGGCCAGGGCCCCACAGGGGAAAAGGGCACAGATTTTCACAGAAGTCTTAGGGCCTGAGGTCAACCTTGACCCACAGCATCATTCTGCCTTTGCTGTGCGCAGCCCAGTCCTGCTGAGTATTAACAGCCTTTTGGTAAATCAGGTTCTGCAAATATTTGACGTCTGGAAAACTTTCAACAAAGATGGCATTCTGAAGCCTGGCTCGGAGGCCCCAGGATGACAACCTAATTACATTCCTTTTAATAGCTCCTTCCCAAGTGCTCAGTCAGGGACATCTGCTCTGCCACGGTTGCACCTTCAGGGAGGAATATTTTTAACACCGTGTTGCCACAAAAGGAAACTTCTGAAGGCTGGATGAAAATGGCCTCTGCGTTCCCAGTGCCTGGGGGCCCAGGTAGGTAGGGCCTAGTGCTCCCCCCACCCCACCTCCACCCCCCAAAACAGGGCCAGGCTCCTTTTCACAAGCAGAAGAGGCGTTGATTTACTAGGAAGTGGTTGTTGTTATGTGTGTGTGGTTTTTTTAATATTCCATTTTCAGTGGAATATTCACAGAGGTATATTCAGTGTGCCAGGCCTCCTCACCCAGCTTTCCATGGAAGCAGGGTGTCTGTAAAAACAACCAGGTGCGCAGCAACCCCCTCACACCAGCCCTCCACACTCAGTGCTGGGTCCAGTTCCTGTTCTCTCCATTAACTGTTTATACCCCCCACACCAACTAAGGATCCACCAGCCCAGACCCTTGTTATGTCGGAAGAAGGAAAGGGGGCAAAACAAAAAAGAAGAGGTTGAAAACACAGGCAATTAGCTTGCTATGAAGGTATGAGCTGATAGATTAAGGGAGGAGCTGTAGCCTGTGGGTCCCTGAAATCAGTGAGGAAGGTGCAAGAAGCCCAAAGGACAATCTGCTCCAAAGTCTCCCCTCCTTTTCCACGCACAAGTTACCTGAGGCCCAGAAAGGTAAAAATACTTGCTCAAGGGGTTTGCGTTGCTGCAGGGGCGACTCTCTTGTTTGCAGCCATAAAGTTTGCTTTGGGGAGAGCTGCTCTGTTATGAGCATCAGATTACACTGACAGAACCTTCAGTGAAGTGTGGCCTCTTTGTCTAGGAAGCCAGTTTTCTGTGATGAGGGTCATCTGGGGAGTAAGGAGGAGAAAGGGACTGTCCCTCTTCTTGCCCAGACCATCTCATGGGCTGTGGCCCAGACACTCAAACACCCCTCATAATGTAGCTACTGAGGGTTGAGGGGTGCTCTGCTGTATTTGCACTGGTATTTTTAGGTAGATCGACTGAAATACACTGCTGAGGGGAGCAGCAGGAAGACAGGAGAGGTCTGCGCCATGTGGGAATCTCCCTGGCCAGGTATCGAACTTGCGCTGCAGTGGCTCTGGATAGCTTCATAATGCTGTGCTTAACCCGTTGCGCCACCAGGGAGGTGCTGGACAGGGTGATTCTTGAGTATTTAGAATGTTGGTCTTGCTGGGAGGCTCAGACTTTCAGCAATTATCTGTCAAAACCTTAGTTCAGGGAGTACAAGGTAGGGACAGAGTGTCAGGCAGATGCAATCCATTTGGCTAGCCAGGGGCTTTAGAACCTTGAATCCAAGGCCTTCATGCAGGGCAGACAGTCGCTGGGGCCAGGTTGCTCACTTTGCCCTGCCTGCGGCATGTTTAGTTGTGACTCTAGCCTTGGTAACAGCCCATCAGTATTTCTCAACTTTGTTTCATTTGCTCTTATAAAAGCCCTGGGATGGAGGTATGTTATGCCTATTCTATCAGGTAAGAAAGGAAGGTTCCCAGCAGCCCCTAGGCAGGGCCGTTCCCTAAAGCCAGCTCCGTGTTTCCTGTTCATTGGGTGGACACCGGGAGCCTCAGGGTTGCATCTGACCTAGCAGGAACCTTGTCCCGCCAGCCTGCTCACTCCCACAGCCCTCAGAGCGCCTTTTTCCCAGCACACCGTTCTTGTTTTCATTCAAACATCTTGATCCATTTTTAATGCAACCCAGCTACTGTCCTAAGACTTACGGAGCTGCACTCGCCTGCGTGCCTGTCGCCTGCCTGCATCCTGTTCTGCTTGTAAAGTTGAGCATGCTTGTGGTGGGTCAGCAGATTCAAGGGGGCGAACCGGGAGGGAAGAGTCCACCTTCCAGCCTTACCACCAACTGGAGCCTGTGCCTCAGGCTTCTCTCCACGTCAAACCTGATCCTCACCCCATCCCACTTTTCCATGGGCATCACGCTGCTTATCTACAAGCTTCTGGAATTTAACACCTGCTTGACCAGACCGCAACCACCCATCAGGGGCCCCACTCAAGTTTCCTTCCTCCCTGACCACGGCAGCCCACACTGACTCTGCCTGCCCTCGGCTTCCCCACTGCTTCCTTGCCCTGCCTTGGGACTTTGTGTTTACACGGTATGACGAAATGGCAAGGAAAGAGATGTGCCTGCCACCAGGAGATGCAGGTTGGGTCACCTTGGGCAAGTCATCAGACCTCTTGGAGTTTCAGTTCCTGAAACTGGGATTTTCAGGGGTTGGACCAGACTAGTGATTTAAAAGCTTTTCCTCAGGAGGGTTCCTCAGAGACTGCTAAGACGGGAGGAAGGGCAGCCAAGTAGAAAGGATCCTCTGGCTCGCCCCTATGCGACCCCACTCTGATCTGACGAAAGCCTGGACTTCTGGGGAGGGGGGTGGTGAGAGAGAGAGAGAGAAAGAGAGAGAGAGAGAGATCAGAAACTCCAGATTCTCCATTAGATAATCCAGAAAGACTGTTACAACTTTACTATGGTGAAGTTGGTCTTTTCTCCCCAGTGGGTTGTATATACGCCCCTTAGAGGCCAGTCTGTGTGCAGACTACACACTAGGACCCCAGTTAATGTAGATTGAAGAAAGGAAGAATGAACGTACTCTTCCTCTCATCTGTGAAGTTCCCTATGTTTCTTCTCTCACTAGCCAGACTGAAAGACCTGATTCTTGCACTTCTTGTGCAGAGAGCTTTCAGCACAGGGCCTGATGTCTGGCCTCCAACCCTCCTCCTAATTGGAAGCTCCAGGGGTTGGAGGTGGAGGAAGGACCTCTGAGAGGCAGAGCCTGTAAATCTAACCACAAAATATAATAAACAAATGTGGAAGTTCTGGGTGTAGTTCCTGCCTCTTTTACTACTTTCATGATCTCTGGAGGGACTTAAGGCCCTCTGGGTCTCAGTTTCTCAGCTCGGTACTAGTGCCCACTATTTGTTTATTATTTTGAAGCCAAACCCTACAGCAGACCCCTCCCTTCCACTCTGAGGTGTGGTGCTCTCCCCATCGTGGAGGGTGGAGGATCTATTAATTGTTTCTTGAGTCCACTTGGCCAACATGGAAACCACAAGTGAAAGATTCAGAGTTGAGCTGTGAGAAACAATAGCTTGCTAATAAAACCCACAGAGTCAGATGACTCTGATCAAAACCACCGGAGCGACAGAGGCCAGCAGGGCTGGATCCAGTGGGAGAGGAGAGGAACGAGGCGGTTCACTCAGGGAAACTGCAGCCAGCTGGTCTGTGAGTGGCACGGAACAAAGCCATGGGCCATCTTGGCCTCTCAGCTGTCTCCCTATCTCCCAGAACATGTGTCTGCAGATGCACACAGCACACAGCATGTCCCGGAGGGCAGCACGTTCAAGTCAGAGAGGTTTGCCCTCCTTTATGCCTCTTCTTTTTGTTTTCTCCCATCTTTCTCATCTCCAGATGCCCAGGGTCTCTGTGACAAGAAAGGAGGACCTCAGGGACAAACGAGAAAGGGTGTTTTGGAGTAGCTCTCTCTCCCGAGTGAGTTAAGGCCCAAAGGGGAGGCCTCTTTCAGAGGGAGACACTTTTCTAGGGAATATTGGAGAGAGAAATTTCTAAGACAGAGGCCACGCGTGACCCACACATGTTTGTGGACTTGATTTGTCTCATAACCTCAAGTGTTTTATAAAAAAAATTAATTTACTTGCTGGTATTTAAAAGACATGTTTTCTACCCAGCTCCTTGGGCCCACAGCCTTCCCCTGCTGCACCAGCGGTTGCCCATGTCATCGCCAGCGTGTTCAGGCCCTGGTTGCTCGTCCTCTGTGGTCCAGGATAGAGTCAGTTTTGTGCCTGGGCCCAGCCTGACCTTGCAGTTCATTCCATTATCTTGTGCTCTTTGTGCTGTGCCTGCCTGACCACTGTCTTTAGGGGGAGCCCCTACCTGAATGCCAGTCTCGGTTACCTACCAGCTCTGCAGTGCCCCGGAGCTGAGTTCTGCACTTTGGCTATACAAGGTCTTTGCATCTAAGTCTGGTCTTTGGAAAATGAGCTGCTGCCGCCAGGCTGCTTACACTACGGAATCCTTTCCTCCCACCTCTGCCTATCCCAGAGGCTGACCTGCCCCGAGCCCTAGGGCAGGACTCGTCTATTGTCCGCCCCCGGCCCTGTGTAGGATGCTGCCAGCACAGGCAGAGCTTGTGTAGGGAGTGGGGCTTAAGTGGGTTTTCAGCCACCACATCTTTCCTGGGCAGTCACCTCTGTGCACAACTGCACAGTGACTCTGAGTAGGTTCACCTGGGTCCTGAGCTGTTTGGCCTCACTCTCCCATGGGCCCAGGTGTATTTTGGAGGCCCATTCCCATGTTCCCAGCATTTCTTCTTCCTCCTTGTCTGACACCTACTCTTGGGGAAACAAGTGGTTAATATAATAATAATTAACATACTGGGATTCTGTCTGAGGCAGTATACTGAGCATTGCAAATGCATTATTAGATTTAATTCTTACAACAGCTGTGCCAGGTAGAACTGCTGTGCCCATTTTCCAGAAGAGAAACTGAGGCATAGAGAGACTAGGAATTTACTTAAAATCCACAGTTAATCCGTGACATAACCGGAATTTAAACCGTGGCATGTCTGTTGCCAAAGCTTAAGACTTTAACCAGTCAGGTCTGCTCCTCAAATCCAAGAAAGCTGGGAAGGAGGTTCAGAGAAGTCAATAATTTGTCTAAGATCATAAATCATCACACACACCAGCGGCAGAGCTCAAATAAAAACTCAGATAAGCCTTCTGTGACCAAGTCCAAAGTTCTTCCATCTGCTGCCTTTATTCTTAGGCGACCTCTAGCTCTGCTTTGTTTGACTCTCAACTCCTGCTGGGGACGCAGGAGTGTTCAGGAAATATTTGCAGACTGATTTGATATACCTAACTAGGGTCCCTGTCGTGTAGACTCTCTCCAAATTGCTTTGATATCAGCCAATCTAGTCTTGTCCATTGCCAGGTTAAATCATAGCTTCATGCACGCCTCCCAAACCTAGTGGGCCTAGAATTCCACCATGGAATCAATTTTCCTAAGTAAAGCAATAGATTAGAATAAATTGGATTTGATGTCTAAAATTCTTAGGATAAGTGCATTTAGAAAGTTTTCTGACAAGAGGGCCTGGACAGTATGAGGAACTAAAATCCTGATAGAAGGCAGGTGGGGAAAGGATGCAGAGCTGAACCCAGCACAGCAGGGTGAGAGGACAGATTCCAATTACAGGGACTTCCTGCAGATTGGCATCTCTGGATTCTGCTTCCTCGAACCCTATATGCGGGTTTGATTTTGTCTCTGGACCATCCAGGCTCCTCGCCCAGGCCCTTTCTCCTAGCTGGCGAGGTTAGCAAGGTTATGTGGAGAGAAGACCTGAGGACAGGCAGGGCCATAACACAGGCTCAGCAAAAACTTTCACATGGCAAGTCTTTCTACCTGTCACCTTTGGCCACTCCTGGACCTGGCTCCAGCCCCTGGGGACTGTCCTGACAGCAGCCTGGCTCATGGATTGTAAACTGTGTGCAAGCCTGAAAGAGCTTTGGATTCCCAGCCCACCTGGGAAACCTGTACCAGAGCTTAGTTCCTGGTAGCCTGGGCTGGATTAAGGACTTTCCAGAACTCTCACTCAATTCAATTTAAATAAATAAGCACTTACTTAGCCTCTCTGAGTACCAGCTCTTTCTCTTGAGGCCAGTGTGGGAGACTTCACCAGTCTCCTCCTACTCCAATCTTTTTTTTTTTTAATCTCCTGATAACAGTTGATTTTTCTTAAAGCCAGCATGAGAATGTTTAGACATACTTGGGTTCCAATTCCTTTGCCATTTACTAACTGTATGACATCTTCACTGAGCTACAGTTTCTTCATCTGTGAAACATCCCTCACAGGGTTGGACATGAGAATTAAGAGATTGTTCATGAGCCTAGATCAGGGTCCATCAACATAAGGACATGTTCAGTTACTGGGAGCAATCAAACCAATAAGCAAATAAAACCATAAAGCCTCTCTGCTCCCATCAAAGATTCCTTTGCTCAGATACTTCCCATAAACCCCTGCTACCCATAGGATAAAGTCCTGCCTCTCTGCCTGGCACTCAAGGCCTTCCACGTAGGGATACGTTTCAAGTGCTCAATAACCACATGTGGCTTGTGGCTATCACACTGAGCAGCAAAGAAAGAAGAGAACAATTCCATAGCAGCAGAAAGTCTACCGAGCAGCCCTGCTCTAGGACACGCTAAGCTCACTACTCACTAACATGAGCACCTTTCCTTGGAGCAGCCCCCGTGGGGGTGTGTGGCTAAGAATGGTCAGCATGAGGGGTCCCAGAAAGAAGGGAGTGGGCACTACCTGGCCGGGGAAAGGAGTCGACAGGGCTCAGAGAACTGAGTTCAGACCACAAGGGTAGAGGTCAACACCCTCCCTCCCCAGCAGCTTTCACCGCTTTTCCTCATTTTGGCCTTTGCCTCCCTGGTAGTGCCCTTGGCAAAGAGTTGGGGGCAGTAGAGGGCAACAGTGCAGGGGTGGGGGTGCTGGTGCTTGGACTTTGTGAGCCTCTGTAATTTATTGCGTGTGACCTTTCACTCACCTGTGTAATTATCCCTACTTCTCCAGTTGTTACCCTACCCACATTGGGAGAGTTTAGCAAATCGATCCTTTTCTCACATTAAAAAAAAAAAAAAATCTATGAAAGTTGGTCTGTTGGAAGGGTGAGCTGTGTATACATCTTTGATAAAGAAAAAAAAAGAAGAAAAATTCAGCAAACTATTCCTTACAAGAGCATGCTACCTTAAAGCACACATCCCTCTCCCCTCAAATTGGGGGAAATGGATAAAAGGAGATTGAGCATAGGGCGATCATTTTTGATGTTGGGTTATAGTGATATACAGGGGTTTATTATTCTGTTCTTGCTCTGTGTGTGCTTGAAAATTTTCATAACAAAAAATATTTTAAAACTGAGAGTATACACCTACTAAAACTTAATGTCTCCAAGCAGCTCACTTGCCCCAGGCTTCTGAGGAGGTCTCTGTAACACGAGGCGCACTGGTTCCAATGAGTGGGTGTGAGTGGAGGGGGCAGCGAGTGTGGAGCAGGGCAGCGGTCACTTCTTCCTGGATGTTTCCATCCCGGCATCTGTTTATTTTACGGGGAACCTGAGCCTGTGGTCTCTCAGGTGTCGGTTCTGATTCCCCAGGAAAGGATCTGAGGCATTGGCCCTGCTGTTCTGGCCCATGGCCAAGTCTTCTAGCTGGCTCTGGGTCTCAGCCTGAGTGCTTCCTCCTCCTGGGCTGGCAAGCTGTCCGGTTGCTACTGGGGTCTCAGTTCTATAGAGAATGGAGCCAGCCGGCACCCTCCTTCTTCTCTCTTGCTGCCTCTGCTCCCACCCTCCTGCAGCCTGCTGGTACCTTGCCTTTCTCACCGTCTAGGGCCCTAGATCTTTCTCCTCACTGCCTGGGTCACAGGGGTGTGCAGGGGAGCTGGGCAATTCCTGTGGGGTCATTCCTTTGGGATCTTTTGATGCACTCTATTTTGCTCTCATTGTTTCAGGCACTAGGTTGGTCTCTCTGGTTGCAATGCCAGTGGAGGGAGGTGACTTGGGGAGGGGGCTAAGTACTGTTAGCTCCTTGTTTTTTTCCCTCACAGTAGCTGTCATAAAGCTGGGGACACACAGAGGAATAATGAGTGAATGGATAAATGGATGGGTAGATCTGATAGGAGGCGAGCCCCTCCTTTCTCTAATGCTATTCTCCACCCTCATCAGAGGTTTGAGCCAAGATGAGAACGTGAGGACAGGTCTTCCATCCAAATTCAGCTCAGTTAGTGCTTCCAGGCAGGAGTCAGCCATGTGACAGTGTTATCCTGTCTGCCTGTCTGTCTTCCCGTGCTGGGCAAACGGTCAGAAACTGAATTATTTCAGTGTGGGGGGAGTAGTGGGCACTCAGTCTCTCCGCTGTGATATTGAGAGAGAACTGGAAGAGAAAGAGAGAAAAGTGGGAGCAGAATAGAAACAGAGCTGGGGACTGGGGAGGCAAGGGAAGAGGGTGGAAGAAGGAGGAAGAGGGCACAAAGGGAGAGAGGGAGAGATCCTTGTCTTGTGCATCTCCAGCTCCCTGACGTGGCTGTGCTGATATCCCCAGCACTAATTGCTTCAATTAATAATATTACTCTATACAATTTCAGCAGCTGAGAGCAAGTGCAAGGAAAGATGACATAATGCATTAATAATGCAGGCAGGCAACCAAGTCGGGCTCCTGGGGCGCTCCATTAAGGAACCACTGCTGCGGGTCTCACACCAGCTCGCCAGAGCAGTGAGTGTCCTTGGGCCTCTGCAGACAGAACTGGGGCTGCAGAGGTGGCGCCAATGGACAAGAGGCTGGGAAGGCTGAGGAAGGCTTTAGCCCTCTCACCCACTCTGGATAGCAGCCCTCCCCATTCTTTGATCTGGAGAAATGATGTGTTTTCAATCTTTCATAAGTGCTGTGCTCATGGTTTGAAAATTGGTGCCCTAAATCCATCCAACTGCCCCTTCCTTCCCAGACTCATCTCAGATTAGCACCCCTGCTTTGACTAAGGACTGAAGTTCCTGGGGCAGCTCTCCAGATGGGCTCTGTATATTTTAATCTCTGTCCCATTCTTTCTCACTGCATCTGCATCTCTGTCTTTTTGTTTCTTTGTTTCCCTGTCCCTGGATTCTTCAGAGATACTAGGGAGGTAATCTTCTCTTTCAGGACAAAGAACCCTGCAAACTTGGACTGGCTTCTCTTAAGTCAGTATCAACATCATCCCAAAGCTCTGTATGGCAGGCAGGTGCACATAATTCATCCCCAAGCTGTGCCCAGGCCTAGGGCTGAGAGTAGAGCCAGGAACAAAGGAGCCAGCTGCAGGCACCCCCACCCTGAAGCTACAGATCACCTTGTGGTTTTACAATGGTGCAAAGCCAGTCCTTTCCCGTTTGCCTGCAGAAAGCAGACCTGGACCATCCCAAACAAACCTGCTGACTCAGTGCATCTTATTCTGGGGACCAAGGTCAGGCTTCAGAGTGTCCCAGGACCCGTAGAAATTATGTGCAATAATCTTTGTACATACATATGTGCATTTCTTTGATAGGGGAACCCACAACATTCTCTGATCTCGGGGTATGTGATAACCCCAAGGATTCTGAAGCACAGCTCTAACTTTGGGCAGTCAGGACCTCAGAGGGCACTAAGAGAACTGAAGCTCTCAGGTGGACTCTTCTTTCCAGCTCTACACCTGTGGCTCAAGATAAAGCCTTCCTGCATCTCATCTGGATTTCTTTGGTCAGAGTTTATGTCAAAGAGGGGTAAGGACAAGAAATAAAGAAGGCCAGAAGAGGCCTTCCAAGACTTCTAAGTCTTCTAAGACTTCTAAGACTTCTAAGACTTCTAAGACATTCATCTAAGACTCAAATGAGATGAAAGCCTGTGCTCCAAGTCTTGGCATCTGAGAACAGGCTGGTGTTTCTGTTTCACAGTAGGACTGAAGTTTGTGTTGGCAACTCAAAGTGTTCTCTAGAACAGCCTTCCTTTCCAAGGCAGGAAGGTAGGAGACAAATGTGCTTGGTACTTTCTATGTGTGAGGTTCTGTTCTAAACAGTCTGGAATGATCCTGATTGTTCCAGAGAGGCAGACCCTCTGGTCCCACTTTACTGAGGAGGAAGCTCAGACTCTGAGAGCTTAAGAAACTTGAGTAAAAGAATCAAGATGGCTTTTTTTCCCCATCAAAATCCAGCTCTCATCATTACACAAAAGTGTCTGGGCTTAAACAGTAGCCTTGGGAGGGACATTTGGGGTATAAGCTTGGCTAACTCACATCTTCAGGCTCCCTGTTCCCCACAAATCATACCCTTCTTTTAAGACAACTGAAATCCTAATTCCTCCATTAAGCCTTTTCTAGACTATTTCATCACAGAATGACTCTGTCTGTGATGAATGGCAAGAGCAGGTATTGGGTACAGAAAGGGGTGGGCTGTACTGTTGATTTTCAGCCAACCTCCATTTTTCCGTTGATTCTTACCTAAGAGACTGATGTCTATGGGGTATTTACACCTTCTTAACTCAGTGGACAGAGACCCCAACATAGCTCCAGGTCTAAGACGGTCACAGCAATCCTACCCTCCTTGCCGATGGTAGGAGAAATCACTGGAAAACTCCTATGAAAGAGTTAGAGGAAGGGACAATTTCTTCTTCTTCAGTAGGATATTTCCATGTGGGGAATTCTTGTGGACATCCTGCCACCCAACCTGAGGACGGAAAACACCCTAGGGTGGCAGAGTGAGGGGGAAAGGACTCCTTGAGTTGCTTTATCAAACATTCTGAGCCTGATCTTCCTCTGAACTTCTGCAAGGAGCCATAGTAAATTCCTTTGTAGTTAATGCCAATTTGAATTGAGTTTTTTTTGTTACTTGCTGACAAAAACATCACAGCTGATATAGTCTCCCTTCTTCAACACAAGTATTTGTACTGTTTACCTGACATAGAGCACATATGGCCTTGACACCGCTATTGTATTGTTGTCTTGTGTTGTTTAACTTTTTCCTGTGTTTGTAGCTTGTCTGTGCAGTCTATCCCAGCTCTTCCAGTCCACATAGCTGTTCTCTGAAATCTTACAGAGTTTCCAAAGAGCAGTCAAATTTGTCATCTTCATTTGGTCATATTTTTGAGCCTCTATTATATGCCAGATTCTGGGCAACAGCTAAGGATACAGCAGTGAGTAAGACAGAGATGGCCCCCACCACTACTGAACTTATAGCCTGTTATGGACTGAATATTTGTGTTCCCCCCAATTCATATGTTGGAATCCTCTCAGTGTCATGGTATTTGGAGGTGGGGTCATTTGGAGAGTAACTTTCTATGAGGGCAGAGGCTTCATGAACAGGTTTGGTGTCCTTATAAAAATGACCCCAGAGAGCTCTCTTGCCTTCCTCTACCACATGAGGACACAATGAGAAGACCACCTCTGTGAGCCAAGAGTCTCATCAAATCTTCCAGCACCTTGATCTTGGACCTCTAGCCTCAAGAACTGTGAGAATGAATGTTTTTTGTTTAAGTCATTCAGTCTATGGTACTTTTTCTTATAGCAGCTGAATGCATTAAGGTGCAGTCCTAATGAAGTACTTGGATGTTAATCAAATGTCTCATAAAGAAGTCTAGAATTGGGCCTCCCTCGTGGCGCAAGGGGTTAAGTCTCAGTACTATGAAGCTACTGCAGCCACTGCAGCACGAGTTCAATCCCTGGCCAGGGAGCTGACCCCTATGGTGCAGCAGACCATCTTGCCCGCTACTCCCCTCAGCAGTGTACTTCAGTCAGTCTGCCTGTTCTGCTCCCCACTCTGTCTCTGAGGAATCCTCTCACTTCCACCCATACCTCTGGCCTACACCCCATCTCTTGTATGCATAAACGAATCTTTAAAAAAAAAAGTCTAGAATTGACAACTAGGAAGGGTAATTAATGGAGGTACTCAGAGCTGCTATGAAAGAGGAGGGAGACCTGTCCTAACCTGGGGTAAGGAAGGCAGCTAAGAGAAAGTGAGGTCTGGCTGAGGACATATGGGAGTAAACAGGGTTACAAAATGGGAGAATGCATTCCAGGCCTTGGAAGATCTGTCCTTTCTTCTTGGTTCCAACTGCCAGTTCTCTGACACAGGCCTAGTTATTTTTCATGGGAACCATTATTGTTGTTCCCTTGCTCGCTTGCTCCTCTCAAGCTCCTCCTCCTGCTCATGAGAGTTATTATTTAAAAGTCCTTGGTGTTCTCCACCATACACCACGCTAAGGTCAAATTCCTTAATAAGGCCCTGCATTAACTGATCTCTATTTGCTGCTCTAATTTCATTTTCTACCCTTCTCTGCTTCTGAGAACTCTCTGCTTGTGGATTTCAATCATACCAGGCTTGCATCTTTCTGACAGTTCTTTGTGCCTAGAACGTCTTTCAAACGTTCCTTTTAGTGCCTGCCCTGACTCAGATCTGGCATCATGTCACAAGGTT
Source organism: Scalopus aquaticus (assembly GCA_004024925.1). NCBI lineage: Eukaryota > Metazoa > Chordata > Mammalia > Eulipotyphla > Talpidae > Scalopus > Scalopus aquaticus. Next base: position 79,126 of record PVIJ01001666.1, read on the forward strand.
GGACTCGGTGGCTCTTCTCTGCACTTCCACAGTGCCCCGTGCACGTCAAAGCCACCCACTGACATGTGTCTCCCCAGTCAGATGCAAGGGTTCCTAGCGCACATCTCATCTTCCTTCACAACCCCCAGAACTTAGTGCAGCCTGGCATGCAGCGCCCCTTAGGAAGCGCCTGCAGCACCGCACTTCCGCACTGGCTGTCTGGCCACACACTCTAGCACGGATCTCATAGTCCACCTGCCTGTATTGGATGCCACTGATCGCTTCATACGTGCCGATTTTGACTTCACGTCTAAGTTCCAGACCAAGGCTCACATTTCCCAGCAGTCTGCATAGTACTTAACACAGCCGATTCCTAAACAAGCACTCAATAAGCACTCAATTAATGAGGAGTGAATGTCTACATGGGTAGTTAGGCATTTTCCTTCCACAGCTCGTTGGGAAATCACTAATGAATCCTTCTCTTGCTGCCAGAATCCTTGCAGGCAGGTCTCAGGAGAAAAGCTCAAGAGAAAAGCAAAGAGAATGTTCACGGGGAGTTCCCCGAGCCTCTCTTCTCCCAGGTGTGCCCTGATGCCTTTAGCGCCCAAGCAGGTTCATCCTCCTGACTGGGGGTCCTGAAGGGGATCGTGTGGGCTCCCGGGCACATGTGGCCTGAGCCTTCCTCCTCCCTGACACTGGAGCCCCACCATTTCTTCCTCCTGCATTGCACTGCTCACAGCTCAGTAACCTTGTGGATTCTGGCCTGGGAGCTCTGCACCCTTCTCTTCTCCTGCCATGATGGCTTCTTCTGAAGAGAATGGATGTGCTCCTGCTAACGGTCTGGAAGTGCTCTCTCCTGCAGGCCCAGACTCCACAGGAGGCCTTGAGAGAGGCAGGAGTCTGGAGAGATAATGCAGGCTGCTCACTGCATCCCAGGGTATAAACTCTGGAAGCACTGAGCAGGCCTGTGCCTGAGGCAGTCCAGACCACAGTCCACAAGACTTGCTGAGGATTCGCTAAGTGGGCTGTTATAGTCTGGACCCTGGGAGGCAGCCAGGGAGGAGGAGCTGGGGAAGGAAGCACTGAGTCCCCTGTGATGTGTCCCCTTAAAAATCAATCAGCCAGGCCTATTTGCAGGCGGAAGTAAGGCCTTGCCTGCTGCTGGCTACGGAGCCTCCCAGTGGGCCCGGCTCTGCACCTGCGTTGCCTGAGCTGGAATGTCAGCTGACCCCGCGTGTGACTTGAGCTGTTCCTCCCAGCATTAGAGGAACAGAGACAGCTATGTAACTTGGGGGGGGGGCCCTTGAAAAGTGAAACTCTGGGGTCCCTTGTTCAAATGTATTAAAGAATTCCAAGATGGTGCCAGGAAGGAGTCAGAGCCATCACAGGGCCCATCTAAGTAAGGGCTAGGCCCTGAGTCACCACACAAGCTACCCCAGGAAGCAGGTTCTGCAGAGGGGTTGATTGACAAAAGGGTGAGTGGGACAGTCACTAGGAGACTCTGCACCAGCAACTGCTCTCAAGTTAACCACCAACATGTACCTTAGAGGCAGGGACTTTATCTTCCTTGGGCCTCCTCACTGGGACCCAGAGGTGCTCGCTGTTGACTGATGGTTTTGGAGCATCAGTAGAGTCTGCCATCCTGTGTGTGTGCATCCCAGAAAAAATTCTGAAGTCGAGTTTGGAGGTCACTAGGCCAAGACATGTCCCAGTGACTATTTGCCCCAGTGTTTAACTTAAGGCACTTAGAAAACCCCCGTTAAAATATAATTCACCCATTGCCAAGAGTGAGGTGACACTTGGTAAGGAAGAGTCTACAGAACCTTTGGCAAATAAGGGAGGTAATCCAGAGCCTGTGCGGAGTTTTAAAAAAGTATTTGAACAGCAGGATTTGTTTAAATGGAAAATGTACTCTAACTTGAATAGAAGAACTCGATTTTTAAGAGTGAAAACATTTCCCTAAGTGAATCTACTAATTCAATGTCATTCCAATCAAATACGTAAGGATTGTCTTTGTTTTAAACCTGTCAAAAGTGGTGTTAGATTGATTTGGAAAAATAAACATGGGAGGAGAACTAGGGGAATTTTAAAAAGCTAAAATAAGAGGATAGGACCCTAGATATATATTTTTTAAAGATTTATTTATTTATGCATACAAGCGGGGATACAGACCAGAGGCGTGGGGCAGCAAGAGGGTTCACCAGGGACAGAGTGGGGAGCAGAAGAGGCAGATAGACGGAAACACTGCTGAGAGGAGCAGCAGGCGAGGCAGGAGAGGTCTGCCGCGCCATGTGGGAATCTCCACAGCCGGGCGTCGAACTCGCATCGCCACTGCCGACAGCTCCACAGTGCAGTGCTCAACCGCTGCGGCACCAGGGAGGCCCAGGGCCCCAGATATTAAAGGACATTCTAAAGGTCCCTGCAAAGGCCCCAGGATCCTCTTTAACCTGAACAGGAGGCCCAGCAGATGCTCTTTGCTCCTGCTGCCTTGGTCACTGAACCTTTGGGCTCAGACCCTTAGCCACTCGGCAGTGTGCTGGTCAGGCCACTCCATGAAGCCAGGAGAGCCACCCACTGCCCAGCATCCCTGCTTGGTCCACAGACACACGGGTGGCTCCAATACTGGGGGGACTTGTTGCAAAAGCCCCACTCCTAGAGATGAGACTCAAGGAAATTTGCACCAGTTCCTGATGCGTGGCCTTGCCCTCACCCCTGAAGCCAGGCTAGCGGAGTCGTCAGCCAACAAAGATCTTCAACAAGAAAGCCCCTGTGGTGCCAGGCCACAGCTGATGTGGCTCTGGTCTAGCTTGGTCACGTGGCGGCATCACCCACTGGCCGTCCAGAAGTCTAGCATGGTGTTGCTTCTTCCCTCTGACTGTTACCTCTTTCCTTGGGCTTTGTCTTCCTGGAGTGTCTCCAACAGAATTTGGAGCATTAATTTAAAGGACAGGGAACAATTAGAGTCATTTGGTTTAGAGGAAAGTTGAATTGGTTGTAACTGAGGTTGTGTTTCTCTGGGTGTCGCTGACTTGCTCTCCCTCATCCCTTTCCCCAGTGTGCCTCCTTCCCACAGATAAAAGGGAGTGAGGACTATTCCAGAAAACAATGGGGATCCAGACACACGGACATCCCTAGGATTCCTAGGCTCTCTTAGTGTTCCTAACCTGGAATCCATTCCCACTGGGGCACTTACTTCACTTGCTTCTCTATGAATTTGCTTTGGGACAAAATGCTTTGGAGTGGGTTGTGTGAAGCAAAATCCCACAGCAGCAGTCTATCCCCTTCCAAAAATCCACTCTTTGTTTTTTGCCAACCACTGGTCATTCAAATCAAGTTGCCTTTTATCTAAAGGGGGAACAGAATTTGTTTAACCTACAGTGGAGTTTTTTGTAAGTTTTTTAAAAAATGCATTTATGCACACAAGAGCTGGGGTGCAGGTCAGAGGTGTGGGTGTGTGTGTGTGTGAGGATTCACAGAGACAGAGTAGGGAGCAGAATAGGTGGATCGACTAAAGTATACTGCTGAGGGGAGCAGTGGGCGAGACAGGAGAGGTCTGCTGCACCATGTGGGTCAGGGCTGGTAGAATTGTGCTGCAGATATCTACTTAGTGCTGAGACTTAACCCCTTGTGCCACCAGGGAGGCCCCTAAGGTGGATTTCTAATCTTCTTTCCCTGCTTCTGACTCAGGGCTGGTGAGTCACTGCAGGGGTTGGGAGAGAAAAGCAAAATTGCCCCAGGTACCAGCCCTACCCCCAGTTGGGTCTGGCATATTGACACTCACTGGCTGAGGCTTAGATCAGCCATCGCTGCAGAGTCCTTTCATTTCTTATTTTAATACTGCAGTGTCAAGGGAGAGGCTGCAAATGAGGATTCCAACAGGGGCTAGAGTTCGAGGAAGGCTCATCTGGTTGTTAATAGGTCCTTAGAACAGGCCTGCAGAGATACTTCCTGGGAGCTGGCAGCTGGAAGGGCTGGGGGCCTCAGGCCCAGCACACGCCCTTCCTCCCAGCCCCCTCCCCCACCCTGCCTGCTGCATTGCACCAGTGATTCAGTAAAGAAATCAGCCTCACCCCCTTCTGAGAGCTGCTCACTGCTCTGCTCTGACAATTACACTGGCTGCTGCAGAGAAGCGCTCATCCCCGCCAACATATGGCTTTTTAAGGTGATAAATTGCATTAGCAAATTTCTTATTAGCTTTGCTGTCAGGAGGGAGCTCCTGCCACGTTAGCTTGCTGAGGCTGATGTATAACTTCCGGGACATTAATTACCATGCCAAGGGCTAAAGAGACTCAGAAGCTGGTGGGTGGATGGGGGGAAGCCCCTTCTCTCCCCCTTGCACCCCTTCCTCCACTCTGCCTCCCCCCATCCCTAGGAGGTCAGTAAAGCCTAGGGCTTGACTCTGCAGTGGACTCTGCAGGTGACCCTGGTGGGTAGCACGCAGGATGCCCGCTCACCCCTTGGCTGCATGGGGTTGGGTTCTCCCTCAAGGCCTCCAGGATTTGGCAGCTTGGAACCTGCATCGCATCTTTTGGAGCTGCATGTTTAAGGCAGAGTTTGGGAGTGTGTCCTGGCCTCTCCTGGGGACCCAAGGCCACAGGTCCTCTCCCTGCTGCCTTGCCTCACTCTCGCCACTGAAGAATCTGCTCCCTCAAAGTGGCACCATGTCTTCTGCTCAGGTCTTGTAGTGGTGACCACCCAAGGAAATGCATGATCAGGATTTCAACCTCCAGATTTCACGGGTGCAGGCTTTCCTTGTACACCAGGAATTGCATAAAACTCAAACTCACGTGGGAGCAAAGTTAGAGAAGGAATATTTGGACTTCTTGTTTTACTTATGGCCTCAAACTTGTAACTGTTCAGAGGGTCTCTGACTCTTTTGAGAATCAGACAGAACAGAGACCCCCATCTGCAGGAAAAGCGTATGCAAGCACACTTGTGCATTCTAGCTGCCAGCCTTCCCAGACCCTCTGCAGTCCATTTATGAATTCACATTTGATAAATGCCCTCCCCAAACCCCTGGAGCCGCTGATCTCTGGGAAGGGACCAGGTAGTCCCATCCCACAAAAAGCAACAGCAGACCCAGCTCCACCCACTGCCTGGATTACAGACATGGAATCATTTCTTGGACTCCATTAGACATGGCGAGACTGAGAAATGGGCTCAGGGCAGCAGTGGCTTCACAGCCAGGTCTGCACTCACGACTTCTTCTGAGAAACCAGTTCCTGCGGTCGGAGGCTCCTGTAGTAACATTTCTTGTCCTGGTGTGCTCCTGCTAAGAGGGAGGTGGAGGAGGAGGCAGAGACTGCCTGCTGCGGAAAGAGAAGGTTCTGAAATGGGTGCGGGGGAGGGAGTGTGTGTGTGTGTGTGTGTGTGTGTGTGTGTGTGTGTGTGTGTGTGTTTGCGCAGAGATGGGGCACTGGAGAGACGGGTGTAGGGGAGGATGCTGAATCCTTCCTTATTCAGCCTAAGGTTGCCTGAGATAGAATCTCGGAAAAATTGCGAGGATGGATTTGCGTTCTTCACACACACACACAGCCTTAAATTCTGCATTATCTCGAGCTTTTGGCAAGGAATTCTGTTCTGCTCTATGAAATTAAAAATATTTCTTAACTCCCCGAAGGAAGCAAGAGGACAAAATTTGTGTGATTTGAGACCAAAACCCAGCCAGGTTACTTTTGAGGGGTGGAAGGCACCGGCAGCCAGTCTGACGTGGGCTTCGTCCTTCCTTGAGCTTGGCAGCCTGTCTCGATGCGAGCCCCACGCAGCTTCAGGGCCCCCCTGCTGCTCTTCCAGGCTGGCACAGTCCTGGGCCGGGCTCTTGCTCCAAGCCTCACCTATCATCTGCCTGGTTGCCCAAGTATCCTGGGATGGGCCTGGCTTGGGATCTAGCCCCACCGGTCCGACCTGCTCACCGTGTTGTCCTCTGGCCCCAGCAGGCCGACTCACTTCTGAGGAGGAGGCCACTCCTTAGGCTTTCCAGGCCCACACCACAGCCCTCTTCGCTGCTGCAGTCCGCGGCACGGAAACTGGGACACCCCAAGCCACCCTATCAGCTTCTGCTTTCTTCTTCCTCAATCTCAGGACAAACACCACAGTGTGGCTAAGAAGAGGGGAACACACAGACTTTGAGAGGGCTCAAGGTGTTGTGAACAAGGGCAGACAATACTTGGCTGATATGGTTTTTCTGAGAGCTGTTGGACCTGGATTTAAGTTTGTCTTCTCCCCGCCTGTGGAGGAATGGTCAAGATCGGACTGAAGCAGAGTGGGGGCCAGCTCAGAGACTGCCGGTCTTGCCAGTCACATGCATCTGGCTGGCTTAAGCCCCCTTGGAATTAGGTTCGGCTTTGGGGGAAGTGAAGGACCCTTTGCCTGGGTCTTGGCAAAGTGGTTCAGATCTGTCAGAAGCATGCAGTGTGGTTCTTTAAAAACTTCATATGCTTTCAGGAAAGGGTTCGTAATGCAGGAAATTAAAGAAACCCCCCCCCCCCGCCACACACACACCCCACCCGAGCTCCCTGTCCTGGACCCCTGTGTCCCATAACCCATAACTCCATGGAGAGGAGAGGGAACAAAAAATCAGAGACTAAAGATTGATCATCACAATTCACATAAACACACCCAAGGTCTGGTCCCAAAGCCCTGCGCTGTCCACTCTTCAGACCCTATCCCCCCAGAATGGGCCTCTTTCCAGTTTGCCACTTTCTTGCCCCCTGGGACACTGTTTAGAAGCATCTATCTGCCTGGGGGAGATTGGGGGCCCCCTCTTTGGGGCCAATAGAATCAAAATGACATGAGAAGAGGCAGACAGCCCTCTGGGGCCCAGTGCTCCAGTCCAGAAAGGAGCCCACCGTGCTGCTCCTGCAGGATCACCCCAACATTAATTTTCTGCCTAGATGGGAGACAAGAGAACCAGCCCTTTTTGTAGAGTGAGCACCAGGCTGAAAAACACCCAAACACCAAGTTCCCTGAGTGTTTCTCCAAAACTGCAGCTCTGCTGCCTCTCCCTTTCTATGTAACAGCCCTTCCACTGGTCGAGAGCCTCAGGACTGTGACCGCACCTCCCCCACCATCTCTTTGCTTTGCGTGTGTGTGTGTGTGTGTGTGTGTGTGTGTGTGTGTTGGTCATAGCACCAGTCACAGTCTTTTGTTTGCATATTTGTTTCCTAGGTATTGATGATTCCCCTACCCTCTCCTACCTCCCCCCGCCCATTACTCCATGAGAGTGGGCCCTTGTCTTGGTCACCGCCATACCCCGGCACACAGCACAGCGCCTGCCTCAGAGTCAAGGGGTGCAGGCGATAGCTGCTGACATGATAAGGAGTGGTTAGGTTTTGGACATTGGGCAGCATCCTTTTCTTTACCTTTCAGAGGCTCTCCAAGGCCAAGTGGATAAAGTCGAAATTTGTTATCCTAACATGCGAAGCCCCAATCCACCTTTCTAGGCTCATTTCCTGATCCTCCCCCACCCCTTTTATGCCTACAGCGTCTTCAAATTGCTAAGCGGCTCCCACACTCCTAAGTTCGTTCACCTGGATTCTGGAGCCTGTGACTCTCCTGGAATGCCTTTTGTCTATGCAGTTAGGAATTATAATAGCTACTTTTTACAGTGCCGAGGAGTAAAGGTTGTGGTATAGGACAAACCCCTAGCACAGTGACTAGCCAAAAGTAAGCCTCGCTACACGTTGGCAGCATCTGTCTAGGCAATGCATCCGCACAGAGGCCCCTCCTCAGAACCCACAGGGCTTTGCTTTTGCCATAGTTAGATCCCCATCAGGGGGTCTGTTTTGCAGGGCAGTCATCTGTGTCTCCTTTGCACTTAACATGATGCTTGGCACACAGTAGGTACTAAATGTGTCTGCTGAATTCCTGAGACCACAGTGGGATGGCGGGTTTGTTCACATTTCCATGGCCAGAGCATTTGCACCCCTCCTGCTGCTGGGCAGGAAGGTCAGTATCTGTGCCCTCCTGGGCTGGGAAAACGGGTGGGGTGGGGTCCTCCCTCCTGCGGCCTAATCAGCCATCTGGGTATACCTGGCCATGAAATCAGAATCCACATCCTGAGCACCATAGCCATCCAATTTTCCATCAATGAAATATTCAGCTGCTCCACGGCCACGGTCAGCTCTGTGTCTGGAAGGGAGGGGCTCCTGCCTCCTCAGCGCCTGTCTCACCCACCTCGCAGCACACCCTCCCTTCGCTCTGCGCCAGGCCTTCTCTTGTCCTGCCTTGTCCCTTTTCTAGTGCTCTGCACCCACCCCCCAAATCAGGACTGTCTTTTCTCCTCCTCCCTGACCATTTGAGTCCAGCTCAGCCTTCCCCAAGGTCTACTCTGTGAAAATCTTCCTTGAAGGGACCTTTCCCTTCCCTGGCCCCCAGACAGGCAGACCCATACCTCACGCTCCCGGCTGGGTGGGATTAACTTTCAACTGAACCCATCTAGGTTCATATAGAATAAAGGCTTTGTGATTCCAAATGATGGATTGCTGCTGTGAATAACCCCCTGCAGATTGGGGTTGGGGCTGGGAGATAGGAATTTCTGAAGAAAATGATGGGGGGAATTTCAGGGACCTCTGCCTGACCTGGACCCCTAAAACCTCCCCACTTGAACCAAGGACTACTATCTAGTCTTGTCCCTATCCAGATGAATCACCCTGGGGAGACTGGGCAGGGGAACATTTTTGGTCAATGTGCAGTGTTTTCCAGCCACAATGTGCTGCCTCTGGGTGCACAGTGACTGCTGTCAATGTGGTGGGTTTGGGGACACGGCAACCAGCTGAAGGAGGCACATGGGCAGGAACCTGGGCAGAAAGGCCATCAGGGTGGGGCAGCTGGGCCACCCCTGTATAATCAGAGCAGTGGAACCCTGCTTCATGCATTTTGAAATTAGGTGAGAATAGGATGTTTGAAATCACATCTAACTTGTATACACACTACCCAAGTGCTTTTGATGAAAGCGTTACCACAGGGGACACTGGCTAGCCCATTGCTGGTAGAGTGGCGTGTGGACTTGGATTTGGAGTCAGGCAGGTGCGTCTTGAATCCAGCCTCTGACCAAGTCCAGGCCCTCACTTTCTTGAGCAATTTTATAGATGCATGTTGAGTGTGTGTGTATCCTGTGATTAACTCTAGACACACAACACTTTCTTTTTTAAGCATTCTTTAAGCGTTAAGCACATAGAGTCAAGCATTTTTTTCAGTACCTTTATTGAGTACTCACAACAACTCTGGGAGAAAGATAACTATTTTATAGTTGAGCAAACAGAAGTTTAAGCAAGAGGTTAAGTAACAAGCCCTCAAAGGCATTAATAAAGGGCAGACCTGATATTAAATTCCTAAGCACTGTGAGATTTTGCATCCATAAAATGGGAATAAAAATATCTCCTCCTGGGGATGTCTGGAGAGAAAATGAGATAATATATATGAAAGAGTCTTGTAGACTCTAAAGCAGGGACCTCCCTGGTGGCGCAAGATGTTAAGTCTCAGCACTATGAAGCTATCCACGTGGCCCAGCAGACCTCTCCTGTCTCACCTGCTGCTCCCCTCAGCAATCTATTTTAATCTGCCTGTTCTATTCCCCACTTTGTCTCTGGTGAATCTTCTCACCCCTCTCCCCCCCATCTCTGGTCTATACCTCAGCTCTGTATCCATAAATAAATAAAATTTAGAACAAAAACAAAACTCTAAAGCATTATTTTCCAAAGGAGGAGACTCAGTTCTTACCTACAAGCACTTTATAATCAAACTGAGCTGGTCAATAAGAGCTGTACGGCACTTACTTAAACAAAGCCAAGCATCAAAACATACAGCACACGTCTTAGGTAAGTGATCCGACTTAGCATCGTCCCCAATGGGACAAGCAGACTGGGCATGCCTCAGACATGAGGGTGCCAGGGAAAGGACGTGGCATCACCTTGTAGAATATTTTTGCCCACAAATATCTATCTTAAATCAAATCAGAGAAATCCGGATTGTGGGACAGTTTATAAGGCACCTTCTCTGGACTGACTCAGAAATGCCAGTATCACTAAAAACAAACAAACAAACAAAATCCCACAACAAACCAAGGAAGGGAGACTGTTCTAGATTGAAGGAATCTGAAGAGACGTGATTAGATATACTAGGTGTATCTTGTCTCACGGATTTTGATTTGGAAGAATCAGAGAAATTTAAGTATTTTCTGTAACTTAGCTAAATAGTACTGCATCAGTGTGGAATTTTGTAGGTGTGATGATGAGAAAGATAACTATGGTTATAGGAGGTGGTTATAGGAGGAATATCCTAGTTCTTAAGTATTTGGGGTGAAGTGTCATGGTTTCTCTGACTTTCAAATGTTTTTTGCAAAAAGAAAGTGTTTTTATATGTACACATACATATGTATTATACAAAGAGAGAAAAAGAAAGCAAGTGGCAAAAAATTAACATATGGTAAATCTAGATAAAAGATCTTCCTGTCCTAGCCTTTCAACTTTTCTCTAGATTTGAACATTTCCCTGTAAAATTTTGAGAAGTTGAGCAAACAGATGTTTAATAGAAAGGGCAAGTCACCAGTCATAAAACACATTTATTAAAGGCTGGATTTGGGATTCAATGGGTTAAGGGCTACGGGGAGACAGCTATTTCAGGGAACCTAGAGCGTGGCCTTTTATAACATAAAAATATCGCTACTGAATTTCTTTCTTTGTTGGCTAGTGGGGGTGAAGGGGGAGTTCCATATGGTCTCAGGCCTGAGGCAGCTTCTCCACTTTTCTACAGGAATGACTCTAGGGTTGCTTTGCCTTTGGCTACAGCGTAGTCAAAATAATTCCCTGTGCCAGCCTCCAGGTTCCTAGGAGACCAGGCTCAACATCCTTGCAGAAGCTGGGAACCCTCTGTGGCTCCGCAGTTTCCATGGTGCAAACAAAGCCCTGGCTTTACCCAAAGGAGGGACAGGTGGCCAGAAGAGGACCTTTGGCAAACATGCCTGTGCGTCACCACCTAGGGTGCTTGTTTGAAATGTACCCACAGAGGCAGAGGTCTGGGACCCTCATTTTTATCAGCACAGCGTATTTCACCCAGGCAGCATATCAGAGATTGAGAACCAGCAGCCAGCCTAGGTTAAATCCAAACCGCCAAAGCTGGCATGCAGGGCCTGGCAAAGCTTGCCTTCCTGTCCCCACCAGCAAGTGCTTTCCCCTCAGGGCAGACTGAAGGGTTCTCTAAGCTGCCCTCCAGCCCTCTTTGCTCAGCCCCACTGTTCTTTGGGGTCTTTCCTCTCCTTAATCCAGGTGATGCTAACTCAGCTTCAAGATTGAATTCAAGTCCCACCTATTTTCCCTAATCACCCCAGTCCCTGTTTCTCACTTTCATTGATTTAATATTGAATTGGTAGCCCTGGTTGAATACTATATAACATCCTATCTACTGTGGTTTTCCACTCGCTCCATTTGAGTCAATAACAATCCTCCTGCCAACTTGTGAAGTAGCACCTTTTTCTTTTACCTCAGTACCTAGGACAAAGGTCAAGTTCCAGATAGGCACTTAGAACCGTTTGCTGATAACTAAATGGAGGGAGAGGAGGGAGAAGAGCAGAGTAAAAGAAAGGGTGAGGGGAAGAGGGCAGGGGGAGGGGATTGGCTGTGACTGTGGTAGCTTCTGTGTGGGAACAGGACATTCATGGGACCTGAGATCCCAGATTCTGAGGATGGTGTTGTTAGGGTGACTGACCACTCCTCCCCCATAATTATTTGCATTTGGGGCTGGGCTGCTCTGGGGTGCCTGCCCCCACATGGCAATTTGCATCCACAAATTTACATAGAGGTGAAGGAGCTTCCTGAGAGAAGAGACAGGGCCTTTCTACCTCAAACATACTCTTTGTTCAAAGCCACTCACAGTGAAGCCCGGACAGGAGGTGCGGGCATGGAACCAGACCATAAGGGAGCTAGGCTGTGCCCTGAGGGAGAGCTCAACTTAAGGGAGGGGAGCATCTGGACTTCTCCCTGAGCCATTAGTCAAAGTAGTCCTATGGCACGTTGGGGGCCTATCCCAGATCCCCATGCCACCTGCCTGGTCTTCCACACCAGCACTGGGTTGTGAGGGGAACTCTATGTCTATATTGTCATAAGTGTAAATGGACTTCCCTTGTAGGCCCAGGAAGTGAAGCCTGCTACTGTCTTGCTGTTCCCAGATCCCCTTCTGCTGTTCCCTCAGCCTGGAATGTCCTCTTCCCTAACCCTGCTGGCAAACTCCTGGGGTATGCGGGGCTACCTGGACTCCCAAGGAGGAGGTAGACTGTGACCAACCATGTCTCCCGAGTGGAACTGGAACTGTGATTACCTCATAGTGTAGTGAAGAGAAAACAACACCATGCCCAGGCCAAACAAAGGACTTGAAATGGTGTCTTTGCTTCTCTCTCCACGTTTCTCTGACGAGGCTGGCAACCCTGAACACTCCTGTCCAAGAACCTCGACTAGTAGAGCTCCAGCTGGTGTTGAGTCTGCATTCTGGGCAGAGGGATAGCTTGGAGCCCTCTGGGATGCTTCTCAGCCCCAGTGGCCTATCCCAGGCCAGACAAAGGATGCCCTCAACCATAACAACAATGGGACAAAAAACAAGGCAGCAGGGGAAGAAGCACCGCAAAGATGGCAGTCTTAAGCAGAGCAAGGGAAGGTCAACGACCTTGGGAAATATAAGCACAGTTTGGAGGGAGAGAGCCAGGAGCCACAAAGAGGGCTCCTAATGGAGGAAGAGTGAGAAGAGAAAAATCAATGATGCAGAGATGTGTCTTCTCACATCCTTCAGACGGCTGCAGGTGGGGAGAGGGGACACAGGAGGGGCTGGGAATAGATCAGCTGCCTCTTCCTTATCAGGGGAGGGGTGGTGGAGTCCCAGGGCCCTGAGGCCTCTCAGGAGATAGTAGATAATTAGGAATGGTTCTCTGGTTGGATATAGCTCTGTCTCAGGGTGAGGAAGGGAATAGATGACCCCTTTGAGGGCCCCTTATCTGTACCAGAGCAGGTTACCATAAGACAAAGAGAATTCAGGATGCTGTCACATCATTATTTGTTATCTTTATTTTTTGCAGTCTTCCTTTAGCTTTTGAGAAATCTCCTGATGAAAGTCCCAAGTGCTTCAGACCAGAATGAATGTGGGCATTTCAACACCCCCTGTCCCTGCCATGCTGTCTTTTATTTAAAATAATAATAAAAACTCCAACCTTCTGAAATCTTTAAGATAGAGGTTTTCTAGTCAACAAGAACACAATCTTTAAATTTCATTAGAAATGCCTGCATTTCTCTTTGGAAAAGGAAGAGTGGGGTATGTTGGAATATTAATGTGGAACATTTAGATGAGTCTCTTAATTTGAAAGAATGTGAGAATTAATGCTTGAGTTTAATTGGAGCTTGAATCATCACAGATAGATTTTTACCCTCTTCTTCTTAATCAATTTCACCCTAATTAATTCTTCTGTGGCTACGTCTTCTTCCATTAGATAGTCTGCTGATTATTTCTACAATCAAGAGACTGTATATTCATGCATTTTTAATAAGGAGTGACTGCATCCTTTTTCATAAGTGATATTGCTGGTTGGCAGTTGCAGCCGCTAAAATAATTATAGAGCAGATTACTTACTTTTAAAGCATTGTTTGCTGTCATATTCTTCCTAGGTGACAATTTGGAAGAACTCTGTAGGCTGCTGTAATTGGGCAGAGGAGCTGCGTACTTAATGTGGCAATTTTCAATGTCAAGTGCTGTTTATTCATAGGTTAATGCCTTTTAAAAAAATAAACACAGGGGTAATTTGGTCTTGCTGGCTGATGAAGCCATGTGCTACAGGCTCAAAAGGCCATTCTAATTCTTTGCTTAGTTTTAAACCTTAACTTTTAGAAGAACCTACTTCTGAAGGCTACCCAGAACCTTTTGCCTTCAACTCACTGGCTGCTCATGTCTGATTATTATTTATGAGATGGGGTGCTATGACAGCAGACCCTAATACTCCTGCAGTCTTGAAGGCTTGAAACAAGAATGCAGTAATCTGAAGGCCTCAGTTATTTTTTGTTTAGCAAGAGGAAGAAGGAAATCCACCTTAGGGAAAAGACTGTTTGTTGTTTTGGAATAAACACTGGACTTTTTGGTGATGCAGAGGAAGCTCAGAGCCGATTCTGGAATGGAAGTGTTGAGACTGGAAGAAATAAATGGCTATGCATACTAATATAGAAGGCTGTCATCCTGGCGGGTAGACAGAGCTGCAGCTCACCGCAGAAATTCTTCCAACATTCACGTGGTGAAGAAGAGGCTTTTTTTTCTCTCTTGGTGAAAACAGGGAGTTGGGGTCAGGACTCCAGGTAGGAGAGCCTGGCCAAGGGCTGTCCTGTTTATAGGAGTTAACTTTGCTCTGCAGGCAGTTGGGAGCCCTGAAGGCTGTGGAGAGGGAAGGCAAACAGCACACCCAGGTCATGGGTCAGTGGACTCCAGGAGCATCTGCAGGCAACCTGCAACTTATTTTCCTTCCGTGATTCTCTCTTCTGCTGCTCTGTGAACTGTATAGTCTTAGGAAAACACAAGAAGAGCCTATATCCATACGTTGAACAAAAGGGTGCAGGGGAGTATGATCTTCCCTTAGATCTCCCTCATTTATTTTTAAAAATTTTTTCATTTATGCATACAAGAACTGGGGTGTAGGCCAGAGCTGGGGGGGCGGGGTGTGGTGAAAGGAGTCACCAGAGACAGAGTCGGGAGCTGAACAGGCAGATCTACTGGAGTACACTGCTGAGGGGAGCAGCGGGCAGACAGGAGAGGTCTGCTGCACTATGTGGGTCAGCTCTCTGGCTGGGGAGCCAATTCATGCCACCAGCCACTGCCAGGTGATAGCTTGACAGCACTGAGACTTTAACCCCTGCGCCACCAGGGAGGCCCAGATCCCCCTCATCCAAAGCTTCTTCAAGGAAGCCTGGTGGTCCTGAAACCTGTACAAGGGGCCACAGGAGGGTGGTGGGGAAGGAGGCTGGTGGATCATTTGAAGATAGAGGCTCAGGTTGAAACCTGGCCCAGGTGGACAGTGTGGAGTAGTGTGAGATAAACCTCCTTCCACATATACTGGAGAGAGACCTTCAGAAGGAGAAACTACAGCATACAAATTACATGGGCATGGGTGATTGGCTACTGGCCATCTGGGTTGCCCTTAATATACACTGCAGTTGGCCAGAGTCTCAGAGGTTGTCCTGCCCGCCCTGCTCTGCACACCAGCTGTTCAAGGAAAGAGCCAAACTGTAGCAGCCTCCAGTCCATTTCCTAGGAACACCACTGCCAGCTGCTCTGCACAGCCCAGTGCCAGTAGCTAGAGGTGTCATTGACGTTTGGGTCATTACTCCCACACCTACAGCAGATGAGGAGACTGAACAATTCTGGGGAAGTTTCTATCTATAATAAAACAATTAGATGAGGTGCCTTTAAGGAGACTGGAAGGGTAAGCTCTGAACAGGGGTTTGGCGATATGGTAAATAAATACCAAGCTAGTGGATGAAGCTGGTCCTCCAACCCGTGTTTCTCTGACAGGAAACATAAACTTAGAGAGGTAATATGACTTGTCTGAGTTTGCTCTATTGATCAAGGACCGGTTCAGGGCTTGGGACTCAGGTCCCCCAAATCCCAAATCAATGCACTTGCTGATTTGCTGATGAATTTCTTTTTTTTTAATATTTATTTATGCGTACAAGAACTGGGGTGCAGGTCAGAAGTGTGGGGGCTGAGAGGATTCACAAGAGACAGAGTGGGGAGCAGAACAGGCAGATTTACTGAAATACACTACTGAAGAGCGCAGTGGGTGAAGCAGGAGAGGTCTGCTGCGCCATGTGGGAATCTCCCTGGCTGAGGATTGAACTCATGCTGCAGTGGCTGCAGACAGCTTCAGAGGCTGAGACTTAACCCCTTGCACCACCAGGTAGGCCCTAGTGAATTACTTTTTAAGTAGAGAAAAGGCGAGGGGAAGGATCTGGTGAGCTCAGAGTCCGTCAATCATGCTTCTCTAGTGAAGCCTCCACATCCTGCCCTCTGCAGCTCTTCCACCTGGCAGTTCCGGGGTTATATCCTTCTAAAGTAAATTGATAATCTAGTAAGTAAAATATTTTCTTGAGTTCTGTGAGTCTCTCTAGCAAATTAACCCAACTCTAGGGAGGGGGTTGCTGGAACTTCTGACCTATAACTGGTCAGTCAGAAGTGCAATGACAATCTGGACTTTCTATCGGCATCTGAAGGAAGGGATGCAATCTGATGGGGTTGAGCCTCCTTAATCGGTGGGATCAGACTATATCTCCTGGTAGATAATGTCAGAATTGAGTTAAACTGTGGGCCATCCAGCAGGTGTTGCAGAATTGCTTAATGTTTGGAAAACCCAACATCTGGTACCAGAAGTGAAGGAATATGGTTGTGGAGGATGGAGAGGAGAAGACACACAAATGCTGCTGGTGAGAAGTTGTCTACATGAACCTTTGATTGTCAGTTTAGACTAAATTATGCTGTGTGGCCAACAATTCCAATCACAAAGGGTTATTTCTTCCTCCTGTTGCATGTCCATCTCTCAACTCTGTTCCATGTCGTCTTCATTCTTAGACTTCAATCTTGGACTGAAGAGGCAGGACCTCTCTGGGGCATGTCTACCTTAGGACAGAGGAAAAAAGCAACAAGGCATCATTCAATGACTCTCAAAGTTGCTTGAGTGTGATGTACATCACTTACATTGGAAAATGAAGTCACATGACCAACTGTGACATTCATGGGGTGGGAGGTATACTCTGCCCCTAGGGCAGAGAATCAGGCAAGGGCTGTGTAGGGTTGGTAGCAAATGTTTTTGAACAATTTTTGAACAAATAATACAACCTATTCACAGAGCAGTTTCAGATCATGAATATATTATAACTGTAAATATGCTGATATTTATGTGATAATAAACTGTGTACTGCAGATTTTGCTGAGTATTAGGTCTAATATGACTTGTCTAGCTACCTAAATGTTGCCTATCCTTCAAGGCCCACATCAAGTCCCTCCTCTCCCATGCAGCCTTCTTTCCTGATCATAGCATTTATTTCCTCTGCAATCCATTCTGCCATTATTGCCAGGCTTTTACTGGCTGCTATTCTATGTATGTGTGTCTTATTTCCCTTAGCAGACTGGAAGTCCTGAGAACAGGAACTACATTATGTATTCCACTGGAGATCTCAATCTGTTCATGGAAAGCACTCAGTTCTAATGGAGTGAAGGTAATTACTTTGGTAAGGAATTTTATTTTTAGGGAGCAGTTCTCCAAGCTAATGTGACATTATTCCCACTTTGACAGATGAGTTTCCAAGACGTTTAGAAGATTGGTATACATTTACAATTAGGACTGGCTTCCCAAACCTCTAGTCCACCCCACAGATTTTTATCATCCAAGCTGCCTCTCACCCCCTCCAAGGGGTGAATGTCTAAAACACATTTATCCTTATGGATTATCTGTACGACCCATTTCAGGTTTGTCTGTGATCTGTATCCCAGAGGTAAGATAAATGGCAGCCATTGGAAGGTCAGCTGCTGGAGATACTGGGGTAAAGGCGCTAAGGAAGTAAATCACTTAGTAAGTGAAGTTAGAAAGGCCAAGATATAAAACTCCAAGCCAACCAGGATTTAATTTATTTGTTACTGAGGTCAATGCCATTTTTACTGCATGCTAATAAAAGCCTGAGCTCTGTTGCCAAGTTTCAAGAGAAATTCTGTTTGTCATTTCCCCCTCCTTTGGTAAGAAGAGAGACTGTCAAATTAGGGAAGACAGGAAGAACAGGAACCAAAGAAAAAATGTAGCACTCCTCTGGTCCACAACCTGTTTCCAGGATAAGAGAGCCGTGTCCTCTTCCTCATCAGTATCACAACTGCTCCAGGAGCAGAGATCTCATCGAGAGACCAACTTCCTTCCTTGGATAGTCAATCACTATGGGCCGGAAGTTGGACAACTCGGGACTTTGGTAGAAGTGAAGCTCAATAGAGGAGGCGTTCCTTACATCTAGAGCATTGATTTTCCTTGTCATTGTCACAGATCCCAAACTTCTCTTCCCCATTCTCTTTAACTAGCAAATCTACTGCCAAGTCCACACATGCCCAATTCACTTTAGACTATAAGTCACTCAAAGAGCTTTTGCTCCTGGAATTCTCTCTTCAGTTCTCACAGTCATGTCATATTCTGCCCTTGCTTCAACACTCATGTAAAGAGTATCTGTTTCAGGAAGGAGGCCAGGCTTGGATTCATCTGGATGCCCATTATCATTGAGCACCACCCCAGTTTAAGACAGTTACACAGAGTTATATACATGCGATCTGCTTGACATCAGTATGGCACAGGAGAAAACACAAATTAGAGGGCCAGAGGACTTGAGATCAAGTCCTTACTTTGACAGTCACTTGTGATTTTTTGCAAGTTACTTCTCTGGATTCAGTTTTCCTTATCTTTAAAAGTGATAAAAATACCTACCTTACTGGCCTAATCCAATGTATGTAAAATGAAGAGGAATGACGTGTTCATTCATTTAACAAATTCTTATCATGAATGTAGTTATTTTGAGATTTAGGGATAGAACTGTGATTGAAAGAAGCTGTCTATTTTCTTTTCGCTTACGCTTTAGTAGGGAACGCAGGCCGTCAATTTATCATGTGTCCTGGTTTTCTGTTGCTATGTAACAAATCACCTCAAAATTCAGTAGCTTACACCAACAACAGCCCTTTATTATTATCTATCTCAGCTAGGTGGCTTCTCATGCAATATCAACCACACAGTAGCTGGAGCGAGAGCTAGAATCATCACAAGTGTGGTCATTGATGCTAATTGTTGACCGAGACCCTAGCCGAAGCTGTCAACTGAAACACTTACATGTGATCTGGGCTTCCCTGAATCATGGCGAATGGTTTCCAATTGCAAGCATCCCAAGAGAGCAATGCAGAAGTGGTGACATTTTAATGGCTTAGACTTGGAAATCATGTAGCTTCATTTCTGACATACTCTACAGGTGAAGACAGTCATAAAGACCCACCTAGGTTGAGGGAAGGAGACATAGCTCTTATCAGTTGGTGAAAGGAATGTCAGTATCATGCCATAAGGAGAGCATGTAGGATTGGACATATTATGGTGACTATCTTTGGAAAATACAATTGCCACACTGAACAATTACATGTAAAGTACTGGGCAAATAAGAAATGATCAACAAGTATTGACTACATGCTTTTAGAAGTTCTGAAGGAAAATCATGGCTTCTGATGATTCCTAGAAAGGCCAAAACATGCAAATGTGGTGGATTGACCCTTTTAATCTATAATTCCTAGGACTTTTTTTTTTTAAGTCGTTTTAACTATAAATTTCCCAGGAAGAGAGCTCGCACCTTCTCACTTTGTCTGGATTGGTTTGCCTTCTGACCGATTACCAGAAAATATCAGCTCCTTCTGGTTAAATATGTAGGTAGGACATAAAGGAGATGTCAAAAAGGAATAAGGTTGGCCTGTTAGAATGTATCTAGAAAATCGACACATAATGGATGAAATATCAACTAAAGTTTAAATGAGGGTCCATACTTTGTTGTATGTTTTGTGGGTTTTGACAAATGTGTAGTATCTACTATTAAGTTACCATACAGAATCATTTTACCATCCTAAAAATCCTATGTGTTCCATCTATTCCTCCTTCCCCCCCACCACACCCCCTGGCAACCACTGACATTTTTAATGACTCCGCAGGTTTTTTTTTTTCCCCAGAAATGTCATATAGTTGGAATCACACAGTATGTGGCATTTTCAGATTGGTTTCTTTCACATAGCAATATGCGATAAAGTTTCCTCCATGTCTTTTCATGGCTTAATAGTTCATTTATTTTTAGTGCTGAATAATATTCCATTGTCTGGATGTTTATTTATCCATTTACGTGCTAACGGACATTTTGGTTACTTTCAAGTTTTGACAATTAAGAATAAAGTTGCTGTACACACATGCATATACAGGTTTTTGTGTGGATGTAGATTTAAAGTCACTGAGTTATCACCAAAGCGTGTGATTGCTGGACTGAATGATGAGTATGTTTAGTTTTGTAAGAAATTGCCAAACTGTCTCCCAAAGTGGCTGTACCATTTTGCATTACCACCAGCAATAAATGAGAGTTCTTGTTGCTCCAGGAACAGCATTTTGCGTTATCAGGGTTTGGGTTCTGGCCGTTCTAAAGGGCGTGCTCTGCTATCACGTTCTAATTTACAATTCACTCGTCACACATGCTGTTGACTAGTCTTTCATATGCTTATTCGCCATCTGTATTTTCTGCGGTGAGGTGTCTATCTGTTCAGATCTTTTGCCCATTTATGAGTTTTCATTTTCTTATTGTTGAGTTTTAAGAGTTCTTTGTACATTTTTATTAGCGTTCCTACTCAAATATATATCTTTTGTAGATATTTTCTCCCAGTCTGTACTCTGTCTTTTGAGTCTCTTGAGAGATGTTTTTTTTTTATCTCCCCAACCAGCATGTAGGCTCTGTGACACTGTGCTTTATTTGAAACTGCCGTACACATCGGAAGTATTCATTAAATGTTAGAAAGTGAGAATTAGCACGCTGGTCTGTAGTCAGTGTTTTATTACTTTGGTTGACGTTAGTCTTTCAAGAGAGAATCCAACCACAGCTTGTTGACCACATCCAGTTTTGGAGTCTGGTGCGGGATAGCCCCAGACCTGGATCAGTCCCCAAGGTGTGCTGTATCCTTGGCAACCAGTTGGCCTCTCCCTTTGGCACCATCCTCTCTTTTGCTGCACATCATTTTTCAAGCACCAGCAGGTTGTATTTCCTGTGTCAGTGGATTTTCTAAACTGAGATCCTCAGCTGACTAGTTTACCTTCTACAAAGTAGCGTGCAGTCATGTCCAGATTTGCCAGTCCAGTGTCAAAGTTTACCCAAGGCCCTGCCCCCATAAGACCTCTAGCTGTCAGCGCTGTGCTGGAGGCCATTTACATGTAGTTCATTTGGTAACTATCTCTTAGTTCTTCCCAGCTTCTGTCCTTGGCCTCTG
This sequence comes from Scalopus aquaticus, assembly GCA_004024925.1. NCBI lineage: Eukaryota > Metazoa > Chordata > Mammalia > Eulipotyphla > Talpidae > Scalopus > Scalopus aquaticus. The sequence goes on from PVIJ01001666.1 coordinate 100,141, forward strand.
GGAACCTCTGGACTCTTCTCAGTCTTGAGAGTTGATCTGAGCCTGGAATTTGTGTTTTAGTCTCACCATGCCATGAGGAGGTGTCAAGTTATTATGAGTTAACCCCCTGGAGTGCCTGCTGTCTTTGGAGCTGGGAAGAACATGTCTAGATGGGAAGAGATGGTGTAATGGTGACATTCTTGAAAATAACTAATTTTTTTGAACACATGTGTTAGGTAGGCTTCACGCTAAAAACATTGCACACATTATCTCATTTAATCTTTAAAAATTCAGTCATATCATTATTATTTTCCCCATCTTATAGGTACCCACGCAGAGTCACAGAGAGGGTAAGTATATTTATCAAGGTCAGACAGTAAATAAGTGGCAAAGCCTCTCAGGCTTTCATGTCATGCTTCTGACCACCACTCTATAACCCTCCCTTTCCCTGTCCCCTGCAAAAACTAATGCAACTTTTCCTCAAACTTCACAAAGAACAATTGGCCTTTAGAACCTGTGATTCAGGATGCCCTGTCTGAACCATGAGTTCTTTCCCGGAGGCAACCATCTTGTGACATCCCCTCCAGGGGCTGGTGCTCCCCATGCAACCTCATTCCTCTCCAGACAAAACCTGCAGCTTAAAGGCAAAGGTGCCCAGACTCACCCTTTGGACTCTGTTAGCAGAGTCTCCTCATAAGCTATTCAAGGAGACCTTGTGAGTTCTAAAACAGAGTCATAGGTATGCTTTATTACCTCACAAATAGTTCTGCAAGGACACTACAGGTCCCTGTTCATTGAGATGCTCATTTCCTGTATTTTCAGGTTCAGATTTACTTTCTTTGGTTGCGGGTACTTTCTTATTCTGGGCAGGCTGACCTTTGTGAGGGGAAGGTTGTTATGTCAGGCTGGCAGAATACTCTCCTGCCTTCCTGGGCCCACATGATGATATATCAGCGGTTCTTCCTGTCTCCTCTCTCATTCTCAGTGAGCGGGGTTTATCTGAGGGGCAAGGGGGCTTAGGGAGGAGGGCAAAGGGACCAGGAGGGCTACAGAATCTTCGAGTCACAGTCCTGAGGGGCCTCTGCTGGAGTGTCATCTGAAATAACCGCCATGGTTCACCTTGTCTGGTCCTCACGTGTCTGCTAACCCCATCTACAGAGGAGCAGGTGAAGCAAGAGATGGCTGCCCCGCAGTATGGCGCGGCTGATGAGTGGCTCTTTCAGGCAGCTGCTGGTAGGGAGCAGGGTCTATTCAATTCAGTTCAAAAGGGGAGGTTTCCCTTGGGGGTAAGGTTAGGAGGAGCAATCAAGACTAATGGGGCGCTCAAAGTTGAGCCAAGGCACGATGCTCTGACGACCCCCAAGCCTAGAGGATCAAGGTAGTGGAAAACGTGAGACCAGAGACGGGTGAGGACTGGCTTCATGACAGTGCACCTTGAGTCACAGAGGGACACAGCTCCTGCCAGGAGCAGATGCCAAGGTAAAGAGGGCACAGGGAAGAAACACCCTGACCTCTCTTTTATCCTACTTTGCCGCCCCTCCTGTGTCTGAAATGGGCCAAGCTATCTAGAACCCAGATGACGTGGTCTACAGAGGTCAGACTGGGCATGGAGCAGGATAAAGGAGGATGTGAAGGGCACATGGAACCGAACCAGCACAGCAGTGGGCTGGAGGCTGAGACACGAGCTCTTCACAGCCCAAATCCTTTGATGTGGTTCTTTCAAGCAGAGATACCTGTGTGCCATATGACACCATTGACTGCACAAAGCCCTCTGAGATCATAAAGCACTGTTACTCATTTGAAAGCTCCTTTTCTCACTCTTTCTCCTCCTCGTTCCTGTAAGAACCTCTCCCAGAAAAGGAAATTGCCTAGATCCAGGCTTCTGTCCTCCTCGATCCGACCATAGCCAAGACTGCGATAGCAACCCATATTTTCTTTTGGATATGTGCTTATTTGTGCCCAGTGATGCCCAGTGATGGGTCCTGGAGAAATCCTTTATTTTCTGACCAGCCATCTTCCCTCCACCTACACTAGTTCAGTATTTAAGCCCAAGCCTTGTGTTCCATAGATTTTGCTGCCCTTCCCATGGGTCACTTGCCCTCAGTAGCAATATTTCTGCCTGGTTCTTCTGGGGCAGGGATTTAGTGACCCAGGAGGCAGAACAGAAAGAAAGCCTGTACAGTGCTGCTTCTGTCAGGTGGCAGATCCCCAGATCCAATGTTCACTGAGGTTAAGCTATGAAGAGCAGTTGATTGGAAAGCTTTAGAAGACTAAAGGGTGGTCCCTCTGATGTGTCAAGAAACCACTTCCAGGCTGAGAGGGACAGGGGAGAGTCCATTTTCCAATGTGTCTCTTTGGCACCAATAAGGCATTGCCTAGAAATCAGAAACTTCTAGAAGGTTCCCCACCCACCTTGTTGGATTGTGTCTTTATTCTCCACCCACACACATTCATGCAGCTACATCAGTTGTCTTTCCTTTCTGCAGCTTCTAGTCTGCCTAAATGTGGCGACTGGGCTCAATCAAGCTGGTCAGAAATTTGCCTCAAAGCATCATTCCATGCAGTGGGCCCTAGGTCTCTCTCTTTCTCACCTAGCCCCTCCAACCACCCACCTGGACACTTAGCTCCACTTGGTCTGTCTGCCTTGCATGATGGTGACGATAACCAACATTTGTTCTTCCTTAGCTGCTGCTCCAACTATTTTACAAATATCAGATGATATAGACTTTATGACACTATGTTTATTCCCATTTCACAAAGGAAGAAACCAAGACAGAGAACACATGATTTGGCTGAGGTCATACAACTAGGAAGGCCGTCACAGACATGAATCCAAATCTAGGTCTAGAGCCACATTGTAGCCATGACCCTGTATTACCTATTGAGGGCAGGAGATGGGTGTTCCTTCTTCTTTTACAAAGACTTTGTTGAATTGTAATTGATACACCACTAACTAACCTATTTAAATAACACAGTTTTATGAGTTCTGGCATGTTTATAGTCCTGGAACCATTGCTATAATCAAGACAATGAAAATGTCCATCACTCCCAAAGCTTTCTCGTAACCTCTGTAATCCAACCCTCACTCCCCAACCCCCATTCTGTTTTGAGGCAACCAATTTTCTGCATTGTGTTACTATAGGTTAATTTTTATTTTCTAGCATTTTATGTATAGAAGCAAACAACATAACTTCTTTTGTTTTGTGCCTGACTTATTTCACTTTTTTTTGAGGTTTATCCATGTTGTTTATATCAATGTTAGTTCATTCCTTTTTATTGTTTAGTAGTATTCCATTGTATAAATATACTGAATTTGTTTCTCCATTGGCTTCTTGATGGACATTTGAATTGTTTCTAATGTTTGGCTATTATAGATAAAGCTATTATGAACATTCAAGTACAAGTCTTTTTGTGGACATATGCTTTCATTTCCCTAGGTTAAATACCTAACCATGGAACAGTTGGTTCATGTAGTAGGTATTTTTTGTTATGAGAAACAACCAAACTGTTTTTCAAAGTGGTTGAGCCATTTTACATCTCTACCAGCAGTATCTTAGGAGTTCCAGTTGCTCCACTTCTTTGCCAACATTTGGTATAGTCTTTCAACATTAGTCATTCTAGTAAGTACATAATGATTTTTATTGTGGTTTTAATTTGCATTTCCTTAAGATTAATTATGTTAGGAATCTTCTAATATTCTTACTTGCCTTCTATCTATCTACCTTGGGTTTTTTATCTTACTGAATGGTAGGAATACTTTATATATGCTACTACATGTTCTTTGCCAGATGCAATTTTTGCACCTTTTAATAAATGTCTCACTTTTTCATAGTTGTAACAATGTCTTTTAAAGAACAAAATTTTAAGTTTTGAAAAAAATAAATAAAAGTTTCTTTTTGTTGTGTTTAGTTCAAAAACATTTTTAAGTTTTGATAAAGCACAATTTGTTGGGGTTTTTCCTTTGTGGGATTTCCCTCCCCTCACAATTGTCTGAAGAGAACTTTCTGTTATTATTATTATTATTATTATTATTATTGTGATAAAATAAATATAACATAAAAGTTACAATTTTAACTGTTCTGAAGTGCGAAGTTCTCTGAGTACTTTTACACTATTGTAACTTTTATTATTACACTCCTTTTAAAGAATTTTTGGCCAACCCAAGGTCAGTTAAATTTTCTCATATTTTCTGGTAAAAGTTTAATAGCTTGGGCTCTCACAGGTCAATTGCAACTTAATTGATTTTGTATGGAATGAAGTAATGATAAAGGTTTGTTTTCATGGTTAAATACTTGTTCCTTCACCATTTGTTGATAAAAAATGATCCTTTCCCATTGAATTGCACTTATACCTTCATCAAAAAATTTTTGTTTTACTTGTTTTTTTCTGCTTTGCTTTCCATTGACAAGTTGTCTTCTGATTTTCATATACTGTCTTCCTGGATAGTTCCTCCACCTGTCACTCTGCACTGATCTGGTGCCTGACCTGCCCTTCTTGCTGGTTGATAGATTTGTAATGTTATTTTTGAGGTCTGGCCTAATCCCTTGCTTTGCCCCTGATCTGCATTCAGCCTTGCTCCAGCCTTCCTTGTCCGGGCTCCGTGCCCAGCACCTGGGCCCTGCTGCTGCTCACAGTCCTCATTGGAGTCCTGGAGCGCAGGCGCTGCAGCTGGATCCTGCTGGGGCCGGGGAGCTCTAACTTGCTGTCTCAGGAAGCCCCGACACGGGGACCAGGGGCGCTGCTTAAGACATGGCTACCAGAGCCTTTTCAAGACCTCACTGGCCATTGACACCAGTCCAGTCGTGAACCCTGGTTAGATGCAGAAAAAAAATTAATGGATACAACTGAATAAGAGAAATACATATCAGTGTTCTCCTACAAGGGAAGAAAACTTTCTTAAGTATATTTATTCTTGGACAGTACTGTAGAATCCATGTATCCTTTAAAGATTTAGAGGCAGAAAGACCTCCATGGGTGATCTCTCTCTTCTTAGTCATCATGAACAAAACCTTGGAGAAGCCTTGGAATGATTCCTTCACATTGTTTAGACCAGTGTAAAACTCAAGTTTATTGGGAAACACTCCCCTGTAAGAGGGGGGTGTCTTCTGAAAGGATTTCATTGGAATTCAGCCAAAGAGGCGGGTACTGTATAGAACATCTAAATCAAGGCTGAGGTTTTCTCACCAAAATGTTTTATGGACAAGCATTTTCCATAAGGAATGAAGAATCTCTGTAGTCAACACATTCAGGAGAGCGTTTGAGACAGGTCGTATCCTAGCAAAACACCCTCCGTTCCCGAGACTGGATGGGCTCTGAGTTGTTTTTCCAGTCACACATCACAGTTAGGCTCTTGCTTTTGTGAGTGAACAACTCTATTCCGGGAGGTGGTCAGGCCTAGGGACACAGAGAGCTTGATTTTAGTGTCATTGTACTTGGTTCATTCAGGGATGACCCTGTTAACACCAAGCCCTAACCAATGGCCACAATACTCCTGGCAGGATGTCACACACCCACTCTCCTGGGAATGCACACAGGCTGCTTCGCCTGTGGGCCACGTCAAATTGACAGAGAACATCTGAATGTGATGTTTGGGCAAAATATAAGCAAGGAAGAAGGACTGGGTTAGCATCAGCATCTACTTTCAGATTACTTTCAATGCCAATGTTTCCTCTTTAGAGATGAAGTGTCCATAGTCTTGTCCTAGAAAGAAGAAGACCAAGTTCATCTCTTTCCCATATCTTTTCTGGGAACAGAAGTAATTCAAAGAGGCTCATCCTAAAGTTTGACTTTGACTGTCCAGGACTTCAGGGATTTTTACCGCTTCTCAAGACACTTCCCCAACAATAAAATACTGTGCCAGGTTAAGAGAAATAATTTGCTCTGCTTTAGGAAGTGATGAGGGTGAGAGATTCATAGAATGGTAAATATGATTTGTTAAAAAAGAAGCATTAAGGCAAATTTTCCCATATGCCCAAGTGTCTGGCCAGACTAACTGGTAAGCAGATTAAGTTGAGGTTTTTGGGATTTGAAATCCAAATGGTGTTATGGGAAGAGTACATCTTTGAAGTCGAATATCTGGCATTGCAATCCTAACCCTGCATCTCTTCTATGGGTGAGTTTGGGAAGTCACTTCACTTTGCTGTTCCATAAAGTGAGGTAATACCCATCTCATAGGCTTGTCATGAGGATTATTTGATTTTTAAATAATAGCTACTTTCAACTGGTTATTTATTATGTGCTGGGTACTGTGTTGAACGCTTTACATGTCTTAAATCACTTCATCTGAACTCATTGTTTAAATGAGTTCCTGGAACAGTGTAAATTACATAGTAAAATGGTAGCTGTTGCTATTGCATTATTTCAGAGATATAAGGAAGAGCCTCTTGCTTCTCTTATTTCCCTCCTCCCCAAACAGCTAATGCCTGAGCTGAGAGATATGACTGAAACATAGTCATCTCTGAAGAAGAGGCTGGTTGAATGGAGAGGAAAGGGGCCATCAAGGAGAGCCCAGGAGAATTTCTGTTTCTGTGTTATTGAAGTTTGAGGAGTACTGGAAAGAGAGAGATGGAAGTCCCTGAGTTTAGGGGAACCTCTGTGGGTTCCTGGGGCAGTGAGCAAAACCTATGTCAAAGAGGTCTCTGGCCATTTCAGTCTAGACTTCCTTCCTTCCACTTTTGCGGGGGGTGGGGGGGCTGCGGAGTACAGGATCCTGAAAACGGACAGAACTATCCAGTTAAGATTCCCCAAGGCTAGCCAGTGGGTTCGCAGCTGTTCTCACGTTCTTGCCACAGGCCACAGATTGAAGCTGAACTTCTTATAAAAATATCCTGGTTGTCTGTTTTTTATAACTCCTAAAGTGCTTCTTCCAGGAAGCAAATATTTTCAAGGGCAATTATAGAAAGCTTGTAGAATTCGCCAATGCAAGACAATGTTGATGCAAAGCGAAACACTCTGAGAAAGGGTTCTGAGGAATTTATGTAATGCCTCACCAAGGATCTTATATTAAAAAAAATAATAACTTCTCCCTGTTAGCCTTGCTTTCCAGGGAAACCAGGCTCCACAGAGATGACAGTCTTTGTCTTTCATTGCTTTAGAAAGACATTCTTATGTGTTTATGCTTTTTATTTTGGTTTGTTTACTTCTCTTTGACTTTAAAATTACTTTTTGCATATACCTTAATAGTTTTGGGTTTTGTCTTGAGAAACAAGCAGAAGAAGTGATTCTGTACATATCTATTAAACGGCCAAAATCCAGAACACAGACAATATCAAATACTGAGGAGGATGTGAAGCAATGGGAATTCTCATTACTCTGCTGGTGGGATGCAAAATGGTAGAGCCACTTTGGAAAATAGTTAGGTAGCTTCTTACAAAACTAGACATATTGTTACCATACCATCCAGTGATCAAGTTCCTTGGTATTTAAGTGAGTTGAAAACTCACATCCACACAAAAGCTTGCATATATGTTTATAGCAGCTTTATTTATAATTTTCCAAAGGTGGAAGTAACCAAGATGTCCTTCAGAATAAACAAATTTTGGCACATCTAGGTATTGGAACATTGTCACTAAAAAGAAACGAGTTATCAAACTATGAAAAAACATGAAGGAAATGTCGATGCATATTACTAAGTGAAAGAAACCAGTTTGAAAAGTCTGCATACTGTGTGATGGCAACTCCATGGCATTCTAGAAGAGGCAAAATGAGGTAGATAGTAGAAAGGTCAGTGGTTGACAAGTGGGGGAAGAGAGAGATAAATAGGTGAAGCACAAGAGGATTTTTAGGCAGTTAAACTACTCTGTATGAGACTCTAATGATGAATACATGAATGAACACACATTCACCCAACCCCATAGAATGTACAACAGCATGAGTGAACCCTAATGTAAAGTATGGACTTTGGGTGATAATAATGTGTTAATTTAAATTCATTGATTCTAACAAATGTCTCTCTGTGGCGGGTGTAGTTGCTGATGACAGGGAAGGCTGTGCATATGGGGGTGCAGGGAGTATATGGACTGTCTCTGTATCTTCTAACTTTGCTGTAAACTTAAACCTTTTCTAAGAAATAAAGGCTGTTTAAAAAAGTGATGCTGGTCCTCATGGCTGTAAAACAACAACAACAACAACAACAACAACACACACACACATATCATAGACCCTTGCAGTACTAAAACCAACTGCCCAAAGTTCTGAAGGTTGACTGAAGACATTCACATTGCGGATGGAGTGACAATAAAGGAAGATAAAGCACCAGACTTCCAAGTTCATATTTGGTTGCTCATTCATTTGTTCATTTGTCAAATCCTAATTCAGCACCTATGTCTTGCCATGCACTCAGCTGGGTGCTGGGGATACAAGACAAGGCCTCCTGCCTCTTGGAGTTATTTTCTAGTGGGGGAGACAGCACAGGCAGAGGACCTAAGCTGGGATTGTACCTGGAGTGTTGGAGCGCCAGTGAGGATGCTGGTGTAGCTGGGGCAGAGGGGTCAAACAGGGAGAGAGGCAGGAGAGGTCAGAGAGTGATGGGGGCTCCAAGTCACAGCCAGGACTCTGGCTTCACTCTAAGTAAAGTGGGGGAGCCACTGGAAGGATGTGTGCAGAAAAGCACAGCCCACATCCCTCCAGACTGCCCGCCCCTGGCTGCGAGGAGAACAGACTTAAGGGGCAGGTGTGGTCCCTCCAGTGAGGAGGCTGCTGCAACGATCTGATGGCTGCACCAGGGTGGTGTCAGTCAGGTGGTGAGAATCACTGCTCTGGTTCTGGCGTGTTTGGAAGGTGGTGCTGGCAAGATCTTCGGATTAGTGGAAAGTGACTTCCTACCGGGTCTTAACCTGGTGTGAGCTGCATTTTCATTCAATGGCAAATATTGGCCCTCTGGAGTTTGGAGGTTGCAAGCATCAAATCCCACTTATACAAAGTACAATGGAGAATTGTCTGGAAGGATATGTGGACTAGAAGGAAAAGTTGCAGAACCAGATTCTGAAAAGGTGGGTCTGGGATCTCAGTACCAGAAATTATTTTTCAAGGCAGGCCCCATTCATGGATAAAGTGCTCCCTGACTCAGGATTCAAATTTCAGCAAGAGAGTAAGGAGCAAGGCCATCTTGGGCCACGCGGTCAGCACTAATTGAGTGGCCCAAATGCATGGTGGAGGGGGAGGTGCATTGCTAGAGTTAAATTGGGGGCTGAGATCAAAAGACAGAAGGAAAAAAGGGTGCTGGACAGGTAAAATCCTGGACGCGTGATTCTAGCATTGAACTTGCGAGGTAAGAGACACGGAGGCTCAGGTTTTGACTGGCCAGGAAGTGGGCAGGAAGAAATCAGTGGACTCCCTCTGAGTCGTGTTGAGGAGAGTGCTGATCTGGTCTGGACCCTGCTACTCACTAGCTGTGCTGCTTCCAGCCAAAGCTTTTTCTTCTGGTCCCAGGGCTCACGTGGACTAGGGCAAATGCTATAAACCTCGTCTTCACCAAGGGCCACTTGACGATTTCTCCCACTTTCCCTCTCTGCCACCCAAAATCCCCACATTGATTCATGACCTTGTCTTGTAGAATTTTACCAAGTGTGTTAGGCTTCTTGAAGTTTTGAAACCAGCTGGGGAGGGGTCTGGGGAGATGGCATCAAAGGAGGGATTGAAGTAGGGAATGAAAAAGGCAGGCAAGATGTGAGGAAGAGCATCAATTACAGGGCAGCATGCAGAGAGCACAGAAGCATTTCCTGGGTGGGATTAGGAGACTCTTAATATGCTCTCCTCTGCATTCTGTCTTTACTGAGACCAAAGGAACTGCATTCTCTGGAAGGTCTGATCCACATAGTGTTTTCTAGCTTCAAGATGCCATTTGCTGCACTGTCACCTTGAATTCCCTACTGGGAGTGCCGCGCAGGCTGTAAGTGTTAGCATAGCAAATTGCACTGGCTTTCTCCCCAATCCACTGAGCTTTGCTCCCCAAGCACCCCCCTCCTCCCCAGCACTTATGCCCACTTACATTTCATACCATCCTATTTAGCACTTGATTACATATTGCCTTGAATTGTTCTCCAGCCCACTCTGATCAGAGCCTCCCACCTTGCAGCCCGCCCACTCCTACCTCCCAGTACGCTGGGATTTCAGCCTCCTCAAAACCGACAGGCTCTTTCCCTTGCCATTTTCTTGTCATTGCATCTGAACCCCCACCCTACCCCCTTCTTCATTTCCTTCCTTATTTAGCTTCCCTTCAAGAGCCTTCCCATCACCTGCCTTTGCTGAAGCCTCCAGGGCCCTGCTCCTGCTCCTGCCTGACCGTGCCCAGACCATCAAGCCAGCTCTTCCTTCTCTCTGACTTCTGGGTTCCGGGGCGCCTGAGCTCTGCTGGGGAAAATCACAGCCCACACAGATTGGCACTACTGCAAAGTCATCATCTGCAGTCTCAGTGGAAACCCCTCTTCGCAACCCTGTCAGCAAACTCTTCTTCCCCCAGCATGGCACTTCTAAGCACTCCCCACCCCTTGAGCTGAGCTGAGGTCATAAAAGCTGTTCTATGATCTTCTATGAGGGTGAGGGAATTGCCCCTGAAATGAAATTCCCTCACCCTCATGTACCCATTCCTCTGTCCTCCTTCATGACCTCTGCCTCCCCCCATCTGAGAGGCCTTGTGACCTCCTTAGCTGGCCAAAGGCAACAGCGCCCCAACCTCCTTCCTGAAAGCTCTGCAGCCTTGGCACCTCCTTGGCTTCGTTAGTCTTCCGTCCTACCTTCTACTGCCTCTATCTCATCTGGTCTTTCTCCTGAGCTCGTAAGTATGTTCCCTGTCCACCACACTGAGACTTCACAGTTAAGTATACTCGCAAGGCCATAGCCCACCATGACTGTAAACATGTGCAAAGGACACAAGCGACCCTCTGTGTCAAGAACTCGTCAGGTCTTACTTGACTTTGCAGAAGCTACAACACTATTGGATCCTCTTCTTGCTTTTCTCCCTTCTCTTGACTGATGCCGCGGTGTTCACGTTCTGTTCTCCTTCCCCACCCACTCTAGATTTCAGTCTTGTTAGACTCTGCTTCTATCCCCATCACTGCCATGGTCTTTGGGATGAAATCCAGGTTCCTTTGGACAGCAGAAAAGGGCTTCCGCCATTCAGCTCCCATTTCCTCTCCCTCTCCCAAGCCTACACGATTTCCCCCGCTCCTCCACTGACCTTGTCCTCCCCTATCTCTGTGCCTTTGTGCATCTCTTTCCTCTGCCTAAAGTTCCCTTTTCCTTCCCTGCCACCTCACCAGGAGAACTCCTGTTCATCTTTTGGAGATCACCTCAGGTTTTGCTTCAAACCAAAGTCAGTCTTTCATGATCACACCTCATCTAAATTCCCCCAAACATCCTGAGCATGTCTAAATCTTAGCACCCAGCACATCACATTTATCTGCACCTGCTTCACTCATTTGTCAGTCTGTGAGGCTGGGAACTGGACTTCTTAGCCCCCATATACTTGATGCCTATCACAGCTTGGCACATAATAAACGCTGCATTTATTTAATTCATGTTTGCTGAATGACGGAATGAGTTAATGTAGTAGCTATTATTCCTAACTAGGCTATTGCAGGGTGATGAATGGATTCAGCCTTCTCAGCATTTTTATGTGGTAGATATTTATATTTTTTATGGTGGTATAATCCATATCACAAAAATGTTAAGTATGCAACCCAGTGTCTTTTAGTACTTTCACAATATTGTTTAACCACTATTTTCTAGTTTCAAAACATTTTTATCAATCCCAAAAGGAGATCCTGTACCCATTAGACAGTCATTCTTCATTTATACCTTCACCTAACTCCTGGAAGCCACTAAGGATTTATCTAGTCTGGATATTTCATATAAACAGAATGCTACACCATGTGGACTTCTGTATTTGGCTTTTTTCATTAAACATAATGCTTTCAAGTTTCATCCATGTTGTAGCACGTATTAGCATAGCATGTCATTCCCTTTTATGACTAAAGAGTTTTCCATTGTATCGTTGTACCACATTTTGATTGTCCACTCATCAGTTGATGGACATTTGGATTGTTTCCACATTTTGGCTATTGTGAATCATGCTGCTATGAAGACTTGTGTACAAGGTTTTTTTGAACACTTGTTTTCAATTATTTTGGGTATATAAACAGAAGTAGAATTGTTGGGTCATATGGTTATTCTATGTTTAACTTATTGAGGAACCACCAAACTGTTTTCCATAGCAACTGCACCATTTTCCATTTATATTTATATTACCATTTGCATTACATGAGGGTTTCAATTTCTCCACGTTCTTGCCAACATTTGTTATTTTCCTTGTTTTTTTTTTAGTATCAGTCATTCAAGTGGGCATAAGTGGTAGATATATTTCAAGAGACATGCTCAATTTAAATGATTCCTATCTATAAATGCCTTATTGCCTTCTATGGAGGGTGGGTCATAATAGCCGTCTATGCCAGACCCCTGGTCACAATTGATTGGATCAGAGATGGATTCCCCAGCCAATTTAGGGCCAAAGAATTCCTCTTATGTTTGAGAGGGAGGAATGAGGGGGTAAAGACTTGGTTCATATGACTGAAATGTGAACTTGAGCAAGAGTGGCCAGAGCAAGAGTGGATCTCCCCAAAATAAAACATAGATACCAATACTCAGAGAGAAACAGAAATGAGAGATGGAGAGAGCATATAGTCCCCGAGTTCCTGAGAATCTGTAAGTTCTCAGTTTGAGTCTTTCCTTCAGTCTGGTGGCATTTTGCCTTCAGGGCCTTAAGTCACCCTGCTCTCCAATTGCAGATAAGCCACCTCCAATGAATTTCCACTTCTTGCAACAATAGAATCCACGGTGACAACTCACTGGCATTCTTACAGCTTACCTGACCGAAGAGGTAGAAGCACCATATGTGTAAGCCTACTTTTTTTTGTTCTAAAAATCATTCCCTGTGACCTCAGTAACCTTACCCCTGCCCACCAACCCAAAATAAATTTGGAGGCAAATCCAGTGTATTAACATCATCTAATATTCATGAGTCATCTTCAAGGGCAGGGTGTCCAGCACTCGCTACCACCTTGATGTGTCTCTTGGCATCTGTTCTAGATTTTTTTATCCTAATCGCAGAACTCTCTCGTTCAGTTCTCCAAGTGTCATTTTTCTTGTTTTAGTTATCACTGTAACTTGTCCCACTCTACAGAGCTTTTCAAGGACAGCAAGCCAAGTTGGTGTGGAGGAAAGGACATTCAACTGGGAGTTCTGAAGAACTGAATTCTAGTCCTATTCCTGCCACTAGCTTTGCTCTGTAATGCTGAGTAAATCATGAGACTCCCTTGATCTGTTTTCCCATCTGTGGAAGTGGGAGAGAAAAATAATACTTTCTCTGCCTACTTCACAGAGATGCAAGCTAAAATTAGGTCATGAATGTGAACATTCTATGAGGCAAAAATATATAAATCGCTGTACCCATAATGGTAATGAATTCCCTTGATTTTTATACCACTCCCAGATACCAAATTCAAGGTCCTCACTCAGTAATTTCTTGAATTCAACCTGTTGCTTTTATTTTCCTGAATGTGGCTTGTCCCTTTGTCCATTTTCTTGGACATTGATACCTTTTAAAATTACAAATAAAGGAAACATGTACTCTGTTTTGCTTTATAGCATATTTATTTCTTGCCATTTCTTAGTGGCTTGCTGTATTCATTTCCCTTCAATCTAGCAAGCCACTACTTAACATGTTTCTAACATGTATATTGTTCTTTAGAGAGTGGTTCCCAAACTTGTCTGCAAGTTGGATTCAAAGGGGAACTTCAAAACATACTAATACCCCTAGATTGTGATGTCATCGGTTTGTAGTGTGGCCTAAGCTTTGGAAGTTTTAAAAAACGCCTCACTGATTCAAATGTGTAGCCAAATTTGGGAACCCCTGCTTTTAGCATTCTTTTTTAAAATTGACTTCTCAGTATCTTGGGTTAATTCTCAGCAAGGCTCTCAACTGCAGTGTTTCACTTATAAACTGCTGCAGGAAACAACAGATTAACCCTCAGTCCGTCTCTTCTCCCTACCCTGGTTGTCTTGATCTTTAGCATGTTGATTAAAATCCCTTCTGATAAATGTAGTGATGCCATTGATGGAAGTGAAGCAGGGAAGCTTCACTTATCTGTACGCACATTTCCTGTTCTGCTATGTCTTCCTTCCAATAATTTAGCTAAATTTGCATGATACCTCTCTCTCTCTCTCTTTTTTTTTTCCAATTCAAATGGCTCTCATTGTACCTGAGTGGCTGGCTGGGTTTGTCTACCTGTTCTCTTCACTTCCGGATAGATAAAATTTCTCTCTCTCTCCCCTTTTGTCATCTCCATCTAGCCAGTCAGCTCAGCAAGCTTGTTCCAAGGGTTGCCTGGGTTATACCTCACACTGAGACATTTAACAATTTGGAGCCAGTCTTGGTAAAGCAACTCTGCACTGCTGTGTTTATCCATTCCCGCCTGACTAGGAGCCAGACAGAATCTGCTGTTGATTTGGTAATATAAGCAAAGTCTATCAGGGACCCCTGATGTTGATGGCCAATACCACAGTGGCTTTTGTCAGGAGCTAGGGTAGATTCAAACCTGTACACAAACTCCCTTGGGCTTTTTGGACGTCTTCCCGATCTGGGGGTGGGGGTGGGGGGTATCTGAGCGTCATCTCAATATGGATCTGAGTTCTGAAGTGAAATCTGCCACTGCTGTCTCACCAGGGCACCGTCCCCACTCGGGATGACTCATGTCTTTCATCTGCTTTGGCCCTCTGGGTTTATACCACCATCTGATTTCCAGGGGGTGGGGATGACGGAAGAATAGATGCTTTCAGTCAAACAAGCATTACTGAGCCCTGGGCTGTTTTAGGCCATGTGTTGCCACAGCCCGTGTCAGTCCACATACCCTCTTCTTGTCGCTCACTGTCTCTCCAGGTGGCTACAGTCAGAACATCATTTCCAACCAAGGGTGAGAGTCCACACTCACATGAGTGGTCAACAGAGAGCCCCAAATCATCCTCTCTCTTAAGTTTAAGAACTTTTTAATTCTTTTAGTCATTTAAGTTCTTTCATTTTGTCTCTCTGAAGAAGGCAATTTTTACATTAAGGTATAATTGGATGCCAACAGGTATATGAAAAGATGTTCAACATCACTTGTAATCAGAAAAATGCAATCAAAACCACAATGAGATACCACCTTACACCAATGAGAATGGCACATATAAAAAAAAAAAAACAGGCAATAACAAATGTTGGTGAGGATGTGGAGAAAAAGGAACTCTCCCACACTGACGGTGGGAATGCAAACTGGTCTATCCTCCAACTACCAAAAATGGAGCTTTTATATGACCCAGCAATTGCACTCCTAGGAATCTACCCAAAGGACACGAAACGTTAATTCAAAAGGATACCTGCACCCCTATATTTATTGCAGCACTATTTACAATAGGTAAGATATGGAAATAACCTATATGCCCAAAAATAGATGACTAGATCACAAGATGTGGTGTATATACACAATGGAATATTACTCAGCAATCAAAAAGGTAAACTCATGCCATATGCAGCAACATGAATGGAGCTAGAAGGGATTATGCTCAGTGAAAAAGGCCAGAAAGAAAAATATTGGATGGTTTAACTTATAGGAGGATGTAGGGAAACAAATAAGAGATCATGAACAAAATAATTACAATAAATTAAAAAACACAATCAGAGACATTCTGCAGGGGAGGGGGAGGGAGAGGAATTAAGGTGAGGGAGGGTAGAGCACAAGGGACTATGGTGATGGTGCACAGGTAAATTGGTGGTGGGAATTCTACTGGGACTACACCTGAGAGGAGAAACCATACATTGTACAAAAAGAAAGAACGATGTAAAATATATATTAAAATAAAATAAATCATATAGTGTGAAAAAAGTTATTTCCCAAGTGAAAAATAAAACATAATTTGAGATATTTCAAAGAAACATACCATTATTTTCAGTGGGGGCACTTTCCCCACTTAACCTCTGCCTCAGGGACCTAAGAGAAGTTCAGAAAGTTGTGTGTTGTCCAAGGCCACCGTAGCTTCTTTAGATTCGGGCAAATAAGGAACGTCTCACTTAAGTATTATTAATGTAGCATCACTGTTAATAATAACTTACTCTATTGAACATTTACTATGTGCAGACACTATGTTAAGGCCTTGGCATAATTTATTTCAATTTTTCCTTTTTACACATTCTAAAGGGACAAGTTTATTAGGAAAAGGAGACAGGAAAAAAAAGAGACACCTGCATAGTCACAGGTGGGCAGGAAGGAGAGATGACTCAATTACTCCTTTTCCCACCCAAGAAGATAGGTTATTTATGGTCTCCATTTTACATAGGAGGACATAGAAACTTAGGAAACTTAAAGCTGATACAGTTCATAAATGGTGGGGTCAGAAGTTCTATTCTGACCATTGCAGAGTCCAAGACCTAGTTCTTAGACACTAGACTTCTGAGATAATCTCCTTTTGTGGAAATGTCCTTCAGTGCAAGTAATGCAGCTTTGTCTGATTTTCAGACAGCTTATATGGTTGTTGCGGTTGTAAGTATGAGGGATCAATACTTAAGTGCACAAAACAGTCATGAAACAATCACCGTTCATGGGCTGATGGACACTCAGCATCTTAATCACACAGATTCTGGAAAAGGTTCTGGAGGTTAGGAGATGCTAGAAGGGGAGCAGATTTGGCCTCCTGCGTGACAGAGCAGAGGCTGCTTCATCACGTCTGCACCTGTCATTGCTCAGTGCAAGTCCACTCTAAAAGGCCTCCTGATTTCCCAGACCTAATATAAAAGTGATGGAGCTGGGTGACAAGGCTGAGAACTGCAGAAGCTTTTGAAGGGGAAGACAGCAATTTCAGAAAATGAATCCTGTGGTTCAGGAAGAAAGCAGCTGAACTTATGATCTAAGCTCATTTTGTTCTGTACTTTTTTTTTTTTTTAAGAAAGCACGGGAAAAATGTGTTCTCATCACAAAGAAAACCATTTCTTTAGGCCTGGAGAATTACAGCCTATCCATGAAGCCTTCAATCCTCTGAGACACCTAGATTTTTAGAGTCAAAAGGGCTTTTAAAGATAACTTTTCATTTGCTTCCTAAATTTTACAGCAAGGACACTGAGAGAGGCTGGGGGCCACACAACTAGTTAGTGGAAACTACCCCCCAAATGTCCTGTCTTCTCTATCTCACTCCTCTTTCCTTTTGCGTTTTGAATGACAGGATATTCATAAGCCACTGGGAGAACAGAAATAAGATAGTTTCTTCTGCTTTAAGAAAGGTCGGTGAGAGCTCCAAAACTTCTAGAAAGAGAAGAGTCAAATTATTTAATCTAATTTCAGGAAGAGCCTTGATCTTATTAGCTGAGGGACTGAATAAGGAGGCAGAGGCCCCACAAAGTAAGATTTATTACTGCTTTCCATGAAAGCTGAGGGCAAAATGAATATTGGCTTAATGGGCATTTGGGCCTATAATTTAATTCTTTGTCTCAGCTTAGAGAAACAACCCACAGACAAAGGTCAATGGATCCTAGGAATGAGCTCCTGAGCTAGTGAGGAAAGGGGTCACCTACCATTTCCCCAGGGGCCCTTTAGGCTCAAAAGTCACCTCTGTGGTATAGAATCCCAGAAAGAAAGAAACCCACCGGACTCTCATTGGCCTGGAAGATGTGTTAAAAGTGCATTGCTTCACCAGACCAGTGAAACCCTGAGCAATTCTGTCTTAGAGGGAAAGTCTCTAGCAAAGATGTGGCCAGTTATACTAATATTAATTCCCAAGGGAAAAATTTGAAGGTAAAAATAGATAACAGGAAGGAAGTCTAGATCTGCAGCAATTCAATAAATATTAAATAATTATTGAATGCCAACTAAATAGTAGACACCAAGAGATAAACAAAACCTTCTCTCTACCTGGAAGTACTTGCAGATTGGTAGGAACTACCAACAACAGAGGAATTTATTCCGCGGATTCAGACGCCAATATGCAAAACTGCCCAGTAAACCAGTAGCTCACTTCCATTCTGAGACTCTTGTTCTGTTACAATTCTTGGGCAGCTCACTCCTCTGGACTACAAAACTTCCCAACTAATTAGCAGCTCACAGATGTTAACCTGGGTTCTGGATGAGGGACCCACATCTAGCCAAAATCGGAAAATGTTTAAAAGAAGAGATTCAGAGTGAACTAAAGCACCCAGTTCTCATTCCCAGAGGTCTCAGTGTAAATAGGCAGGAGGCCCTGCCCCAGTGCAGCTCAGAAATTCAGCTCTAGAAGGTGCCACAGTGCACCCTAGCCAGAATTCAGTTACTGAGGAAAGGGACTGTTTGCTTGTGTTAAAAAAACAAATAGCATTATCTACCATGGGGCCTGATTCAGGCCAGCGCCAGTTGGATCAATCAACCTCTTAAAAATCTTTTTAGGATAAATATTCAGCTACAGTCATGAATTAAAATGTGAGGGAGAGGAAGAGAGTACACAGCTTACAGTGGTTAGCACTAGGTTTAAAACCAAAGTGTGACACTGCGTTCATCTTGTTAGGCCTACTAGGAATTGAGTAAAACTTTTTTTTTTTTTTAACATTTTTAGCTTTCGCTTTTTTTTTAAATTGCTATTTATATTTTTTACATTTTGTATTCCACTTGAGTAATCCACCACCAATTCACCCGTGACCCATCATCGTGGTCCCTTGTGTCCTTTTCTACTCCATTTTGTGCCCTTATCCTCCCCCTCCCTTGCTGAGTGTCTCTCTCCTATTTGGTTTCCCTATAGTCCTGTTATAAGTGAAACCATTCGATATTTTTCTCTTTCTTTCTGGCTTATTTTGCTGAGCATGATCCCTTCTAGTTTCATCCATGTTGCTGCAAATTGCCTTTGTTTATTACTTTTGAATGCTGAATAGTATTCCATTGTGTATATGTACCACATCTTCTTGATCCAATCATCTATTTTTGGACATCTGGGTTGTTTCCATGGAATTGAGTAAAACTTGTTTTAACCATTCTTGTTCTAATACTCATGAAAGATTTTTAAATTCTATGGGCGGTAAGAAAGTGGTTGATTTTAGTGGGGGCAGGGGAGGCAGGTCACAGCCAAATCAACCTCTTTTTTTTCTTAATGAAAAAAAACCTGGAAATTTTCACCCAAGTTGTAAATCTGATTCCCTAATATTAAATAAAAGCTTTCTTGAATGATTTATTTATTTCCCTACAGATTCATTTCTATGTTGTGAATCTTTGTGTACGTACAAAACCACAGACGAGGTAAGTGATGGTATCATGGCAGTTAGGGTAATTGTGAGTCCCTAAGTGAGGTACCCCATGTGCCCCTGTATTTTTACAGGTAGAGTTATGCCAAAGATGTCAGGAAACAGCAGGGCTGGCTTTGTGGGTGTGTGACCGGTGCAATTACACAAGGCCTCACGTTCAGCAGGGCCTGGCACTTGGGGTTCAGTGCTCAGCAGTTGTCACCTTGAATTATTAGTGATATCATCTTTGAATTTGTGTTCTGTGAAGTCTAACGGGACAATAGAACTTGTGCCTAGGGGCCTGGAGGCTTGATTCTCCTGCAGTCCTGTCTGCCTTCGCTTTCTGGCCTCCCCATGGATTCTTGACTGTTTATTCTCTGTCCCCTGGAGACCGAGGGCTCACCTGACCTTCCCTTCACCACTCTAGCCTGGTGGTTTCTGACATCATTTACCTGAGGTGGAGACCAAGTGGCATCAATAGGCCTGTAGGCGTGTTGCCTCTCCTGGCAAAGTGTGGGATGTCATGGGTGTGTGCTTCATGACGTCTCACAGGAGGGCACGGTGGGCGGGCCATGCCATAGTGCGTTTGGCTGGTGCTTTGGGGGTAGCCTCTGGTCCGGCTACTGAGGGCAGCGGTGTGGAGGTTGTAATCTCTTGGGAAGTCACCTATTGGCTGGGGCTTGGGGCAGTGGGTCTATGGGAAAAGGAGACATTTACCTCCTCATCCTGGCCCTGGCACTACACTTTCATTTCATAACGGACCGTGTTGGCAATGGTCAACTTCAAAGACTGTGGGGCTGGGAGACGCCTTTCTTATTAACAAAGTATTGCTTTGGCACCTAGCTTGGTATACAGCATGTTGGTAAATACATTAAAAGATGAAAAAAATAAGCTCCTGCCCTCGAGGGGCTTACAGCCTGTTGGAAAAGACAAAACTATAGAAAATAACATAGAGGATGTGAAATTGGGCAGGGGTCCTGAAAGTCGGGTTTGTGGGGGAGGGTGAGGCGGGAGAGGGAGGAAGATACCTAGTAAATGGACTCCAAAATGTAGGGCTAGGTATTGCGGTGGCTCCATCACACAGCTGAATGGAGGCCAGTGTGAACTCATAAGGTATCAAGTTGACTTGATAATTGCTATATAATTTTAGTTTTAGGCCACTCACCCACAGCATTCCAGGGAGAGGAGATTCTGGCAAGATGGGAAAATGTGGGAACAGATACCGCTCACTTGGATGACCGAAGAGAGAGGCCGGACAGAGTAGACTGTGTGGGGCTAAGGTGGGAGGTCACCTGCTGTTGTGGAGAAGAGAAGATGGGTTCAGAGCCTCCCATCTGTGTACACTGAGGTAGCGATGACAGGTTGCTACTATTCAACACAGCAGGCCTCTCAGGCTTCTTCCCAGACCAGGGAAGAAAGAACAAAGGGAGCTGACCTTGTGCTTAAGCAGATGATGGCTCCTAGTCAAGTCGCACAGTGAGCACAATGATGAGGGGAAAAAGCAAATATTCTCTGGTGAAGGTTGACTTAATTAGTCATTTTAATAATTCATGAGTCTTTGAAATGTTTGCCAGAAGATTCAGAGCTCAGATTCTGCTTCTGGCGTTTAGCTCTAGGTTTTCTCGCTCACAAATTGTGCTGCCTTCTGGAACAAAGGCAGGAGCAGATCTGGGAATGTGAGGTTTGGTTGGGCCAGACCATGCACAGTTCCTAGCCCTTGGGGGCTGGAAGCCTCTTTGCTCAAAGAGCAAAGGAAAGCTGTAGCTGCTTGCCTAGGGAAATATACATATATACAAGGTCAGGGCTTTACTGATACCCGAGGGCCCGTAAGTCCAGCTTGAGAAACCCCAATTTAGATGATCTCTAAGAATTCTAACATGCTTTTTAAACTTATCTGCAACCCAGATACGTTACCTGGAAATTGTGTGACTCTTTAGGCTGGCAGGCAGGCAGCCTCACGTGGATGTTTGCAAAGTGAGAAATGCATAATGCAATATTTGTTTATTAGGCTGAAGCAACGCTAATGCAGAAAAGAGGAGTGAATGAATCAAAAGCCATGAGTCAGCTGCCTCCTCGCCACCTGCTAGGAAGGCAGCCTGCTGAAGCTGAGGGGGTGAGCTCTGGAGTCAGGCAAAACCCTAGCCCTGGCACTTTCTGGCTATCACTGAAGGGAGCAATTTAACCTCTCTTGGCCTAGGTTGTCTTATTTGTAAAACGGGGCCAATAAGATATCTGCTATATCCCTGTGCTCTGAGTATAAACTGAGCCACTCTCTGTAAATCTTCATGCATAGTACCTAGGCCAGAGCTGTTCTGGTAAAAGGAGTCCATTCCTCTGATCTCACCACAAAAAAATGTCCCTGAATTCAGGGACACTGTCTTGATTTACTGCAAGGGGAAGGGAGAGACAGGAGTGGCTGGGAACTCCCTCTTTACTCCTGCATCTATGGTACCTCTCCCCCTCCCATCTTTTACCCCTCCCTAGGGGAATATGGACTGGGATCCAGCTCCTGGGGCTAGAGAGGACCCCATGTGACAACCTTGGTCTAGAGCAGCTCCTGCCTTTCCCTCTCTGCTGTCAGGAGTGTGCTCTGGAGGCTGCGGGAAACCATGTGTGGGGGGAGATGCTGGGCTTTTTCTGGCTGCAGGCTTGACTGCAGCAGAGAAGGGGAGGGGAAGAAAGAGGGAGGGGGAGAGAGGGGGTGGGGGGAGAGAGGAAGGAGGGGAGGGAGGGGAAGGGAGGGAGTGGCATGGGAGGGAGAATGGGGGAGAGACTAGCTCCTTGGTTTCTGAGCTGGCAGTCTACGTATTATTCAGTGACGCTGAGGCCGGCCCCTGGGGACCAGCTCCTGCTTTCAAGCACCTTCACAACTTTGACGTAGAAATAAGCCCCAGGAAAAGGGGGTGACGGGCTGCATCGCTGGCTGCAGAATGTCCTGTCCAACACGGATCTGGCAAGGACGGGACAGTGAGCGGAGGATGGTGGTAGAATGTTCCCTCAGCGCCAGGCCGGTGACATGTGCTCGTTCTCACTGTCAGCCACATCCCGGAGAGATGCTGTTACCCTTCACTGACAATTTGAGAATCAGTGACTCACTCAAGCTCAGAAGCTGGGAAGGGGGCCCACAGCATTCAAACCAGGTCTGCCTGCCTCTGAAATCCTTATTTCCACCATTCCCTGTGTGGGTTAGCTAAGTGGAAAGGGAAACCTCCACAGTTCTAACCCAGAGGCTGGGAAGCCACTCCCCAGCTGCCTACAGCGCCACACTCAGAAACTGGGGAACACTCACCCCACGGATAGGAAGGAGAGAATGCGCCCTTCCTCGTGTAGGCTGCTCTCCGCAGTTCACGTGCCCTGTTTACATTTCCTCCAAGTTCCCCTCCTGAGGAATCATCATCATCCGCTTCCCTCAGCTGGAAACAAGGCAGAGTGGAATGAGGGAAGTGTCTGGTTTATACTGAGCCTGTTTTAGACCCGCTCAGTGCTGGCCCAGGTCTGGTTTCACATAGCAACTCCTGACAGAAAATTCTACTTAAGAAAAATGCCTCCCAGGATTTAATAAGGCCAACCTAGAGGAGCAAATATTTTGAGGCCTTTGTAGCCCCAACATCAAGAAAGACTGCGTGTATTGCAGCTCCAAGGAAGAGAGGCATTTTGGAGTCTCTGGGGAAAGCCGGCATCCCAGAGACTGACCATGGGTCAGCGTGAAGCCGGATGAAACAGCAGCAGGGAAGCTTCAGCTCATCTGGGGCTTTGCTGAGGAGGAATCCTGCCATATTATCTGAGCAGCCTCCTGACCTGATTCATGGAGGATGATGTGAATGCTTTAACCAAAACTGGGTGCCAGACAGAGAGCAAAATGAAACCACCTCTCCATTCATTTCCAGCCATTGATTCCATGATGTTAAGGAATTGTGATTTTAAAATGTAAAGGGCTTTGTCATCATGGTTTTTCAATGAAATTCTAGCCCAGCTCTTTATTTCCTGACCAAGGCCCTTGAGATGTTGGATGGGACATATTCCCCAGGGTCAACTTTTTATTTCATTGCCATTTTAAGGATATCAGAGCAAGTGGTTAGAATTGCCATCTCAAGAAGAGATTTCTGGATGGTAAAAACTTTATATTATTACTTACATTTAGTAAAGTCCCTTTGGATAGTAAGAATCAGCAAAATAGTATGTTTTCTTGCTGTCACTTGAATATGAATTGGTTTTGAGTAAGAACCTGAAGCTCATTGGTTTAGGAAACTGGGGAAACAAATTTGACTTCAGTGGGTTTGAATGATTAGAATATAATAAACATACAAAAGATGGGAAGTTAATTTATTATTGCTTTCTGTTTTATTAGAAACGCCTTCATTGTTGGTATAAACAGGCTTCATTAAGATTATGAATTTAATTTCCAAATGAGCTGTAAATGGCTTTATATAGTGAGATGACTTGATTTGTTGTTTTCCTGAATAAAACATGTTTTTGCCCGGTGGGGTTATGTAGCCTGTATATTAATGTTGGAAGATTATTCTGTGGAGCTTGGCATCTATGATGTGCAACATTTGATTTGTTCTCTGATCTATTTGTCTTCACTCTCTTTAATAAACACTGAGATGGAATGCATAACCTCTGAAGACCTGTACTTCAATAAATCATAAAAGAATGTCTGTCTGTGTGGCAGTTTATCTTTTGAATGATAATTCTGGTTCCCTTTAAAAATGTTAAAGTGTCTGCTCTTCAAAATAGACTGCTGAGAAAGGCTTGAGAGAGGCTTTGGGTCACTGATGGGGAGTCGTAGTTGACCTTAGCTTCTGTTGCATGGTGACAGACTCCCCAGGTATTAGACCACTGCATACCGTGGAGCTAGCAACACGCTGCCCTCACAGTCAGGGGAAGCTTTGCACCTGCAATTTAGAGAACTACATATAGCAGACTCTTGTTGAGAGGGGCATCCGATCAGTGGAGTTGGGGCCCCTGGGAAGATGGGCCTCCAGAAACCTGCCAGATTGTAAAAAAACCTGTATGCCTTTAATACTTTCACAAAAGGATTATAACTTTCACAGCCTGGTGCCTGCTGAGATCATGAGCCACACAAACGAAAACATTGAAAAAGGAATTCATCTCTATGTGAAGTATCTCAGAACGTTGAGGCTGAAGTCACTTTATTTACTCAGGGCCAGTTGGCGTAGTTTAATATATTAAAACTATTGTTTAAGGAACCAGACAAATTATCTAAAGAGGATTCTACCTCCCTAGGAAATCCTGTATGTTGTTATTTTACTGTGTCATAAAACTTTGGATTGAAGGATACAAAACTCTAGTGGAGAGGAAGTTATTACCTAATAACAGTTTTTTTTTTTTACGTTAAATAATACCAACAATTTTATTTTTTTGCCTATGCGAGTGCTTTTTTTTTAAATATATGTTTTGAAAGAAATGACAGTAGTAGTTTCACTCCATAAATCAACAACTTCAAGCCAGTCTCCAAAGAAAAAACTTGAGTATTTCAGAGAAAACTAAATTGGGCCACAAACAAAATTGATTGTAAGTTTATTGTTTTCAAGATTTTAGTCAACTTGGTAATTCCGAAGTTTAGTAAAGAAATTCAGATAGTTAATTACTCATAAATGCGTAGCAACCTCAGGAGTGAGTCAGTCTAGACAAATACAATGAAAATAAGTCAAATTCTTATCTTAAGGGAGCCAGCTCCTTGATGAGAGGGTGATAAGGAGATTGGAGGAGCATCAGGGCCACTTTCTAAATCGTCACTTCAAACCCCAGGCCTCCTTTCCTCTTCTTAATCTCCCCAAATACCTAACTTTATCACTTTCTACTTCTCTTTGGAAGATGATTTTCTTTTCCCAAGATGCTTCAGATAATCCTAAAACCCTGCCCCTTCTGGTCACATTAATAAGAAGGAATATAGGGCCTCCCCGGTGGCGCAGCGGTTGAGCGCTGCACTGTGGTGCAGGTTCGATGCCCAGCCTGGGAGAATCCCACATGGTGCGGCAGACCTCTCCTGCCTCGCCCGCTGCTCCCCTCAGCAGTGTATTTCTGATCTGCCTGTTCTGCTCCCCACTCTGTCTCTGGTGAACCCTCTCGCCGCCCCGCGCCTCTGGCCTGTACCCCAGCTTGTATACATAAATAAATAAAATTCTAAAAAATAAAAATAAGAAGGAATATAACACTGACTACCTCTGATTGCCCCAAGTGTTCTAGTTGTTTTCCTTGTCTTGGTATTTTCCAAGCGCCCATCACCACATCTAGCACATAGTAGGTACTCAACTTTTCTTGTTACTGATAGTGAAGACAAATTCTGGGATGTACAAATTGTGAATGAACTTATGACTTTAGTTTGACAGAAGTAAACCTGTTCAACTTCAACCTCTACTTTCTGTCTGGCAAGAGAATATACCCATTATCTATCTGGAGCCCATTGTGTTCTAGAAACCACAGATTGAAACCTTACTTTCAGAAAGTTTTTAGTCTATTGACATAAAGACGAAAGACTTGGAATTTTCATATCATACATGCTGCCTTGAATTTTTATTGTCATTATTTCATGTTTATTGGTTTTGTGTGTCTGGTTAAGACAGGGACTTCCATTCCTTTTAAATTTGCCTAGTTCCTGGATCACTGCTGAGCATTAGCAGGTACTCAGTATGGACCAGGCCAATGAATGGATGAGTGACAGAACACTGTCTGACAGGCAGAAAAATGCTGTGGGTAGCTTTGGAAGTCAGATGAAAGTGAGTTAGAAATTTAATTCTGAGAACTACTACCTGTGTGACTGAGCAAATTATGTAAATCCTTTAAGCCTAAATGATTCTATCTATAAACTTAGATGATTACAGGGGCCTTCCTGGTGGCCTAGGGGTTAAGTCTCAGCAGTTATCACTGCTATGGGCTGAGTTCAATGCCTGTCCAGGGAGCTAACCCACATATGGGTAAGATCTCTCCTGTCTTACATGCTGCTCCCCTTAGCAGTGTATTTCAGTAAATCTGCCTGTTCTGCTCCTAACTCTGTCTCTGGTGAATCCTCTTACCCCTCACTCCCCTGCACTCTGGCCTATACCCCAGTTCTTCTACGCAAATAAAGAAGAAAAAATTTAAAAAATTAAAAAAAAAAACCCTTGGATGATTTCAGAACTGACCTATAAATGTGTCATGAGGATACTATGTGTCATCAGTGATATTAAATGTAAACTGCTTAGCATAGAACCTAGAATATAGTGTTTGAAAAGTGTAGGCTACTATTATTTTAATCGGAAATGATAAAACACTAAAAGCTGAGAAGAGAGGGAGATAGAGGTTACTGGAGTCATTATGGCTGGATTAGAAGATCAGCAGAATTTTAAAGAGGGTGGAGGTGAGAGTCAACCATGTATACTACAGAAGCAACCTCCAGATTGGAAGTCAGGGAAACTGGGTTCTAGACTTGGTTCTTTTTTCAACTAGATGCAGGACCTTGGGCAAATCATCTTTAGGGTCTTAATTTTCTCATTAGAGTGTTATATTAACTGACCTCTGAAATCTCTTCTAAAACAATCTATAATTTGAAAACAATATTCCTAGAATGTTTCTCTCCCTCACTGGCTGCCCTCCCCTACTAATAGGGACTTTAAAATCAAGAGATACTGTGGCTCGTTGCAATCTGAGGTCCAGGGAGGCTGTGGCACTTACTCCAAGATCACAGTGACTTGGATACAAATCTCTCCCTCCTGAGTCTCTGTGCAGTGATGGGCCTTCCAGATGATGTCAATTGACTCTGAAACAGAAAGGGCACAGCCCTGAGGCCCTTGCTGGGGTGGGGGAAGTATAATGTGGGGCTCTCTGGGACCTAATGCCACTGGATACAGAAGGACACAGCTGAAGGAGACCTTTAATCCACAATTAAGTGTTTTAATATGACAAAGATAACTATGAATCACTGGTAAATAAAATTATTCCCATTCTATTTATTACAGAAAGATACAATCAATCTAGGGAGAATATATTCAAATAAAGAAACCTAAATATGAACACAAGAGAAAAAAAAGAGTTTCCTATACAGGTAGTCAAAACAATCACCTATGTGTTCAGAGGACTATTGGAATAGTTCTTAGGCAGTAACTACCTCCCTTTTTCTCTCCTGGCCTCAGGGTCACCCAAGCTCAAGAACTGAACCTGAGATTAAAGCAAAGTTCCTGTTCTCCCCTGATCCTCTCTGTTTTGGAGGAAGTACCACGTGTGAGGATGAGAGCAGGGTAAGACATGTCCTCTCTGCTAAGGGCAGTTACAGCTTCATCCTGCTGGTTGAGTGTGTGTGCTTTTCTGTCATCCAGGTCTTGCATGTTGAGGCTGTTCACACACCACCTCCTAATGGGCCCTGTGATATTACCCATTTTCCAGGTTGTTCCAGTGCTCACTTCTACATTCTCATACTAAAAGAGACAATAGGAGTTACACAGAGCTAGCACAAGGATACAAGCATTGAGAACAAGGGTCAAGGATAAAGGCAGCATTGAGCAGAGACACTCTGAATGCCAAGGGAAAGCCATTTAAGTGTTTATGTATAGGCCGAATGCAGGAATGATAGTTTTTTAAAAGGTTGGAATGAAAACCAAAACAGGATGCATTAAAAATCTCTGAAGACCCTTGATTAAAATGGCTGATTATAGATCCAGGCAGAGAAAGTATAAGGTAAGTCTGGGACATTTTGTGCCAGAAAGCAAGAAAGTACTAAAAAACAAATGGAAATGTTAGAAGGACACAGAATTGGGTCTGAACAGCACATACTAGCCAAATTTGGGATGATTTGAGCATCAAAAATTAAAATGAGTGTAACTGATTATAATACATTGAATTAAAAAATAATTCAGGAGTTAATATGCATGTTCAGAAAGGGAAAGAAGGGAAGAGAAAAGTACTTTATTTTTAAATCAAAAGAATGTCAGCTAATACATATAGAAGGGATTACAGAATTAGAAAAACCACCATTTTGCAACCTGCAATGTAATTATATTATTAAGCAAGGATTATCAGTGGACAATAAAATCACTAGGTAAGGCATTGTTGGGAAACAGGGTATTTACATGGTGGCAGAGATTCTATAGAGCACATTAATTAAAGGTGTAAAACGTACCCTTATAATGTGAAGTATAGTAGATTCCAGCTTAACTAAGTGATTAAACTGATCATCTCTAATAGTGGAACAATGGCTATACCTGCTCTTGAAATGGTGCAGTGTGAAATAGACAGTATTTGCCAAAAGTTTTCAACCTGAATCTTACCAAGTCTTTAGACCTAAATATAGTTCATAGGGAATACAGGAGATAGAGGAACAAATTAAATGACACTATGAGGAAACAATCAAACAAATCTGGAATATGAACATTGTAAAGGAAAACTGTCCTGAATGTTGCAAAATATAAATATGATGAACAAAGGTGGGAAAATGGATCTAGAATAGAGTTAAAAGAGTCTAAAGGAATATGATATTGAGAAGTACAACCCTTCTAGATCTAATTAAGAAAAATAAAAAGGCTGTTGAAAGCATTTTGGGAAAAATTAGGGAAATTTAAATATAGCTCTAAGATGATATTATGGATTTTTTCTTTAAATGTGGTAATAGTGTTGTGGTTTTGTAGGATAATAGTCACAGGAGAAATGTGCCAAAATTTAGGGCTGATTTATGAGGTCTACAGCTTTCTTTCAAATGATTCAGCTAAAAAAAGTTATACATCTGCGTGTGCGTGTGCGTGTGCGTGTGCGTGTGCGTGTGCGTGTGTGTGTGTGTGGTGTGTGTTGGGGAGAAAGAATGGGAGAGAGAAAGCAAATGTGGCATTGTTGAGTACAAGTGGTGAGTATGTGGATGGTTGTACTAATCATTTATATTCATATTGTACTATTCAAGTTTTTTGTACATTTGAAATTTTTCAAAATAAATTGAAAACTAAGTTTCTGAGGAAATACTTGGCAGTTAAAAAGAACCTTACATCTGGAAACACAAAAGCTCTTTCATTCTAATCAATGCTGTTATTGCAGTAGGAGCACAGATAAGTCTTCCCCAACCTCTGCATGCATGCCAGGGCAGCGAAGCATTTCACTATGGACCTGGTGAAAGCGAGAATGTGGCTGTAAGATAAATACGTTTTCCCTAAGTGTCTCCTATTTTCTCATGCAGAGGGAAAATTGATTCTCCCTCTGCCAGGAAAGACCCCCTGCAGTTTTTTTCTGAAATCACTAGCAATACACTTTTATTGAGATAAAAATAAAAACATGAGGAAGTCAGCAAGCCTACATACTAATCTACTTTAATAGGGTGTATCTGATTGCAAAGCCTTAAGTTGTGAATCATCTTAGACCGTCTAGCCCCTGATTCCTGGTTTCACTACAGAAGAGGTGAGTACATCTCAAACAGAAAAATGGCAGATGAGTTTCCAAACTGATCATGTTACCAAGAGTTCCATGGAAAGTAAGGTAGGTAATGTGATCCTCAACACAAAATGAAGAAAATTGAAATACAGGAAATGAAGGAGAAAAGGAAGATAGCTAGGTAGTTTAGTGTAAGACATTTTACAATCTTAATTTACTCCAAGTTCCATCGGCTAGATAGCTAGATGTGGAATGGAAAACAATAAGGGGAGAGTGAATCTTAACAATACTGACTTCCGAATCTTGAATTGAAAAATCCTGATTTTTACCTGTTAAATCAGTCAAATGATACTAAAAACTAAGCTAATATGAAGAATGTAAAGTAAAAATTTGAGGTACCATTGCAAGAATTCATACGTCCTGGTGAGCCAACACAATACCAACCACACCCATCACCCCTTTTCTGTGAAACCATTCAGAGTTGAAAACAGAATTTTTTTAGATTAATTATGTGATGGTTAATTGCTTTAACTCTTAATTTTTTCAAGCTAATATAGTCTGAACTATATTCTCTAAATAAGATGGGAAAATTTTAAGAATTGTATAAACATTTTGCAAAATGACATAAAAAATCCCAAGGAAGACAAAAATAATAAAGTCCACAGTAAGCAGTTTCAAATTAATTTAAACAATGCTATAAGATCAGAATGGTTATTATCAATAAAAAAGATTCATTATTTATAAGGCAACTCATACTCTATAAACATCTTCTGAGTGTATTAAAAATGCATAAAAAAAGGCATGAACAAAATAATATATTTGTCTACCCACCTATTCATTCAACAAAATTTATTGAGCATCAACTATGTCCCAGCACCAAGTAAGGTAGTCCCACAGGAACTCAGTCAGTTGGGATGACCAAGCTATAAAGAAATAACGCCATAATGTGTTTTAAGGTGATTTTGGAAAGAGCGATTATTTCTCTTTGGGTTGAAGGGAGCAGGCTGGTGGGGTTAGGAAGATATCATTGAAGATGTGATGCTGGGGCAAAGTGTGATAGGATGTGGGAAAGGGAGAAAGGACCTTCCAGGCAGAGGGAGCAGTATGAGCAAAGACATGGAAGTGAGAAACAACATTGTCATCTCCTATGACCATTCTCATCACAGCACACACAGCATATAACAGGGTAGTAAAATTTACTGAATGAGTGGTCATGGTTTCTAAGGTGACCAACCATCCTCGTTTGCCTAAGACTGTCTGATTTTAGCACTGAAAGTCTTGCATCCCGGGAAACTCCTCAATCCTATGCAAATCCAGATGGTCACCTCAATTGACATCTTTCTCTTTTTTTGAATGAGCAAACGAGGGGCAGCATGTTGATTTCAAAGTTAATGACCCTTATTTTTCCTGTGTGTAGATGAGCATAAGGCCATTTAGGATGCCTGGCAGATTCAGTGCTTGCCCTGCACTCTTCACTCCTCATTGAAGTGTGGGCGAGACATTTTCATGAGCAGATTTAAGTCCTGTCCCTGTTTTCTTTGGGCCCATAATCCTGGAAGAGGATTTCACTTCTTCAACTAGGGATCTTTATTTGAACCACAAAATATTATTTGAGTATTATTCTATCAAGATCGGCACATAACAAGTATCATTCTAGGTCCATAGGACAGTAGTTGATACGTACAATCTATCTCTAAGGGCATTTCAGGCTTGATTCTGTCACGTGTCAAGAATCATATAGATCCTACAAATCAGATTGTCACTGTGATTGTTTGTCTGCTCTTGTTTATTAGTTCAACTGGCCGGAGCACAGAATCTATGAGATGGAAGTGTCAAGGATGGGCTTCTGTTACCCGTTCCACAAACTGAGCAACTAAGGTCTGGAGAGGAAGTATATTCTCATTTTCCCAAGACAAAGGTAGAAAGCTGAAGATCTCGCTGTTTAGGAGGGGGAAAGAGAAAGAGAACCAACTTTAACTTAGGCCTTACTGTGGTTGTGACCAACTTTGCTTTTCAGTTGGCAATTGCCAAAATTCAGGTTGCGCTATGTGTCCACTATTTGTCTTGTGGATAACAAATGCTCTATAAATAACCTTGGAACAGTCTCAAATATAAACCACAATGGTTTTAAATGTAGGTGTTGATTTTTTTTTTTTCTCATTTTCTTTCTTAGGGAGGTCAGCTGAGACATTTTTGCAAGAGAAGCCTTACTGAAACCCAATCCAAGAAACCAGGAAGAACTTTTCTGTATTCTCTTTAACAGAGAGATCTATTTCATTACCAAATATTTATTTAAAGATACTTGGATTCAAAACACACATCGCTAAGGATGCACCTTAAGCTGGTGCTTATTATATGTTATGCATCAATCCTTTTTAAAAATTCAGTTTCTAGAGGAAGTGATTATTCATTTTGTCATTCAATTTCCCATCATTAAAAATTTCATATGCAAAATCATTGCATACTGATGGGGGATGGTGTAAAGAGAGAATATTTTTAGTGACTAAGTTGAAAGAAAAGATTGTTGATGGCTCTTCCATCTGAGGAAGAATCAGAGACAAATTTCTGAGGAATACCTTGGAAAGACTTGGGAACTACCAGAATGCAGAGGAATGGAATGGGGGCCTTAGAGCTTCAGCTCAGATTCTGCAGTAGAGGTAACCACTCTAAAGTAACATTCTCACTGATATTTGAGTTGTGATAAAGTGAATTAAATCCCCACCCTGCCTCCCTACCACCATCACTACATCACCATATTAGCGAGGACAACAGAAGCAGGAGGTCCTGAATTTTCTTTGAACAATCATTTATCTGAAAGGGAGGTCAATACTAACTGAAAGGACACTTTGTCTGATTTGCATGACTGAGAGAGGATCCGTCTCTGCTGAAGTAAAGGAAACATTTTTGATGGCATGAGAAAATGTCTAACTTGGCTAAAGGAGGTTAAATTCCACTGAAGTCTTCCAAGTGGGTGTAGGGCAGATAGCAGTTAAAGAGAATCTAGGTCTGTGCTGAGCAGGAAGATGTTCTGGAAGGAACCTTTGTCTCAATGAGCAAGATTTCATTTTAGTTTGCTAAAAATGCTGTTCACTACCTTTTCAGGGTCGACATGGCTGTGCTTTTTACTGGGAAAGTTTAAGTCCTTTTGTCCTTGGCCTAAGATGATCCTTCTGGACTGTGGTTCTACCCACAACCTTCTTGAGGAAGTGAAGTTTGAACAGTAAATTCTAATTCCTTCTTGACTTTCCAGCATCCTTTCTTGTACTTGACTGGCTCTATAAATGCCTAATGGCTGACAGCTTCTCCATGCAGTTATCTATCTTGGGTTTCTTGGCCTTTAATGTTTCTTTCATGGAGAATTTACTTTTCCCTATCTTTTCCTAGCCCACTTATCATGTCAGATACAGTTTAGGACTCATCTTCTCAAGGAACCATTTTGGTCAGGTAAGGTCCTCTTCTCTGTGCCTTGTAAGCCCCTTAATGCTAACAATTACGTTAGATTCAAATCAAGTTCACACAGTAGGTGTCTACTTGTCTGCTTATTGAATGTTCCAGGTTATGCACACCCTTGCTTCTTTTGGGTCAGACCAAAGTGCTTTAAAATTGTGTTCATGAAATAAAATACAAGCGACTTAAAATTTACCAGTTTAGATAGTTCAGTGGTATTAAACACATTCTTAATGCTTTGCAATCATCACCTGTATCAACTCCATAATACTTTCATCTTATAGAACTGAAACTTTATACCAATTAAACAAAAACTCCCCAATCTCCTCTAGCCCCATTCTGTTTATCTCCATGAAGAACCTCCTGTAACTGAAATCTATACCATTATTTGTCTTTTTGTAGCTGACTTATTTCATGTCTTCAAGGTTGATCTATGCGGTAGCATATTGCAGAATTTCCTTCCTTTTTAAGGCACAATAATATTCTATTGTGTGTACAGACCACATTTTACTTATCCATTCATCCCGATCCGACAGACACGTGGATGACTTCTGTGTTTTACCTTGTGAAAAATGCTGCAGTGAACACGGGTGTACAAATATCTTTCCAGATCCTGGTTTCAATCCTTTTGGGTAGATATTCAGCAGCGGGATTGCTGGATCATATGGTAACTCTATTTTTAATTTTTTTGAGGAACAGGCATACTGGTTTTTTTTCCTACAGTGGCTGTACCATTTTACATTCCTTCAGCAGTGCCCAAGTGTTTCATTTCCAAAGAGCTAATCTTTATCTGTTTTAATCTATTGAAACCTGAGAAATTAGAGACCCAACGGGGCAAATTCATTATGGGAGTATATTAGTGATCAGTTGTGGGGCACCTATTATGTGCCATGTAACTTGGCACATTCCGTTAACTCTAATCTTTATGTAATTCTAAGTCTTAAACTTTTTCAAGATAGCTATTTTTAAAAGAAACTTAAAGCTGGCTCTTCCAGATAGTCATCCAAGGTCTTAAGAAACTGGCCCAACCAAGACTCACCCACAGCTGACTACAAACCAGAACGGTGTTACTCCACCACTCAAGGTTATTGGGAGGGACTGATTCCACAAGCTCTAATACTGTGGGTTTTGAGTGACATTTTCCTGGTAAATAAATAACCCCTGGCAAGGGGGGAAGTATAAAAGGAAGACCCTTTCAGATGAGTCCGTCAAACAAGCAGCTGCTTTTGCCCTTAACACAGATTTTTATGGGTTTTGTGAAGGAGGGAAATGGAAACTGCGGCCTCCAGGAAGCCGAAATCCGAGGCTGAGAAGCTGAGAGTGGGATACGTGTTTTCTGGGGTCTTTCGCTGCATTCTTTATCGGCTCACGGTGTTTTCGTCTAACCCTACACATAAGGGGCGGGAAAATGGGTGAGTGTGGCGGGTAAGGATGGGTGATAGAGAATGGCTCTCTAGCCAAGCACGGGCAAATGACTCTGGCGCCTGGCGCAGTTGCCAGGACAGCGCGGCCAGAGCAGCAACGGCAGCAGCCGCACCGCGTCCCGGCGGCGGCTGCAAGACCAAGTGACGCATTGCAGGTACAAACCAGCCAATCGGAGGCCGTCTCAACGATCATCGGCTACGTGTCGCCACCACGATGCTCCTCCGCGCCGCAAAGTAGCGCCACTCAGGCGTAACTCCACCGGCCTTTTAAAAGCTTTTGGGGAGTGAAACCCACTAAGGCCGTCTGTTCGACCACTTCCCTTTATCTCTTGCATCGTCGACTAGATAACTGTGGATAAAAGGATCTCGAGGAGAGTTTGCGGGAAGTGTTGGCCGGGACTCGTTTGTGATGTTCCGTTATCTGGCCTGCGGCGGAGGGATCTGGCGGAGGGAGGTGTTTATGAGCGCTGGGGGGCGGAGGAGGAGAATTAGTCCGTGTGGAGCGAGCGAGCTGAGTGGTTGTGTGTTCGCGTCTCGGAGACCGGTAGCGCTTGCAGCATGGTGAGTGCGTCGCTAGGCTGCCGGCGCTCGGCCCGCGGCGTAAGGCGGGGGGTGGGGGGAGAGGCTGAAACGAACCAACTAAAGAAGGGGAACCCGTCTCCCTGAGATCGTCAGAAGTGGTCTTCGCCAGAGGCATGGCGCGGAAGAGGCTGGGGGGCGCCCGCGGCGGTTGTGTCGCAGGTACTCCCCACCCCCATTCCCCTCAGAGAGCTGCCCCCTGGTGAATTGGGGGCCAGGAGCACAGTCCCCGAGGCTGCGAAGCCCCTCCCGGGCTTGGCTGGTCGGGGATGGACCCGAAGTGGGGGGCAGCCCGACACATGGAGGCGGGAGGGCGGGGGAGCAGCCGTGCGGGAGCCTGGGATCGGGCATCTCAAAAGGTCAAACCGGGGTTCGGATTCAAGCCCAACGGACGGTTACTGCGGGCGCCAGGAAGCGCCTTTGTCCGCTGGCGGCCGCCATGCGCCGAGGGGGCGGGAGGGAGCGCGCGAGGCCCGGGGCGAGCGCCAGCGCCGCCGTTAGCCCGCATCCCCCGCGTGCTGGGCGGGGGGGTGACAGGGGGCGCGCGAGCGGGCGCGGCGCGCTGTGTGGGCCGAGCCCGCGCGGCGCAGGGAGCGGCCGGGGGGCGGGGCGGGCGCGGGGCCGGAGCCGCCGCCTGGCTGGGCTGGCGCCCCAGCTGCTGCGCTGGCACCTGCGGGGCTGCGGAGCTCTCGGCCCGCGGCTCTGCGGGGCCGGCCGCCTGTGGGTGGGTGGGGAAGGGTGACCTCGACCGTTGCCCATCCCCCTCCGGGGGCCAGAAGGAAGCTCGGTGAAGCCTGGTCTTGCTGTTCCTTCGGGGCCCTGGAGGACGTTGTCGAAGTGACGTTTTGAAAGTGCCTTTGTCGTGGAAATAATGGAGTTTGCACCTGGGGTCAGGCACATCCTCCAGTACGTATCTTGTCAGAAAACTGGGTCCAGCTAGGGTCGGAAAGGCGGGTGTCTGCTGTTCTGAAAGTCGGTCATCCCCTTTGTGCAAGTGGAAGGTACCCATGAAAAGGGGCCACTGTCCGGATCCTGCTCTTGAGCACTCCCGTGCACTCCTAATGTTACTGTAGTGATAGACGAGTGTATATCGGAGGGCAGGGGATCTTTAAAAACGTTTTCGTTTTGCTTGAAACTGGGCCCCCCGGTTTTAAAAAGATATCTAAATCTAACGAGGGCGTAATTTGCAATACTTAATTTTGAGGTTCCTTATGCCAAGTGGTTATGGCGATGGGTGTGTCCAAGAGGCAAGGTGACATCTTAAGCAGGAGCTGGGAATCCTTGCCAACTGAAACCTCCAGCTTGTATGGGTGTGGGGGGGAGGATTCACCTTGGATAAAACGAGTGTTCGTGTATGTTTGATGCCCTCGTTCCATCTTGATGTTTTAAAATTATTTCATTCTGAATTTGGTTATCCTGCTTGGATTTGCTCTCTATTAGGTAACGCAGGGTGTACATTATAGGCAGGTAATCAACGTTTTAAGTTGTGGGAAAACATTTTAAAAATTTAAAAGTTAAGTGTGTTCTGATTAGTCTGATAATTGAGTCAAGAACTTGAATAGATTTTCTTGGTGATGGAGTTTGTGCTCCCGTGACTTTTTAAGGCCTTGATCAGCTTTTTTTTTTTTTGTAGTTAACTGTGCATCTTTGTTGATATGCTTTGGCAGTTTTCAGTTGGTTAAATTGACAGTCATTAATTTGTTAATTGTTCTGAGGCAACATCATAAGACCTGGACATTTAAAATTAGGACTTCAAGTTAAAGAATAAAAATTGATGTGGAATTTGATTCCTCACATATCCCTTGGATTTATATATAGGGAAATTACTTCAAAAAGATGAGATGAATGATTATGATAAGTAAAAAGTGTGAAGAGGTAGAAAATTTTGTCACTTGGTTCTAAATAATCTGCACACTGAGGAAATGATTTAGTGATCTAGATGATCGACTATTAAAAGGTCCTCATTTTTATGACTGTGTTCTATTGGTTTCTCTTTTGGTCCAGGATGCTGTGTAGTTTAGTAAGTGCTGTTCTGTCAGAACTAGGGTAACTTTTAACTCTACTGAGATATTTTAGAGATTGCTTTTGATACAGGTCAAACAAATACTTTTGAAATTGAAGGGGAAGAATTTACTTATGAAGCCTTTGTATCTAAGTAGCCCTTGAAAGAAACAGGAATGCGTGAAGGGTAGGAGTTTGTATTTCATTTCAAGCCTGTGGGCCTATGCATTTATTCAGATTAAGAATTTCAGTTTTTTACATACCACCTTACACTAAATTCTAGTAGTATCCCTTCCTACTTGCGCATGCCACATAAGAACTGCTTAGTAAGTCCGTAATGCCTATTCTTCAGGTGACACATGTGGTGTAGTGTTTTTCAATGTTTACACATCATCTGTGATTTTCCTTAGTGCAGATTTTAGTTTAGTAGGTCTGGGGTAGAACTTGACAGCCTGCAACTTTCTCTGGCCTAGAGCAGTAGAAAGAATAATATCAATTGTAGAGATAAAGAAGTAAAAGCTAGTCATCTCTCTAGTGAATTATTCTCCACTTTACTGAGATAAACACACATGCTAATGAGCCTGAGTTTTCCCCAAAGTATAATTCTTACAGTTCCTCTAAGAAAAAGGGCACTCTCCTTAGAAATAGAACAAGATGTATTTGCATTTGCTGTATTTGGAAAGGCTTACCAATTACAATGCTGAGTCTTAGGTTCTTTCAGTAGGTTTTATCTGAATGTCGCTGGTAAAGTTCATTTAAAAATCTTGAACTCTGATAAGTAGCAAATGCAAAAAAAAAAAAAAAACTTCGATAAATTTCATGAAACATTTTAACCCAAATCCAGGTCTTTTGGGCCATATGAGTAACTGAATCTCCTGTATGCTTAGCTCATTTGTGATCTTTTGGATTTATCCGTAAGTAAGGAGTTTGACAAGCCAGTGTGAGGCCATTAAGTATTGACTTTCAAGCAAATTTGGATAGTTCTAAGGTTTTCTTTTTAAACGAACTTTCTTGCTCTTTCCTAAGATCTTGTCGGCTCATAAAAATGAGCCTTCCCTCAGCCCCATGTTGAAAGAACATCCTCTGCTGTTTACCTTCCCCCACATAGGTATCATTCCTTTAGCTTTGGCACATAGTGGAGTGCCTTCCACACATGTAACCTAACATTTTAATCTTAAACTGATCTTATCTGTCACTTCTGTCCCTGGGCTGCACCTGTGGTTTCAGTTTGTGGAAATATTTTCCCAGTTTAACTCAAAAAGTTAACATGGAAAGCCATAGGTTTGCTGTAAAGGGCTTGAAAATGCCATGCATATGTTCCTTCTGTGTGGAAATTAAATTCATGTTAGGTTGATACTTTATATTGGAGATCCTTTGATTTGTTACTTTATTATAAAGTAATAATTATCACTGAATGCTTTGGGCTAGCCTTAGACATGGCTTTTCACTTACTCTGCATAATAACTCCTTAAAGTAGGTGTTAATATTGTGTTATATATGTTGAGTAATAAGTCCAAGGTCACACAGCTATTGGCAAAGCTAGAATACTCAGTTGATGACTCAAAACATCATGCCTTCACCTCATCATTCCATATTTTCCTTCAGAAATGATAGGTCTTGCAAAGCATAGAATCAGACTAGAAGTAAACCCTCTGTGTATAGCCTTTGACAAAAAGTAAACATGAATTACTTAAATGGATTTATTGGATTTTAAGTATTATTCCTGGAAAATGATTGTTTATACCAAGTACTTGGTGAAATACTGGAATTTGTTATGATAAAGGTAGATTTAAAATTTTTTTATAATAAACCTATGCATTTGAAGTTAACTGTTGGCGCTACAATTAAATTACCATGCATCTATTATTA
The DNA here is from genome assembly GCA_004024925.1 of Scalopus aquaticus. Lineage (NCBI taxonomy): Eukaryota > Metazoa > Chordata > Mammalia > Eulipotyphla > Talpidae > Scalopus > Scalopus aquaticus. The sequence goes on from PVIJ01001666.1 coordinate 139,048, forward strand.
ATACAAATTTTTAAAAAATAGAAACAAGTTTGGTTGCTTTGAGGTTAAATCCAAATTGTTAAGCTGGGAAAGATACTTCTACTTTCTGGATTCCTTCTCAAATTGTCTTTCCCTGGCCTGACCCCTACCCCTACAGACATGTGATACTATCCTACCTTAAGGTATTATCCTTCTAGGGTTGTTTAAAAATTACCAGGCAGTTTATTCTTTTCATACTAGGTAATGAATGGATTAATCACAATATGCTTGACTCCACGTGGATAGGAATATTAGATAGGAAGCTATTTCTTGGCACTGTTTTCCTGTACCATATAAGCTGTCTATTCATGGGTATGTGTTTGTTTATAAGCAGTGAAATGGCTAAGGTGAAGGCCACAAAACAAGGAGCCTTAATATTTTGCAAACATCTGTATGTATTGTGCGCCAAATTTAAAACTTACAGGCTTGGGGATATATGTGATACCTTAGTGTTTAAACCTGACTATTAGTGATTGATTTTGTGTTCCTACTTGCACAAATTTAACTCGAGCCACTATACTCAATTGTAAGATAAGGAATACCATTTTAGGGTTATTGTGAAGATTAAGAACAACTTAGTTAATAGTTTTCAGCACATGCTTGGGTGTATTTTTTTTTAAACAAAAACAAGTAGCTCTTCATGTGCAAATATCACAAACTTTAGGTTTACTTTACATTTCAGAAATGTAGAGAAAATGAATAATTGTATTTAGTATTTGGTAACTAATGTAGTTAAAATGTTCGGAACCCTGGCTTCTGCAGTTGTCTGGCAGGTGAGGAGTAAAAATTGCTAAATTTTACGTTGCCCCAACCAGGGCAGCTGATTTTTCTCTTCTTAAAATTATGGGTGTTTTGCTTAGTTTTTGTTTCGTTTTGTTTTTCGGTTTAAAAAATCACTTTAATGTCCAAATGATTAACCATTTATTAGGGTAATTTAAAATGTAGTTAGTTCTTGCACATTATTTTTTGTTCAGTGGAAATTTCAGATTATGGTTTGTATCTCCTAGAGGAGATAAGTTTAAATTTAGGTATTCTAACTTGGAGAAAGGAAACGAATTTTTATATTCTAAGGAATACTTGCTTTAGACGAGAACTCCAACTAAACTTTCTCGAATGCCAGGTTAGCTTTTCCCTCCAAATTTGTATATGTTTTCTAAATTTGTATAAAATTTAGTCTTTCAGATGTGACTTTTGCCACATCACAAATTTGGGGTCAAAAGGCAGCTTAGCTTTGAAAATAGCAAGCAGATTGTGTACATTTTCTACCCATCTGTGTTTGTTGCTGGTACTAAGGAATGTTGAATTGTGGTACAACTTGAACCATGAAGATATTAAAATCTGTTTCTGTAATTGCTAATCAGCATATTCATTTCTTAAATCTCTTTGTAGGCTGACCAACTGACTGAAGAGCAGATTGCAGGTGAGAAATACTTTGCTTCATTCTATCTGTTGGATTTTATTATAAAGGTTTAATAGCCAGACTCAAATTAAGCTACTTGTATGAGAGAACATTGTAGTATATGATAGCAAGGGGGTGTAATGTAATGTAAAATTATTGAACCGTCTTTGGCAAGTGAGAAGTAAATTTGCCTATGAAAGACGTGTGGGTCTAACTAATTAAAGACCTGTGTTTTTTAAGCTGTGTGAATTACTTTGGAATGTGTGGTGGTTTTTGTTAAAGAATAGCTTGCTCTAAAATATGAATTCTGGCCAATGCTAACACTGCAACTCCAGATCAGTCTCCATTAAGAAAAGAGGACGGGGCCTCCCTGGTGGCGCAGTGGTTGAGCGCTGCGCTGTGGAGCTGTTGGCAGCTGGCGATGTGAGTTCGACACCCAGCCAGGGAGAATCCCACACGGTGCAGCAGGCCTCTCCTGTCTCGCCTGCTGCTCCCCTCAGCAGTGTATTTCTGATCTGCCTGTTCTGCTCCCCGCTCTGTCTCTGGTGAATCCTCTCGCCATCCTGCGTCTCTGGCCTGTACCCCAGCTTGTATAAATAAATAAATCTTAAAAAAAAAAAAGAAAGAAAAAGAAAAGAGGACCAAGTAGTAACTATCAGGTAACTGAAAATAAAGTATCAGAAAATGAATGTTGGATTTTACCCTTTTACAAAGTAGCTAATATTTTAACCTTAGAATTGCATTTCTCCAGTGAAAAACTTAGATCCAAAAGTTCACATTGTATTTTACAGATGTAGTAATTTGAATTTTGCTTCAAAAGCAGTGGCAACTGTTGAACTGAGCTTTCTTAATTCTTGTTTCCTTTGGTTTACATTGGGAATATGTGATGATGCATAAAATCTGATGACATGTTGTCTTATACCATTAAACACTAGTACTTTTTTAATTTATTCTGATACTTTGAGTTGGCTGGTTAACATTAAAAACAGGAAACTTGCTAAAGGGCTTTTTTCTTCCTTCCCTAATTGCAGTGTTGAAATACTTTTCAAATTCTATTCCTTTGCTTTCATTAGAGGCTTTTGTTAACACAAACATCAGTTTTAACTGCCACAATTTTCATGGTAGGCAGGGAGCTTGAAGTGTTAAAGCTCTCAAAAAAAATTATTTTTTAAATGCTGGAGAAAACTGAGAAGCCTGTTTGGAACTCAACTGTATAGTCCATTTAGAACAACTCTCTTTATACCCCATAGGCCCACAAATTTGAAAGAGTCAAATGTTACTGACAGGACAATAAAAAATAGAAAGCTATTACAGCATTAAAAATCAGATTTAAGCAGTTTTTATTTCTTACTGTGTGAATTTGACTTGGAATTTGCTTTCTCAGGTTGATAATTTTGCATGTATTGAGTTTGAAGTACCTAAATTAAGCAGAGCTTTGGAAATAATTTTTTTGTTTGTTTATACTATGTTAAATGAATCAATACAAGATATTCTGAAATAGTTTATGTCATGCTTCCTTCAGGGACTCACTTGGACTATCTGATATTTCCAGTCTTAACCTCTGACACTATCTTCCTCCCTACATTTTTCTGCCTTCAGTATTCCTTGTCAGGTGGTTGACCCTGCTACTAATAGCATATTCATTTTAGTGTAGAAAATGTATTACTCCAGGAACCATCTTGGTTTGCTCGTTAACCATCTTCCCAAACATAGACATCTCTTTTTAAAAGTAGTTTGTGTCTGTTAAATGTAAGAGGATCAATTATTATGATCGCTAGCATTGTTATTTAAAAAATCGTGTGGTTCATCAGAACATTGTCTTTTAAGATAAATGTCTTTTCATTGACTTTCCATCATTAAATTTTCAATGGGTGGGAGGGAGCGGGTCCGGTCCGTTCTAGGTTCTCTCCCTTGCTTTTTCCAGAGTGCTTTAAAGCTGATCCTTAGTCCCCAGATTTTTGGTTAACCTTTAGGGAAGAAGAGCCAAAGTTGTATGTTAGTGCGATAAAAACTGAGATCTGGAGCCTCCCAGGTGGCGCAACTGGTTGAGTCTCGGCCTCTGAAGCTGTCCACAGCCCATGCGGCACAAGTTTGATCCATGGCCAGGGAGATTCCCACATGGCCCAGCAGACCTCTCCTGCCTCGACCACTGCTCCCCTCAGCAGTGTACTTCAGTCAGTCTGCCTGTTCTACTTCCCAGTCTGTAGCTGGTGAATCCTCTCACCACTCCATACCTCTGGCCTACATGCCAGCTTGTATGCATAAATAAATAAATTTTTTAAAAAACCAAAAAACAGATCTGGACTTTGTTTCCTCTTGTATCCTCAGTGCCTCGCACATAGTAAGGATTGAATTAATACTTCTTGAATGGATAAATTTCATTTTCAAAGAGGGTGTAACAAAAAGAACTCTGCCCTACCCTTAAAAATTATTTGTCTTCTCCTAAAACCCTGCCAATATTTGGTATAATTCAATGTCCACCTTTGAGGTGAAAGCAAATTTTCTCTTTATTGGAATTATTGGTAACCGATCTTAAAGTATAAGATCTACTTGCAAAAAGAAAAAGTTAACAAGCTTTATATAGAGAGAGCAACATTAAATTTACTTGGGTACTTTTAAAGCTGTTTTTATCTTCATGTGATAGTCATTACTTCCGATTCGTTTAGAAATTTTCACAGCAAGTAACTTGGTCTAGAAAAAGGATGCTTTTTGTGGAGGTGAAATTACTAGAATTGTTTGCATTACCTAGTCTTTAAAAGAGCAATACAGAACAGTCCTAGGGTGACATCACTAACAATTGAATCTTGTTGATGACTCTGCCATGATGTCATTAGTTGTTGGTGTTTGACATTTAAGGATTAATAGGAAAAACTTACAAGAATTTTTCTCTTTTAAGAAACTTGTGCCTTAAGCTTTCATTAAATTTTCAAGGCCCTATGTAGGGATATTTGATTAAAAAATGTTAATTCAGAAATAAATAGAATAAATAAAAGTCGGTAAACAGGCATTTGATTTTTTTCTTACTGTTTCATGATGTCATTTCAGTAAAATTATAAATGTAATTAGAAAAGGTCCTGAGGTTGCTTATAAAGAAGAAAACAAGTAATAGTGTGACTTTACTGAAATGTTTTAGGTATCACTAGAATGGATTTGAGGAGGTCCTGTTCAGTTATGTTGAAGATAACTGCTTTGTTACATTGAAGATCTGTTTTATTACTCAGTATTTAGATTTATGTTTCAAGTCATTCTGGGAAATTACTGTTTAGAATTACTGCTACTTTTTAAATTATGCTTTTTGAGTTTATTATTTCAAGGGGTTTTTGACAGTTGTTCTGGCTCTTCAGTCTCAAAATACAAACAAATTTGAAATAAACCTTGATCTTTAAAATATTTTTGTTGTTTTCCTGTGTCAATAGTCATAGCATAAATAGTGTTTTCTTTTTTTCACTTATTCCAGCAAATATTTTAAGAGTTTGTAGATTTTAAAATTTCTTGGAATTTGGAATACATATGAACATCTTCAGAATTTGGCTGTAAGTTAAATCATATATCTAAACAGTAAAATGATTTTTTAAGGTAACATTGATTTACAACAGTGTATGATTTGGGGAGTTGGATTCACACCTCTTTAGGTTTGTGTTACCATATCACACCCACCTACCACCAAAAAAAAAAAAATGCTTTAGTGCTGGTTGTAGTTGGGAATTTTTGCATGTAATGTTGATGTTAAACAATGACCATTAGTTAAATACTATAAGTAAATACTATGAGAATGTTAAGCAAATACATACACATTCCTGAATTTTCTTTGTAGCCTAAGTTCTTAAGTGATAGGTTCTGAATATTCAAGTCCTAATAGTTTATATAGTTTTACATCCCGGAAGTTGGGGGAGAACCTGAGTATAAAAGTAGAAATGTATTAAGTTCTGTAATTTGTAGGATTTTTTGACCTTTTTTGTACACTGTTTTCCTAAAATCAATTTGGTCATAAGCTTCTGTATCAGGGGTGAGTTCCTATGATAACAAGTAATATTTAAAAAGAACAAAACTAATTTTAACAGAATGATCTGAAGTTTAAGTGATTTATTTTTTAAAGATTTTTAAACTTATTTATGCAGGGAAGAACTGGGGTGTAGGCCAGAGGGAATGGTTGGGGGGTGTGAGGGGATTCACCTGAGACAGTGGGGTGGGGAGCAGAACAGGTGGGACTGCAGAAATACACTGCTGAGAGGAGCAGCGGGCTGGACAGGAGAGGCCTGCTGTGCCATGTTGGTCAGCTCCCTGACTGGAGATAGAACTCATGTTGCAGTGGCTGGTGATAGCTCCCACCAAAGAGGCCCTCAGTTGAAAGATTTTAAGTAGAAGAAAGTAACGGTTACATGGTGATCCAAAAAGGTAATAGGACTCAAGTAGTTGGTGTGAGTGATTTTAAGAATCCAGTAGGCCATTGTAATGCCCAGGCAAAAGATGGGGTCATGAACCATAACATTGGTTGTAGAAATGAAAAAAGTTCTTGGATAGTATTTAACAATTCAACAAAGTCGTTGGCATATTTCAGGGGAAAGGAGTCAAAGTGACATTTGTTTGCCTTCCTAGGGTTGATAGGGGGAGTAGAGAATTCATTTTCATTGCCATGCTTGACGTCACCCCGGGAAGATGTCTTATAGGCAGTCAGAAATAAAGACACTGTGTTAATGAGTATAAACTAAAGATACAGAGTCTTCTAAGTGAGCATAGATGAAGTGGTCAAGGAGAGGAAAAATGATATTAAAAATTGGTCACACCTACACCTAAGAAAGAAAATGTAAGGTAGGAGGTAAATTTAAAGTACGTTATGAAAGCCAGAAGTTTGAGAGGTATAGTTTTAGATGCTTCGGGGAAAATGAGGGTTTTTTTTTTTTTTTTGGTTTATTAATAAGTATGTACTTGTGGGATGGACGTAGTGTAAGTCCTTTACACATTAATTTTTTTAATTTAGGAAATATTATCCCCACTTAACAAAAATGAGAACATTAAGTTAACTTGCCTAAGGTTATGTTAACAGTAAATAGAGCTAGGATTTTGTTTTTAACCCAGGCATTCAGTTTCCAAAGTCTGCTTTCATTTTTACGTTTCATGATTTCATATACTGAAACAGCCTTGGTGGATATGGCAACTAGATTGGTAGTGGTGAACTTGGAAATTTTCAGATCATGAGTTGGAGCTGATAATGATTTTAATAGTGTATACACAGGAGAGACAAAATAGGTAATGGTAGTGGGGGAGAAATAAGGGCAAGCGCAAGAAAATACAAGATTTTAGACTGAGACATGAAGATAGAAAATCAGTGGAAGAGTAGTTGAGTTCAGAAAAGAGGTAATGGGTAAAACTGCATTACATGAATTGAAGCAGGGATAGACAGAATAAATATTCTTGGACTGTAAGAGCAGATGAGGGCACACACCATTTCTTAAGTATGTGTCAGATACACATTTTCAAATGTAGGTATGTTGGGGGTTCTTAATGGCCCCTTGTGAACTTTGAAACTGCTCTTGTGTTTCTTGCTGATAGTCAAATATTTTTTTAGAAAGTACCTTGCTGGGAAAGTACTAGCTTTGTTTTTAGCTCATTTATTTGATCTTGCATAACCAAGTTTAATATCTGCTTTAGTTTCTCTCTCTCTAAAATAAATGGCGAGGCCAGGTATTCTGGACTCTTGCTCCAACAACTTTTCATGTAATCTAGTAGTGAATTGAAAGCGACATAATTACATAAGATCTTAAAGATTTTTCCACACAGTTACAAACTTGAAATTGTAAAAATTGTGTACAATTTTTATCTTTGTTTGAAATGATGAAATGATACAGCTAAAATTTACCATTCATGTCTTGTTGTCAAGTCTTGTTGTCAGCCTGTTTGGTGATAGTCCCTGCTAGAAAAGGAAACTAGCCTATTGCATGTTCTGAAATTAATTTTTTTAATGTAGTGTGTAGTTAGAGAATTATTTTTGAGGATTACTGTAGATAGATATAGTTCAGTCGCTCTGTAGAAATAATGTATTTGGTGTACTGTAAGTCTTAGTTTTCTGAGTGTAGTTTAGATCTGTAATTTTGAATTGAACTCAACTACTCTCCACATAAGCAGCTTCAGCACAGCTTAGATAAACCAGGCACTTGGAACTTTCCTTTTTCAACCCAAAATAGTCAGACTTTTATCTGCTCTAGATATTAGAGTTCCCTGTAAGATTTTAGATGAAAAATCTCCCTTTGTAGAGCCATATAAACATACTGGTATGACAGAAGGATTTTTGAATATTACTTGGTTTTCCTACCTAATCCTTCAGGAATCAAAATCGAACTACAGATGCTATCTCCGTATATATCTTTGCTTTAGGAGTTGAGTAACACATTTCATTTAGGAGTTGTGTGTGTGTGTTTAATGAACCTGTGCCTTTGGATTGTGGTCTCTCAAACAGAATTCAAAGAAGCCTTTTCACTATTTGACAAGGATGGTGATGGAACTATAACAACAAAGGAATTGGGAACTGTGATGAGGTCACTTGGGCAGAATCCCACAGAAGCAGAGTTACAGGACATGATTAACGAAGTAGATGCTGATGGTCAGTCTTTAATAAGGGGACTTGGGGTGCGGGGGAGGGGAGTCGTAGTGGCATTCAAATTATCTTGTGATGTTTCAACTAAAACTATTTCAGGTAATGGCACAATTGACTTCCCGGAATTTCTGACAATGATGGCAAGAAAAATGAAAGACACAGATAGTGAAGAAGAAATTAGAGAAGCATTCCGTGTGTTTGATAAGGTAGATATTCTCAGACTGTATTTGTTGTTTTATATTGAGGATGAATTGAAGATACTGGAACCTCCTGCTCTTTGAAGACTGGTTTTTCAGATGATTTACCCAATATATCAAACAAAACATTTTAAGAATTCATTATAAATTGAGATTTCCTATTAAAATGCTATTAGTTTCCTTGTAAAGGAGTACTATTTCTTGGAACTAAGAAAGTAATTTTTATATAGGACATCCTGCTTGCATTTTAGTGACTTGATTTATGGATTAACTATTTGTAGATTCTCTTTACTTTGTATGGCTTTCTAAATATACTTGTGTGAAATTTGACATTTTACTAATTTTTTTCTAGGATGGCAATGGGTATATTAGTGCAGCAGAGCTTCGCCATGTGATGACAAACCTTGGTGAGAAGTTAACAGATGAAGAGGTTGATGAAATGATCAGGGAAGCAGATATTGATGGTGATGGTCAAGTAAACTATGAAGGTAAGTCTTTCACTCTCACTACTTGTATTATGCTTTAAGTTGTGGATACTTGTCATCTTATAGGTCAAAATTAGTGACTTCCTTTCCCTTTCCCCTTCCTCTTCCTCACCCCATGAAGATAGTAAAACACCACTATCTATTAGCCTTTTGCTATTCAGAGTGTTTTATCTGCAGACTAGGCAATATCACAGTTAACTGAGAACTTTTAAAACTGTTTACTGCCAGGTCCTAGTCCCTGTACTGAGACACTTTTAACAGCACACCTAGGTATAATTTCTTATGCACATTAACGTTTGAGGAGCACTGTACTCCAGACTGTGCTAAAACAATAATTGTAAGATAATTGTAGAACAATTTGGAAAGTTTCAAACTTATTTCAAGATCTCGGAATGAAATTAAAGGTGACTCTTTTCCTCTGTTGGATCCTTTTTCCTCAGTTGGCTGGAAACTATATATGTTTCAGTTCAAAAGCATTACATGATAACTAAACTTAACACTTCATGTGCCGGTGCCCTTTAGATTTACCAGTCCTTGGGGCCGGCCTTTTTCTGTGCCACCACATGAATGGTATAAGCATTCAGTAACACACACACAACTCCTGAACTACTGGATATTAAAAAACTGTAATATCTCTCATAAAACACCTTACACTTTCACCAAAACAATGTGTAAAGCTTCTAGACTGAGTACGATCAAAGAAATAGCTCCTAATAGTTCCAAATAAATCTACCGTAGTATGAAAAACTGGAGACTAGATGAACACGTGTTAATATGTGAGCGGCCACCTGATACTGGTGACAAAAACACGCACTAATACGTGAGCAGACCACAAAGTGTTAAAATGTTTTTAATGTATAATAGCTTGCCTAAAGCATTAATTTGTTTTATTCATGAATCCTAAATACTTTTGGAAGTTTCAAGCTTGCTTTTTCCTGTATCCTGATTATTTTGAAGAATGAAAGGGGAATAGGAACAGACTGCTCAGTGATTGAATAAATGTGTGATTGGTTTTGTCAGTCTTTTGCCATTGACTCAACGTTTGTGTACTTCTTTTTCAGAGTTTGTACAAATGATGACAGCAAAGTGAAGACATTGTACAGAATGTGTTAAATTTCTTGTACAAAATTGTTTATTTGCCTTTTCTTTGTTTGTAACTTATCTGTAAAAGGTTCCCCCTACTGTCAAAAAAAAAATATGCATGTATAGTAATTAGGACTTCATTCCTCCATGTTTTCTTCCCTTATCTTACTGTCATTGTCCTGAAACCTTATTTTAGAAAATTGATCAAGTAACATGTTGCATGTGGCTTACTCTGGATATATCTAAGCCCTTCTGCACATCTAAACTTAGATGGAGTTGGTCAAATGAGGGAACATCTGGGTTATGCCTTTTTTTTTAAGTAGTTTTCTTTAGGAACTGTCAGCATGTTGTTGTTGAAGTGTGGAGTTGTAACTCTGCGTGGACTATGGACAGTCAACAATATGTTCTTAAAAGTTGCACTATTGCAAAACGGGTGTATTATCCAGGTACTCGTACACTATTTTTTTGTACTGCTGGTCCTGTACCAGAAACATTTTCTTTTACTGTTACTTGCTTTTTAAACTTTGTTTTAGCCACTTAAAGAAAATCTGCTTATGGCACAA